>JAFEMH010002793.1:0-312076 GCA_022495995.1 Adenophora triphylla var. japonica
TAACTTCACCCCTTCTACCGCCGAATCCACACCACTCATCGGTATTAATCTTGAAGTTAATTATATATATACATATATAACAAAAATATGGGGGGGCAAAAAAAAAATTTTCACTCGCATTTCCGCCGCCGGGGGCGAGTGCCCCTCCCGCCCCCGGCCCGCCCCCCGGATTGAGTGATTAGGATAAGATTGGCTCGGAATGGAGAAAGTGTTTTTATATATGGTGTCATCTTGTTATATATATATGATTGTTGGGATTTTCGTAAATTTTTATGATTCAACATAATTAGAGAAGTTTGGGTTTGAAATGAGTATGGGATTTTCGGGTAATTTTTCTTGGCTTGGGAAATGAAAAGAATTTAAGTGATACTCATAATTGTTGTAATACTTAGTTCATTAAAATAACTTTCTGGGAATAAATAGGAAGGTTGTATATAAACTTGATATTATGTGTTATTAATAAATTTTCGATAAGTTGGAATATTTATTCGTGATTGGAAATGGAAAGAAAATACGCTGTAATTTATTAATTTGACTACTGTGGGACGTTATGGCATTAGAAATTGGTTGGAAATTGAGGGAATTGTGGTATATAGGTTATATGATGTATTAGGTGTAACATGGTTGTTACGCATAGGTGTTAGTATGGCTTGGAGGGAGTATAATTATGGTCTAAATATATATATATATATATATATATATATATACGTATATATATATATATACATATATATATATATATATATATATGTATATATATATATATACATATATATATATATATATATATAGTACATATATATATATATATATATATATATATATATATCTAGGTGAAGTTTGTTTGGTTGAAATGGAAAGAGCATTGAGTTGGATTTGCTTAACTTGGAAGGACAAGGAAAAGGTGATGGAAGAGTGGGGAAGCTATAGAATAATTGTGGTATAGGTGTTATAAGTTATGGATTGATTGTATATGTGTTAAACTTGGTATATAAATTGATCTTGGTATGTTGGGTACTGGTTTTGGGTATTTGAAAAACAAAGGAAAGTAAGAAATGGCATTTCGGTTTGGACTTCACGTGTGCCGAACTGATGATTTCGATTTTGGCCTTGGCACGAGTCAGGCTAAGGGGCACGAGTCGTGCCCTCGCTGCCATTCAGGAAAACGAGTCGTGAAAACCGGTCCCAATCGTTCGATCAAAATGAAGGAAAGGCACCAGCTCGTGCGCCCGCTTGTAAATTTGAATCAACTTTTAAAGCTTAGAAACCTATTCCACTTAGAACATGGATTGAACCCTCTTCAACTTAAGATAAAGTAGAACACTTTGGCCGCATAATGATGTCTCACGTAGTTAAAATGGAATTGGGGAAGTAGTCTAAATATTGCTTGGAAACGGGTTGGAAGCCATTGTTGATCGAGAGCCAAAGCTTGATAAAAATTTGGCATTTGATTATGAAACTTGAAAGAAGGTCAGGTAAGATTACACCGGGAATGCGTAGGGCTACTTGTAGGTCATTGTAACTCTACGTGGTTTCCTATAATTGGCCATATGTTATTATGGTACGTGAAATACCGTTGCACGTCATCATTGTATTGTTTAAAAATATACATGCCATACATGGATTATTATGGACTCAATAAATATTTATATATATGTTACACTACGTGGAGTATAAACATGAGTAATTGTACCATGTTTTATACCTGCTCAACATGAGTAATTGTACCATGTTTTATACCGTTCAACATGAGTAATTGTACCATGTTTTATAGTGTTCAACATGAGTAATTGTACCATGTTTTATAACGTCTAAATACGAGTAATCGTACCATGTTATATATATTGATATCCTATCGGGTGGATTTGACTTCAAGTAACTCGTTATGTGCTTGAATGTGATTATGATTATGTTTAATATCACTGATATTTCGGGGTATATTTGAACACGACCACTTATGAGAAGTTGTAACATAAGGTGCCTTGGTTTCATTATACCGGTGTCCGTTTATACCCCACCGCGGCCACAAATTGGGGCTCAAGCACATGGGATATGCCTAAGCAGCTCATAGGACATCGATACCTTCCATGGTTCCCCCAAAATGGGTCTCAGAAGGCGTGAATAGGTATATGGTTCCTCGAAAATGGGTCTTGTAAGGCGTGAATAGGCCTAAGCCGTTCAATACATATAGAGGACGGGTTCCCACAGGACGTATGCCCATACCCACGTAGTACGACTTATTTGTCGTATCGTGGAAAAGGTAAGATCAGGTAATGTAATGTGTTTACAGTATTCCAAATATGATATGGAACAACTTGCTTACGTGTTGCATCTTATATGGCATATTGCTGCATGCATAATAACTTGCAGAGATTATTTCTCACCCCTTATCCCTTTAATTTTTTAGATTCAAATTTGAGACTGGCATCAGACCTATTGAGGCCTGGGGAGGAGTTTAGACCGCCTCTTGGGCTGTCGTGGTATGATATGATAGGGAGTTGGGAATGCAGCTTGTGGTTATTATTAAATTGTGGAGAATTTTATTGTTTAAAGCTTTTATAAATACTTTCTGGCTTGTAAATTAAAACAGTCATCATTTTTTTAAAAAGCAAAGCCGATCGTCACCTCCTAGCCAGAGTGGTCATGTGGTTTTATTTTTCAAAAGTTTAATTGACTTTCATTATAATTAAAGGAAAAGTTTTAATTTTTAGGAGGTGGTTGGGGACCCTCCACTCGGGGCACGATTTTGGGTAGGTCCTGGGGTTCAGAGGCCCCATGCATGAGTATCGAGCTAAGGTTAGAAGTCAAGGGTGGTAAGTCTAGTCCATGGAGTGTGTGATAATTGACTACTCAGTGTTTAGTGTAAGAATTTGTTCAATGGCAGAAAATAGTAATGACCCCAAGAGATTAAGAAAACGTGAGTAATATGGAGAGATAGATTCCTCCGCCGGCCATTAGAAGTATATTGCCCGTCTCATGTGAAGTAAAGGGCAATACTTGTATGGATCCCCGTTCGCCTTCATTATTATGTGGCATTGTAATTTCGTTTTTATTTGCATAATTTGGCTTCAGAAAGGTTCATGTGCTAGAGGTATCTACTTCTATGGGAGAGTACCTCGAATTATACTTGATTATCATGGTAGTCGTGTTTATGTGGGCATGTATTGCCAATGGATTTGGTAGGATATACCAATCCGTGATTTATAGTTATACTTGACCGGAATCAAGTTAAGTAGTTGTCGTGTTTTGGGAGGACTGTCCGCAAGTGCCGAGTCTCCTTATCTACGGAATTGCCTCTGTGAGCCTGGGTTGAGGCGAATAAGTTAGTAATTGATAGCTTATGTGATATATGCATTAAATGTCAATAAGTATAGTTTAAATAATATGAGGGTTAAAGGGGTTAAGGGACAGGGAAGTGAGTAAAAGCCACTGAATATCTTATGTATTGTCAAAATGAATTGGTAAAGTGACTTCACCGACAGTTCAAGTCGCGCTTAGGGCGATAGCATTCCGTATTGATCTAATGTCGTGTTGTTGCCCATATCCAAAACACCTTATAGAAGGGCACGGGGTTGTGTTGTAAATATGATGAGTAGAATTTTAAAACCCGATTTGGATATTTTGTTTGCCACCGACGGATGCTATCTTTGCATATTCATAGTTGTGGGAAAGATTTTCAAAATCAATTGCAAGTTATATCACCCGTGTCTTGTGAGAATCATATGTTAATGGAATTCAACAAGTGTGAATTTGGCTCGAGAAGATGGTAATTTTGGGGTCTTGTAATTTTAAGCCCTAAGATTGTATTAAAATTTTCGAGGATTGAAACCCTGGTCAAATGGAACAACCTTCGACAATGTTAGAACTCCGCCGTTATCCGGGTTATGTGTTATTATCAAAAGAGTGTTGATGGATTTCCAAGAATTGTAATATCAAGACCAATTGATCTCGAAGGAGATATCATTTAGTAGAAATGTTAAAGGTGAAATCGCTTCTAGCAGAATTGAAGAATGAATTGACCGCAGCCTCGATCGTTATCCTACTTGATGGATGTGTGAGAAATTGTAATTGTCGGGTGTACGGTGTCAAACGGAAGGTTTTGGGTTGTGTTCTTATACAGTATCGGGAAAGTGGTAGCTTATGCTTCGAGTGAACTGCAGTGGCGCGAAATGAAGCGTGGAATGGATTACGCACTTACTTGGCGCTACTGCAAGTGGAAATATCCTTCGCATGAAGTTAACTTGAGATTTGTACAAATCATCGAGCTGAAGTATTATGTACCGTAATGGATTGAACAACAAAGGAGAAATTGTTGAAGTTATTAAAAGACCATTATTTTATTACATACCATCCGAGAAGACTACCGGGGCTGCGTAGACGATTAGCCAAAAGATCTTCTTATCACCACGCTATCCCGCGAATTACGAGATGAGATATTAATTGCGAATGTTCCGAGCCTACCTCTATCCCGTATGAAGATTCTATGGAAGTTCAAATAAAATGATTCGGAATTGAGGGAATTATCCGAATTCATTTCGTAGATGGAAAGATTGAAGATATTGTAATGAATACCGATGGATTATTAACCTTCAACGACAGAATGGTGTGTACCTATATTCATATAAAGAGAATAAGAGACATTTTAGAGGAAGACCATAAATCCGTAATCGTGGATGTATTCAAGACGTTTCGAGGATGTATCAAGCTAATCGAAGAAGGGTTAGAAGCCCGAGAATGTAAAGAAGACATTGTGAGGGATATTACAATCCAGACTACCTTCTCGACATCGAAGAAAATGGATGCATTCGAGAAATAAGGATATATTTGATCAAAGCCGCCACTTCATTTATACCAAGAAAGTGATTTAACCATTGACGTTAGAGAAGTTAGCACCAAGGTGTGGGCGAGAGAATTGATCGATTCTACGGGAGTATTAATTACTATCTTATATCGATTGGACAATTCGAGATTCATATTGCGATTTTTTGAAGACCGGGTACGAGACTTTGGGACTTCCGTATGCCTCTTGGAGACGTTGTGTTATATCTCCGTGATTTGGATTAGGCAGACATGGCGAGAGAGAACTATCCGTAATCTTGAGAATGGGTGATGTGAGTATCCGATGGACTTTCATTTATTTTGAGAAGTTCGTGGTAACCCTAGCTGAAGTGCGTATCACTCGCCGATCACCCAAAGGTATTGAAGTGACGCCCGTACGAAGTATCATCAAAGGGAGGAAGAGTCCTCATGATCCTTTCTCTTATATTGAAGTTTTCAACCTAGTTTGTTCATGTGATGTGATTGGGTAGGAAGAACCATTAAGTGGTATTATAACCAAATCCGGAATGGAAAATCTAGAATATTCTAGGTTGTGGAAACTCCCAGTGGAAAAAAATCATATTATTGGGGGAAGCCCTCGGGTTTCGGGAATTCGGAGAAGCGTGGAGCGATATTTGTGATTATTTGAAAGTAGTAGGGAAGGGTAAGTGTGTTGTAAAAATTCGGGACAAATTTTCTTTAAGGCGGAGCGACCAACACGTTACGCACCCGAAACTTAGGCACTATTTTACTCACGTGTTGGGCACGTGGAGCTGTGGGGCCGTAGCATATTATTGGTTGCATTTCATAATAAGTGAGATTTTTATGTGATAGTTTTAACATTTTAATAAATTATTTGACATTTTAGTTAGGTTAATAAATTGTATGATATTTTAAGTGGTGTTAATAAATTAATTTTAATTACTTAATGTCTAAATGGAATAAAAAGGAACTTTCAGAGTAAAGCAATAATATTAAAAATATTATAATAAAAAGCTTTTTACAAGATTTTTGAGGGGGCTTAGGTGTAATTTGAGAACTTGAGGTAGTAAAGTGAAATAACTCAAATCTTCGTAGGGGCCAAGGTGTAACATTGTATATATATATATATATTACTCCTTCCTTAGCCGTGAAGATCATTCCAGAGAGAAAGAGAGCTCTGGAGAAGGAAATACTTCCTCCTGTTCCCAAAATATTTTTCAAAAATTCTAGAAAATCAACCGTCAATCCGATTTGCGATCCGCTCCGCGGCGGAGCGATCAGTGAGACGAGGAGAACGCTTGTGAGCCGATCGCATCGCTTTTATTTCGGCAAATTTTTGAGTAAGTTATTATGATTCTTTTCGAATAATTGTTCATATTAAAATAAATGACGATATTACGTGTTTTAAATGATATTTGGTATTGTGGAATTAACATAATGTTTGACTTTTGGTAAATATCGGATTTATTTGGGTTATGGGTAGGAATAAAAAGAAAAATGGATTGAGTGATTAGGATAAGATTGGCTCCTAAGGGAGAAAGTGTTTTTATATATGGTGCCATCTTGTTATATATATATATATATATATATATATATATGATTGTTGGGATTTTCGTAAATTTTTATGATTGAACATAATTAGGAGAAGTTTGGGTTTGAAAATGAGTATGGGATTTTCGGATAATTTTTCTTGGCTTGGGAAATGAAAAGAATTTAAGTGATACTCATAATTGTTGTAATACTTAGTTCATTCAAATAACTTTCGGGAATAAATAGGAAGGTTGTATATAAACTTGATATTATGTGTTATTAATGAATTTTCGATAAGTTGGAATATTTATTTGGGTGATTGAAATGGAAAGAAAATGATGTTGGGATGACACTGACTACTCGTGGATGTTACGGCATTTAGAAATTGGTCAGAAATTGAGGAATTGTGGTATATAGGTTATATGTTGTATTAGGTGTAATATGGTTGTTACGCATAGGTGTTATATGGCTTGGAGGGAGTATAATTATAGTCTAAATATATATATATATATCTAGTGAAGTTGGTTTGGTTGAAATGGAAAGAGAATTGAGTCAGATTTGCTTAACTCTGGAAGGACAAGGAAAAGGTGACGGAAGAGCTGGGCGTGGCATATTAAATAATTGTGGTATAGTGTTATAAGCTATGGATTGAGTGTGGTTATGTGTTAAACTTGGTATATAAATTGATCTTGGTATGTTTGGTACCGGGTTTTGGGCATTCAAAACAAAGGAAAGTAGTAAAATGGCATTTCGTTTGGACTCGCGTCACGTGTGCTGAATAACTGATGCTCGATTTTCGCCTTGGCACGAAGTCGTGCAGCTTAAGGGCACGAAATGTCGTGCTCCTTTTGCCATTCGTGTGAAAAACGAGCCGTGAAAACCGGTCCCAATCGTTCGATCAAAATGAAGGAAAGGCACGAGTCGTGCCAAGGGGCACGAGTCGTGCGGCTGGTGGGCACGAGTCGTGCCCTCGCTTTAGAAATTCTCAATCAACTCTTTAAAGCTTAGAAACCTATTCCACTTAGAACATGATCAACCCTCTTCAACTTAAGATAAAGTAGAACACTTTGGCTGCATAATGATGTCTCAAATGAGTTAAAATGGAATTGGGGGGGAAGTAGTCTCAAATATTGCTTCGAAACTAGTATGGAAGCCACATTGTTGATCGAGAGCCAAAGTTTATAAAAATTTGGTATTTGATTATGGAACTTGAAAGAAGGTTATGTAAGATTATACTCGAAATGCGTAGGCTGGTCGTAGGCTCATTGTAACTCTACGTGGTTACCTATAATTGGTTATATGTTATTATGGTACGTGGAACATACCGTTGCCAGACGTCATCATTGTATTGTTTAAAAATATACATGCCATACATGGATTATTATGGACTCAATAGTGTTTATATATATGTTACACTATGTGAGGTATAAACATGTAGTAATTGCTACCATGTTTTATACTGCTCAACATGAGTAATTGTACCATGTTTTATACTCTGCTCAACATGAGTAATTGTTACCATGTTTTATGGCACTGCTCAACATGAGTAATTGTACCATGTTTTAGATAATCGCTCAACATGAGTAATTGTACCATGTTATATATATTGATATCCTATTGGGTGGATTTGACTTCAAGTAACTCGTTATGTGCTTGAATGTGATTATGTGATTATGTTTAATATCACCGATATTTCGGGGTATAATGGAATACGACCTCACTTATGAAGTTGTAACATAATAGGTGCTCCCGGGTTTCATTATACCAAGTGAAACTGCTTTCTACCCCACTCGCTGCCAACGCTGGGCCAGCTCAAATGCATTACTATGGATATGCCTTGCTAGCTTCATAGGATACCGATACCTTACATGGTTCTCCTCAAAAATGGGTCTCAGAAGGCGTGTAATAGGCTCTGGAAGCCGTTCACACATATAGAGGTTGGGTTTCCAATGAGGATGTATGCCCATTACCCACGTAGTACCTAACTTCTATTGTTCGGGAACTAAAAAGGTAAGATCGTGTAATGTAATCGTGTTTACAAAGATTCCAAATATGATGTGGAACAACTTGCTTACGTCAGTTGCATCTTATATGGTACATATTGTCGATGTACATAACTTGCCGAGATTATTTCTCACCCCTTCTCCCTTTAATTTTTTAGATTCAAATTCGAGATCGGTAGACTGCATTCTGGTGGAGGCCTGGGAGGAGTTTAGACCGTCTCCTCGGTTGTCGTGGGTATGATATGATAGGGAGTTGGGAACTAGCCAGGTTGTGGCTATTAAATTGTGGAGAATTTTATTGTTTAAAGCTTTTATAAATACTTTCAGCTTGTAAATTAAAACAAAGTTATCATTTTTTTAAAAAAGCAAAGGTTGACGTCACCTCCTAAAGTGGAGTGGTCATGTGGTTTTATTTTCAAAAGTTTAATTGACTTTCATTATAATTAAAGGGAAAAGTTTTAATTTTTAGGAGGTGGTTTGGGGACCTCTTCCAGCCGGGGCACGATTTTATAGGTCCCTGGGGTTGGGGAGGCCCCACAACAACAACATTACCCCAACGTCGCAAAAGCTTCACCTACGGTGGGGTAAGGTGAGGTCGGATGTACGCAGCCTTCTCATTGACATATTAAAGTTTTCTTTTGACGGGAAGATCTATTTTAGAATGACCCACCATGAAAATTGTGGTCGAATATTGCATGGACCGGCTGGAGTTGCTGAACAAAGAATCGCATACAATTTAGTGAACCATTTTGCTTTATTCCATCATTTTCCCAAGCAAAAAATAGTGAGTCTTTGGCTTTATACAAGCCGCATCTGTGCTCCGTTTTGCTTGTGGTTTATGGTGGTGATAGAGCCTAAAAATACAACACTATTGGGAGAATGTGCCTAATTGCATCCACGATATCTGAGAAGTGTATTTCATATTGTCAATATAATTTCTTCCTTTTCCTGTGGTTCTTGGTTTCAGTTTTCTATCTCTCATTTGAAGGTTGCATCGATTTCGTAGACTCAATGTTTTTACATTACTGCTGATGATATGTCTCGTACTGCCTTTCAGCTTTGATCTGATGATTGCCATAATTTTGTTTACATTCAAATGTGACAAGCAGCATGAAATACACACCTTGTGACAAGCACCATGATGTTATGAAGTTAATATTTACCTGCTGTTATGCAATGAATAAAGACAAAAATAGGCCTAATGGCACAGGGTATAAATGTGACTAGCACCATGAATTACACACAAGTGCCATGAAATGCACACTTCTGGTAAAACCTAATTGTCTGATTCTCACTTCTCCTATTAAAACGTTACAAGGCTATTGATTTTTATTAGAACTGTTTCCTTCTTCGAATTTTGAATGCTTAACTCTTTGGGTTTTTGGACATTTCATTAAGAAAATATTTTATAAATTTTTCTTACTTCTGCTTTTGTCATTAAAAAATATTTTATATTCTTGGAGATATGTCCTCTCAAATTGTGAAAAGATTGCTCCATGAATATGTGGACAGCATGTATAGCGAGGTATTTTTTCTCTTTAACTGTACGATGTTTGTTTGTTCTGCTGTCTGATTTTTCATGTGTTATTGTTTCATATAAGGCATGTTGTTGAATGCTAGTTATTCTTGCATTCGTGCATTAGATGGTTTGTTACTATATTCTACCTTATCAGGTTGATCATATGAAGTTAAACGTACTTTGCAGGGTCATTAACTTCTGTCTTGCTTGATTACTCTTGGAATAGCTGTCACATTTTCAAAGATAACCATTGATTTTATTTTTATTTTTTTTGCAGGGCTATATCAACAACGAGTTTTATGAGCTTTTGCATTTCCGTGCTGGAGAAAATCGTAATCATTTGGTGCAAAAGATCAGAGAGTACTGCAGTGAAGTGGATACCTTGGTGTCTGAACTGGAGATCTGCAGGTAATTTCAATTGTGAAAATCTATATTGATTTCCAATGATATTCTACATCAAGCTTGACTATTGCTTCCTCATTTGCAGCAATCTTACAAACATCGATTTCTTTGCAGTAGCGGAAAAGGCTAATCTAATAGAAGAGAAAAGTATATGGTAATTAGCAAACACTTCCCAGCTATGAATATTGAATAAAGCGACATATTCTTGCCTCATGTTGTGCGACCAAAGCAATCAGGTTTAGCTTTTTCGGACATCACATTACATCTTACTGTAGAATATGCAACTGCCGTGGTGCATTTATCTTTCCCATCTAAATTATGTTCAAAAGTGTACTTCGATCAGGTCATTTTTCTCATAATTTGTGACTTCCATACTATGATACCTTTAACTTGAAAAGGCCAAATGCATGTCAAAATGGAATGTAAAATACTGCATTATGTTCATTATTGGATTGTATAAAATTCATGGTAAATTAATGTCAGCAAAACTATCTTATTCAAATAAGATTTTTTCTTTCCCTTTTATACGACTGTCTTTAATAGATATTTTTTTTTTATGTGATATTACAGTATTGGGGCACCACATGTGAGAAGCGCGTGCCTGTTTATCATTCAAGCTTGTGAAAAGAAGCACGTGAAAATGTAAGGAACCCCGTTTCTCATTTTGATATACGTCCAATCAAATATAAGTGTCATTTTACTGCTCCAGATATATTTGATTGTGGAAAACCTGAAATGATATCGATCAAAACTATGCATGAATAAGTGGTGTATGGTTTTCTCCTTCCACTGTGTGAACCAAGTCAGATCAGTAAGTAGCCGAATCTCATTTATATTATATTTGCACCTGATGCTGATGGGTGAAATTTGTATTACCATAAGTGACTTTGACAAAAGATTGTTTACGCTATAAATAGTTAATTTTTGAAAAGTACTTTTAATGATTCGGTTAGATTTTAAGATCTTTCGTACTCTCTCATTAGTCAATAACCGATATCATCTTAAACAGAAGTTTCATCTTCTCCTGTCATTATTCAGAACAAGTTTTATCTTCTGCCGTGACTTATCACATTTTATCCGGCAGCTATTCTCATTAGTTCAAACTATGGCTTTGAGTGGAAGGGTAGGAGTATAATTTTCATCATTGCGCAAATTATTATTTTGTAGTTAAAACTTTAATATTTCATAGTTTGTGTTTTGGAAAAGCACAATAATATATCATACAAAACACAAAAAGGAGCCCGAACCTGAATAACCCATTTCCAAGTTAAATGTCTCGTATTACATTTTGGACATCCAGAAATAAGTGTCTGATGCAGATCAACAACGGATTTTGGCAGTTTTGGAGAACAGCGGAGGCACGGCCGTGCGCCGGAAAGGACATGACCGTGCACAATTGGATTGAATGGGATTTTTACTTCTGCGTGTTTGCACGGCCGTGCAAGATGAAGTGCACGCCCGTGCAAGGCGGAAAATCAGAAAAAGGGTTTTTGTATTTGCTGGTTTTATGAACAATTAGTTTAGGGTATTTTAGTCTTTTCCTTTCCAAGTCGTTTTAGGGTTTGTGTGAGAGTATTTATACTTGTTATAGGGTTTTGAACAACTTAGTTTTTGAGTTTATGAAATAGAGAAAAGCTTAGGCTTTTATATATTGATTCCTGTTTATCGTTCGGTCTACAATCTCTAGCCTCAAGGCATCATTTGGTATCGCTTCTGACGAATATCAATGGCCGAACGAGGATGCGGCTGGTCGTGGTGGACGAGGTGGTCCTGGTAGGGGCCGTGCAACTGATGCCCATGAAGAAGACCATCATCGCGAACAGGGACCTTCTGGATATCGAGATGGACAAGATGCGAAGACAGATTCGTATACTCCGTAACCGCATGGCACGCTGGAGCCTCCACCTAATATGGGTTCGTATTCGGATTCTTCATCCGAGGATATGAAGTATGGAGAGGGATTAATCCTTCGCCCCAAATCATGGACATCAGCATGCGGATGACCCTTCTAGGGATGCTCGGTGTGAAGATCGAAATTCCTGAGTTCGAAGGTAAGGCACATCCTGATGATTTCATTGATTTTATTAATATTGTTGAGCGTGTGTTTGATGTAAAATACATGACTGATAGTAATAAAGTGAAATTGGTTGCCATTAAATTGAAGAAACATGCTTCAATTTGGTGGGAACACATTAAGAAACATCGGGATCGAGAGGGTAAAGCTAAGATTAGGTCTTTGGGAAAGATGAAGAAACTCTGCTGAGAAGGAAATTCCTTCTCGATCACCATCGTCAGAATCTCTTCATTGAATATCACTATCTAAAGTAGGGTGATATGTTAGTCGTGGATTTCATCGAGGAATTTGATCGTTTGCGCATGCGATGTGATATTGCAAAGATGAACAAATAGTTGCTTGTTTCCTTGGGGATTGCGTGTCGATATCTCTGTGGTCCGATATAGTTACAACAGTATTGGAGTACTTATGAAGATGTTTGGCGACTTGCTTTAAAAGTCGAGAAACAGTTGAAAAGAAAGAGGGGAATAAAACGTTGGCAGGGTAAAGATAGTACTAGCAGTCAAGGTGGAAGCAGTTCTAATGTTCCTGCAGGGGTTACACCGTCGAATCCGAAGACACACGTAGCAGATAAACCTAGCGGTCCTCTAGAGATTTCTAGGAGACGTCAACCTGCTAGATGCTTCAAATGTCATAGGCTCGCATCTCCAAGACGAGTGCCCCAATCGGCATGTTGTCGCATTGGTTGAGAATCCTGTTTATGATGAGCCATCTGTTGAATCAGCTGATGAGGCCGACAAAGTATTTGCTGATCAGGGGACAGCCTTGGTGGTCAGACGTGTTTTGAATGTCACTACTAAGGATGAGGAAGAATGGCTTCGCCATAATATATTTCAGACGAGATGCACCGCAAAAGGGAAGGTTTGTAAGTAATTATTGATGGTAGTCATAGAGAATGTCGTTTCTACTACAATGGTTAAGAAGTTAGGGTTTGAGTACTGAAGCACATCCCCAACCATACAAGCTATTGTGGTTGATCAAAGGCAACGAATTGAAGGTAGATAAGCGGTGTTTGGTGCAGTTCTCGATTGGCAAGCATTACAAGGATGAGATTTGGTGTGATGTAGTGCCTATGGATGCGTGCCATCTCTTACTAGGCCGACCATGGTTATTTGATCGTCGGGTTAAGCATGATGCGTTCAAGAATACATACACGTTTCGCAAGGATGGGTTATCTATTTCGTTGTGCTCTATTGACCCACGGAAGGAACAGTGCAGTAATCTAATTCCGCCGCTAATATAAGCCATCACCGTCGAACCTTCTAAGTTTGTTTGATATCACGAAACAGAGATGGGATTCGTGTGACATCAGATGAGATCCTTCCGGACTTACACCTATGAGAGATAAGCAGCGTTGCATGGATCTTATTTCGGGTGCGTCAATTCCGGGTATAGCATCCTACTGTTTGAAGCCATCGGTAAATACTGACTTGCTTGACCAGATTTTCAGACCATTTCGCGTGTTCGTGGGCATATTAATGACAGCTTGCCTACAAGGTTGTTTTGCCAAGCCATTCCTATGTCTCCACATTCTTCGGTGTTTCAGATTTTTCTGTAAGGTTATCGCGGTGCTCCTGTCAAGGATATTGACTCGTGGACAAGTCTTTTCGAAGGAGGGGAGGATGATGCATATCAACAAGGGATTTTTGGCAGTTCTGGAGAACAGCGGAGGCACGGCCGTGCGCCGGAAAGGACACGACCGTGCACAATTAGGTTGAATGGTATTTTTACTTTCTGCGTGTTTGCACGGCCGTGCAAGATGAAGCACACGCCCGTGCAAGGCGGAAAATCAGAAAAAGGGTTTTCGTATTTGCTGGTTTTATGAACAATTAGTTTAGGGCATTTTAGTCTTTTCCTTTCCAAGTCGTTTTAGGGTTTGTGTGAGAGTATTTATACTTGTTTTAAGGTTTTGAACAACTTAGTTTTTGAGTTTATGAAATAGAGAAAAGCTTAGGCTTTCAATTATTGATTCATGTTTATCGTTCGGTCTACAATCTCTAGCCTCAAGGCATCAGTGTCCCCTTTCCTCTTCCCAAAAGCATTTTTAAAACATTTTTCCATGTAGCCTTTAAAATGTGAGATAAAAAGATGTCACCACAAGAAGGATAACTTCATGAGTTTCACAAGAATATTTAGAGGCAAATACTTTTTTGAAACCCTTTACAAAGGAACTATTTCTATTAAGCTTTATCTTAAAGTTGTGTACAAAAAGCTCTTATCTCGAACGGAACAGTAATGCTTATCGCAAAGATATCCGACTACGAACCTGGGAAGCGCGAGGGAGCTGGTGCGAGGGCTGGGGGCTAACTAATCAGGGTGACCGAGGAGGAAGAGGTAGGAGCGATGTGGGGGGATTGTGGGGTTGTCACCAAGAAGGAGAGCAGAGGAGATGGGTAGAAGATAGGGAGCACCATCGGGGAGGGAGCGACAGAAGGAGTTGTTGAACTATAGGGACAAGGGAAGTATACGGAAGGTGTCATTACTGATGAATTTGACATGTCTAGAGGTATAGATACGATTAGAGGCAGGGGTCTAAAACAAAGAGTATGCACTTTGTGTAGGAGAATACCCTTACAAAGATGTAAATGGAATGGAGCGGGGAGCGAGCTTGTGAGGAGTGTAAGGATCTGTGAGCGCAAGTGAGCAAAGCAAAGGCAAAGCCTAAAAGAACGGAAAGCTTACAGAAGTTGGGGTGTTTTCAAACAAAGCTAAAGTAGGGGGCGAGTCATTGTGGAGAGCTGGATGTAGGCAAGCGGTTGATTAGATATGTGGCAAGAATAAAGGCATAAGTCCGTAATTTTAAGGGAATTTTGAGCATGGATGGAGAAGTGGTAAGGACTCCGTTTCGACGATGCGATCGGCATGGCGACGCTCGGCATAACTATTGTGCTCGGAGTGTGAGGAGGAGAGGTGAGATGGGAGATGCCATCTCGGTGATAGTGTTTGTGAGTTTTAGGTATTCACCTCCGTTGTCGAGAATAGTTGGAGGATGGGTTTGTTGAAGAATTTTTCAACAAGAGCTTTGAAGCGAGCAAAAGTGGCAAAGGTGTCGGATTTGTTTTTGAGAGGATATAGCCAGATGTACTTGGTGAAATGATCGACAAATATCACATAGTATTTGAAGTTGTCGTGAGAGTGTATGGGAGATGTCCATACATCCGAGAAAACAATTTCAAGAGGTGCAGTGGAAGTAAGAGAGACATTGAAAGGTAATTTATGACTTTTATTGATATCGCATGAATTACAATGAGAAATTGAACTAGACTGAATTGAAAGAGAGAATTGTTTATTCAAAAAGAAATAATAGGAGAAGTCAAGTGCCCTAAGCGATGATGCCAAGAAGAAGTAGTAGCGGTTGTTCCAAGGAGAGCTTTTGGTGAAGAGTGCCAAAGATAGACGCCACGATCATTTGTCCCGTGGAGAAGGATTTGATGTGTCGAGAGATCCTTAACAAAAAAGGAAGAGTGTGAGAATTCAACGAAGGCATTATTATCTTTGCAAAATTGAGAAACAGATAAAATATTACGCGAGATAAGAGGAACATAGAGAACGTTAGTGAAGTGAAGTGTTTTGTGAGAGGAAGAGAGTGTAAAGGAACCTATATCTGAGATGGGGAGAGAGGAGCCATCGCCAATTATCACATCGTCACAACCATTATACGGGTGGTGTAGGAAGAGATTGGTGAGGTCATTGGTGAGGTGATGCGTGGCACCACTGTCAAGAAGCCAAGAGGTTGGGTGGGTGTGTTGAGAAGTGGTGATGGTGTGAGCTTGAGGTTGGTTTGTAGGAGTGGGACGGGATTGCCTGGGGAAGTTGTTGGGAGATGGGAAAGCCACAGTAGGATAGTCACGCTTGAAGCGATTGCACTGAGAGATTACATGTCCTACAAACCTACAATATTGACATTTACCTTTGAAAGGGTTTGAGGAAGGGGTATTGGGTGTGGGAAGGAGGGGTGGAGACGGAAAGGGTTATTAGCAAGACAGAGAAGTTGGGTGGGGAGGAAAACCGTGTTGGGGCGATTGGCAAGGCAGCTGGAGTCAGCGACAGGAGGCAGCATGGGGTAGAAGCAGGGAAGGTTGGCGAGGGAGCTTGTTGTTTTAAGGTGAGTTCATTATGGATAAGTTTTTCATGAAGGGATTCAAAGGAGATGGAAGTGTCGCGGGCTCGAGACACAGTCAATGACTGGTTTGTAGGATTCATAGTCAAGACCTTTTAGGGTTTTGGAAATGATATCTTCAGGGTCCATAGGTTTTCCTAGGATAGCTAATTTGTCGGTACGCTTTTGATGGAGTGCATGTATTCAAAGAATGGTTTGGGTGGTTTTGGTTAGGGAATCAAGGTTGTCCTTAACTGAAGAATATGTCCCTAGATGGGTTAGCATGGGTGGCTGAAAGGAGAGTCCAAATAGCATTGGAGGTTTTGGCTTGGATGACAAGGGGTGAGACAGTGGAGTCTAACGTACCTAGGAGAGCACCAAGGGGAAGACGATCTTGGCGACTCCAGGTAGAGAAGGCTGGGTTGTCAGTTTCTTGGTTATTGACAGTGATTTTAGGGGGTGGTGAGGGGTGAGAGCCATCTACGAATTTCAGCAAATCAAGGCCAAAAAGAATTGACTCTAGTTGGGCAGCCCAAGGAAGATAGGAAAGAGGTGTGAGAGTAATACAGTGGGAGAGGTTGACAAGAATGAGGGGGGAGTTTGGTTCGGCTGGGTTTGGAATGGTGGAGGATGACATAGCCATTGGAGGTTTGCGGTGGAGCTAGGGTTGGGTTGGAGGAGCCGAAAAGAGAGAGGGAGAGGAAGGGTTGAGGATCAATGCTCTGATACCATATAGAAAAGAACAATGCTTTGGAAAAGATCTTAAATTATATTGATCATAACAGGAGTATTTATACAAGCCATATACAACTATCTTAGGAAGGAGATAAATACAAATACTGAGAAGATTACAATGAAAATATTCACACTAAGCTAAATAAGTAAAGATAATTATGAAGGAGGATTTGGAGAAGATTTGGAGATCTGCAGATCACGTTCTGCATAAGCTGATGGCACGACTCGTGCTGTGTGGGACGACTCGTGCCCATTGCTGTGGCTTCTGAGACTGGCGTCCCTGCTATGTGGAATAGTTGGGTTGGAGTGGGAAGACTCGTCCCCTGTAGCCTTTGTGTCCTTAATATACTTCCCATTGTAGTTTGAGAAGTAAAGGCTCTTCATTTTGACAAAATGTACTCCACTCCATTTGATTATCAGATCTAAATCTAAAATTTCATGTCTTGATATTGCCTTTTTCCTAATAAAACTACTTGATGGAAGGTCAATTAGACACGACAATGTTTTTCGAAAGTAACATTAACCCTGCCAATATTAATTAATTTTCCAAATTGCATGCATATTTCTTTTTTTGAGTCTCATTTACTATTCTTAAGTTCTTTGATGAGATATCTTGCTTGCCATGTGAGTTTCCAACTCTTTTACTGAAGTTAACTGTTTGCATCTTTTAAATTTTAGATTTATTATTACTTTTAAGGCAATAAATGAACGTGATTTCCTTACCTCTTTTGAAAATCTCTACAGTTTCTCTCAAGCCCTAGGTTGGTTGAAGATTGAATTCGCATCTACACGGAAGAAGTTGGAAACCTGCGCTCAGGTACTAAATAAATTTATATCATTTTCAGTTTTTCTTGTGGCTTAGTTCTAAAGCATATATGTCATTATTAACATGAAGATGTTAGGATATGATCAGATTCTTGAGTTTTTGGTGTCCCCCTTTCTATTAGGTCTAGCCCTCACCAACAATTTATTAATTTATTTCTTGTATGAAAAATAACTATGTTGGACCTTTCGGTAATGAAAGGTTTAATTTATGACTTCCTATATAAATACGTAAACAGTAGAGTACATTCTTCTGTAGTCGTATGTAAAATACTACTCTCTGTCAAAAAAAAAAAAAAAAAAAGTCACTTAAAAAATTTGTTTTCTGTGCGCCTCTCATAATAATCCTATCACTCTAATCTGCATTTCTTTATGGCACATGCAGATGGATCGCAGGCTTATTCGGCTTGAGCAGAAAAAGAAGTGATTGATTCTTCAAACTTTTTTGCTGATTCAATGAGTTTTATAATCCTACTTGGCTACTTTCATCGTGTTCCCAAAGTCATTATATTGTATATGCTGCTGAAACTATTTTGGTTTGAGGCCATTGTAACCCTAACATTATATAACAGGGTGAGCATGAAGAAGAGTCTAATAAAAGTAGCATAATAAGTTATATACCTAATTACCTAAAACCCCATGGAACTGTCATTTTTGTTTCAAAAAAAAAAAAAAAAGCATGAACATGCTTTTGTTCATATAACCCTTTATATTTTTGGACTTTGTTTTTGTTTTTGTTTTTGTTTTTTGTTTTTGTTTTTGTTGTTGTATAGCCCGTTAACATTTTAGAAAATCTAGGCTCTAAAACCCAACTTTGTTAGTTATCCGCTAATAACCATGAAAGTGTGTGAGGTAACACACGGTTTGACAAGTCAAAGGTTGACTTAATATACATTTGTTACTTTCTTAATATTAGTTAAAATAGGAAAATATTGTAAATATTATAATTTAGGTTTTATTTTATTAACTAACCTACTAACCAGATTTTGGATATCTTTAATGTATATTTGGTTAGTTTGTAAGTATATTTCACACAAGTAAAAGAGTCAATGATAAGGAAGTATTGACTTGATTGACAAGAGTTCAAAAGAATGTAAAAGTCTAAATATGGAGGATCTTCTCAAGCAAATCAATCCCTGCAAACAAGGATCTCTTCTCCTATAAGTATAGACCACACTGCTCATTCATAGCGACGGTTTTCATATGCTTTACTCTCTGAAGTTTCAAACCATCAAGGAGCGTTTAGTGTGAGAGATTGTTTGTTTATTTAGTTTGTTCTGTTCTTCTCTTGGTAACATTGTTCGTGTAACCGTCACTCAATTGATTGTATAAAGAGAAGCTTTTTATTGTCTACAACAAGTTGTTGTAGATAAGTGTTTAGATCTGAGTTTTTTGTCTTAAAGAGAAGCCTATGTTGAGCAACCAAAGGACTTCACTGATCCCCATTGTCATGATCATGTTTATAAGCTAAAGAAAGCCTTGTATGGCTTGAAGCAAGCCCCTAGGACTTGGTATGGGAGGATCACTGAGCACCTCATACAAATAGGATTTAAGAGAGGTGAAGTAGACAATACTTTATTCATTTTAAGAGATAAAGAGGGGATTTTGGTGCCTCAAATTTACGTTGATGACATTGTGTTTGGATCTTCATCTAAAACCATGTTGGACAGGTTTGTCACCCGACCACCACCTTTGAAATGAGTATGGCGGGTGAATTAAATTATTTCCTAGAACTCTAAATAAAACAGAGTAATGAGGGAATATTTATTTTACAAAGTAAGTATCATAGAAACTTGGTCAAAAAAATTCTCTCGACAACTCTTCTCATCTTAAAACTCCTATGGGATCATTCCAAAAGTTGTGTAATGACGAGGATGGTGTTGATGTTCACCCCACCTTGTATAGAAGTATTATTGTGAGCTTGTTGTATCTCTCGGTAAGTCGTCCTGACAACATGTTTAGTGTGTGCCTGTGTGCGAGATATCAAGCTAGCCCAAAAGTCTCTCACCTTAAGGTAGTAAAGAGATAATTAGATATGTTAGGGGAACAATCAACTTTGGTGGGGGGTTTTTACCTTGGGAATAACCTTGTTTCATGGTACAGTCGAAAACAAAACTGCGTATCCCTCTCAACTGTTGAGTCAGAATATGTTGTTGTTGGCAGTTGTTGTTCTCAACTTCTTTTGATTAATCAGATAATTAAAGATTATGGGATTAAAAGTGATGTTTTAACTGTCTTTTATGATAATCTAAGTGTCATAGAAATATCAATGTCTTTTATGATAATCTAAGTGTCATAGAAATATCAAAAAATCATGTTCAGCACTCTCGTCCTAAACAAATAGACATTATACATCATTTTATTCGTGACCTTAATTGAAGTTATAAAAATTATTAGCTTGAAATCTATAAGTACTGAAAAGCAATTGGCTGATATTTTCACTAAAGCCCTTGATTTTTAGAGATTTTCTACCCTATGAAAGCCTCTGAGTTTGTGTGTCATCTGATGGTGTGATCCCCCGTGTGGTCACACCAGAGCCTACACCTTTATATTTTATTTCTAAAAAAAATGCATGTTCTTTAATTGCACTATGTTTCTCAGTGTGGTCACTTAAATCTCATCTCTGACGTGTCTCTTCTCTGAATTGTGAATCCTTCCTAAAAAGTGTTAACATCTGTTGACTCAAAATTTATCTTATTGGATGTCTCTTGGTGGGTATCTAATCTAAGGGAAATGGCTGCTACACTGTTGGTATAAAGCGATTTTAATCTGTTTAAAATGACACCGAGAGAAAGTTTGTGTTAAATTGACAAGATCATTCTAAAGAGGGCTAACCATGAAGGTAAATAAGAGTGAAAGCTACCCACCAAACTCTTTACCACAAATAAAAAATGGGTTGGTGCATCCTAGAGGTCAAGCAAGACAAAAATTTAATTCATTGTCTTTCTTATAGGAGATGTGTCCCCTGATGTGATCTCATCTTATGCCACACATATACTGAGATTTATTCTTTACATGCTTGTACATTATGCATCATTTTCTCAGACATAAATTAGGTCAACCTGGTTATTGGCTAAAATATTGTACAAATTCTTTTCTTTTCCTCATTTGTTTGTTTAAATAATCCTGTGCTCAATAAAATCGTGAATCTCTTATTTATGGTAATAATGTGTTTAGAGGGAGTATATTTTTGGATCTTTGTGATGTCTTTATGGCAGGTATATCTTTCTCAAAGGAGAAAAGGGATTTGAATCCCACAAGGTATGCTACAATTTTGATCCTTATCATCTATGGAATTCCAATAGGTTGAGGTAAGTACCAAAAATCCGGGTGCCAAGGTATTAAGATCTCTCCATCTTAAACTCTACCTACCTAGAGTCCTTTTCCTACAAGGACTTTACCTTCTATCACCCTCATGCTATCACATCTTAAATAACACCCATCACTTCTCAATAATCACTGCCTCCTTTCTCTCTCTCTATTTCCTTCTCTATCATTCTCAAACAGGTTCCATGGCATCACCAGCAAAGGATGCTCCCTCAGGCACTGCCGCATCACGACTATCATCCTGACGGTTTCAACAGAAGTGTACGACAGCACTGTAGAGCTATTCGTCGACACTAAGACTTCGTTGCTCTAAATTTCTCTTCCTGGAACTCATGAAAATGTCATCGATACTGATGATTCGGGAGATTTGAGACCCAAGTGGGTATGGAAAAGGGGCCAAATTGGTCCCTGTGTCAGAAAGGGTTTTCTCCTCATATGGAGGACTATACAACTAGGGTAAGGCCAAACATGGTCGAGCCTGAATTTCTAGAAGGAGAAGACAAGGATTACGAACCCAGCACTGCAATGAAACGCATGAAAAGGAAGCCCTCTGTTACCCACTCTTGCAGTCCATCCACAAAATTTGCACCGCCAAAACAGAGCAAGGATGCAGGTGACATTGGTCCCAAGCGAAGAAGGTATGTAGCCCCCACTGACTCAAGCGACTCAGAAGGGCCTAATGCTGATGATTTTGAGGTAGTAAAATGGCGTACTAGGGCTGAAGACATTGATGAACTATGGTCATCAACAGAGGAAATTGTTGAATCTGCCAGCCATGATGTTGAGGACATCTTCCCTCATGTTGTGGTTATGCCCAAAGATTTGGTACTGTGAATGCATGCCCCATTTTTCCCATTTTTTTTATGGAAAAGGGTCTAGTTCACATCAGTTTGAAGACACCGGATTTATGAAAACCGGAGTCGCCACGCCATTTTGATTTATCCTCAAAACTTTGAAAAAAAGGAAAAGGGTTCAGAGGTTAAGTTACTCCTTGGGAAGAAAGTTTGGCGTTCACCCAAGGAGCCTTGCAAAAGCAAGTCTTCCTAGGTCCAAAATTTGTGCTTGTTTGTGTGCTTATTTGTGTTTGGAGAAAAGAGATGTGCCAAGTTTGTTATCTGCACGTAAGAACCATTTTTGAAGGTTTTAGTTCGGAATATCTTGGACTTTGGTGTTTTCGGGATTTTGAATCCATGCTCACTTTGAACTTATGATCATCATTACGGAACTTATCTACCCTCTCATTAGATTAATCAACCAATATAGGCATAGGGGCCTTGTGTAAGTGCTCCAATTTGAGCTTGTTAGTATTTTCGTTAGAAAATTAACGAAAGTTATAACATTTCTAACAATTTCTAACATTCCTAACATTTCTAACAAAGTGAGAGCAAAATGGGCATTGCTATTTAAAGATAAACCTTCAAAGGAATCTCAAAAAGCAAAAGAATTAAGAAAATCCCGAAACAGCAAGTTGAAAAACAGTTTCTGTTAGAATTTTTGAATTATATTCCTTGTGTCCAAAGCCTGGAGCTGCATTTAATGAACAGTGCACGCCATCAATCCTATCCGTGCGGACATGTCTGCATTTTCAGAGGGCTATAAATTGAGCCCTCCAGTCACAAAAAAAAAAGAGGAGGACAACAACACAACTCACAGCATTTGGCGAAAATGCTTGAGAAAACAGTGAGAATTCCCTAGAATTGTCACCTTTTTCTCTTGAATCTTCCCAACTTTCACTCACTCAAATCAAACCCACTCACTCTCAAGTTCAAACACAAACACAAAAAACACAAGGAAGATAGGTATAACCTCCCTCTCCTTACCCTAAATTCTCTCATCCATGCATGCATTTTCAAACTACAAAATGTAGTTTGTTCATCTTCTTACCCTAGATCCAAGAGGATCACCATGGAAGTTCATCTCCATGGATGATCCTCTACAAGGATCAACATTTTCTTCAATGTGTTCTTACTTACTTGCAAATGCATTTTCAAAACCCTAAAAACCATTTTCAAGCACCAAATCTTGATTTCAAAGGATAAAATTCCCCTTCCCAAGCAAATGAAGTGCTTAGTCCTAATGTACCCCAAGGATGGTTTGGTATAGTTGATTCACCACTAAAATGTCAAGTGATCACTAACCAAAACCTAGGGAAATGGGGACAAGCATGGATGCAAAAACCCCCTTTAAAATCATTTTTCCTTTCTTGAGAAGTTGCTGTCCAGTAGCAATTTTCCAAGACCCCAGTCCATTGTCTTAATTTTTGGACACAGATAAACTTGGAATTTGGTGTTGACTACAAAACACTTTTGTAGCCAACATCCAGAGCTTTCCAGACATATTTTTACTTTATTTTTTGCGTGAGTAAAACTCCATTTTTCAAATTTTCTTTTGAAGGTCAGATCACCAGTCTATGGGAGTCCAGATCTCATATCTGAGATTTCCAGAAGGTTTTGAGTCCTCAAATCTTCTCCAAAATGAAAAATTCTTTCACTGAAATCTTATTTAAGGTGTTTTCTCAGATTATGAAGTTTTGAAGCCCTTAAATCCGTTTCAAAATCAAGAGTCCACTGCCTTTTTCATTCTGGCAGAAGTGCTCTTCAACTTCCAAAAATCTTTTGAGCACCAAAACTCTACCCAAAAATCACACCAAAAATCATGGGATCTGACCAAAGTCTAATAAAGAATTCCCAATTTTTACTTTTCTGAGTTTCAACTTATTTTGGCCAAAACACACACACACACAAATGATTTTCAGCTTGGAAGACTCGTTTTACGAGGCATTCTGGGTGCACACTAACGTCCTTCCCGGCGTGTAACATGACCTCCGAACCCAAATCTCTAATCTCGGGCATTTTTCAAAGTTTTGGCCCTTAAAACAAAAATGGCGTGGCGACTCCGTTTTCCGGTTTTATTTTGTTTTTCAAAGAAACGAAAAAATCGAATTTTCCCGCGAATGGCACATTCATCACACATGGCGACTACTGGGGGACAAAATAAGCTTTTCCTAAAAAAATGATATTTGGTATATTGGTGGGAAACCATTAAACTTCCCGTTATCGCCTCCTAACACGAGTCGGGGATAAATTGTGGTTTAACAATCCCACGTACCGGTATCATCGTTTAAAAAAAAAAAGCTTTTGAGGGTCAAGCTTCCGTCCCGGCTTTAAAATCCATTTGTGTGTGTGTTGATTTTTGCACATTTTCGTGTTGTTTTGGCCGCCTCGGAAAAAGTCAAAATTTTGACTGTCGGAACCATGTCCCTAACTCCGTTGGAAATTTTGTGCTTATGTGCTCATTTCAAAAAAAAATTTCAAAAAAAAAATTCAAAAAAAAAAAGATTTTCAAAAAAAAAAGAAAATTTTCAAAAAAAAAAAAATCATGCATCATATTTTTAAGACACATAATTTTTTTTTATTTTACTCGTAAAAGAATATAGATCGTTTGCACACTACGCGCACGTGACCGTACACCGCACACTACGTCCCTAACCCGGGAAATCCTTGTCGCGGTCCGCTTGGTCTTATTACGCCTCTGCAAGCACAGACTACCCAAACATCCCATGGAGCCTCGTGTCGACTATGCACTTGTCCGTGACACACTTTGTCCGAGACCCGTTGGTTTTTAGTCTTGGTCTGTGGTCATGCCCCGTCTGTGTATAGACCTTTCCTTTCAAGCCTTTGTCGGCATACCGACTCAATATCTTTCTGGGACCCTAATCGGGCCGAAGTTCGCCGATTTTCCGCCGTTGCACTTTGACCAAGATATTGACCGGCGCCTCGACTTCGCTCCGACCGGCACAAATTATACACCGACTCCCAAAGATTGACACCGAGTCATCAAGGATTAATGATTATTCCCATGCCTAATTACGGCTTAACCGACGACAAGTCAAGATCAATCGTGGACATTTATCACCCAAATCATGCCGACTTTTTGTCGAGCTCCTGACATGATCTTGACTTTGACGCGCCTTGTCCGTAATTTACATCGAATGCTCGTTAAGACTCGATTACCCGCCAGACTTTTAGGATCGTTTTTCTTTCGGGCGGTGGGACCCGCTTGCCCTATAGGACCTCGCCCGGGCCGCCCACCCCGGGAGGTCGAAATACAGTGGAATACGAGGGGCTTATAGACGTAGTGACGGGGCCCACCGATCCAGATCCAGAGTAGTTTGCGAAAAGAAGAGCAATCTTTTCCAACCGATTAGGTTAATAAAACATGTTTTAAGTAAACGTGAACAAATAACCGCATGTCGCATGAGCCCAAAGCCCAAACACCTACCCTCCTTCAATTCCTGCACATCCGAACCCTCGTACCTTTTCCCGCAGCCTCCTCACAAAGGTTGGTTCCGACACCGGTCACCGTTTGATTAGTCGGGAAGAGTCAAGCGCGCCATCGCCTTCACCGTTTGTTCCGACTCCGGTTTCGTAATGTTCCTGGATCACCCGCTAATGATAGGGATAACGTCACTCCGTCCTCCAAAATCCCTCGACATGCACTCGCATTGATCTAGTTGGTAGAACAAATGAGACTTCGACACGAGGCTCAAATTAGCGACCTTCCGGAGGTTGTCGCAAGTCATGGTTTGACTATCGCCCCAATTCCGATGGCACTTTTACCGCAAAGAAGGAAGAAGGTTCTCCTCCTCTTCTTAATCGTCCCTGACATCAAGATGCTACCCCAAGATTCCTATGTCTCCACCGCCGGACTCGCCCGTCGACTTACAGGCAACCGGCCCCCAAACAAATAGCCAAGGATGAAAGAGTTCAGCATACCGTCGCTATCCCCTCTCAAAGTGATGATCCCGCAAATATCGCCCGGGTGATGAAGATCAGAAACAGCTTGAAGAAATATGGTCAGCCATCAAAGCCCCGGAGGAACGCTGTAATGTATACAAGCCTCGGATTCAAGAGGCCACACGCCACTTCGGGACCTTAACAATCTCCCAACCGACCGGCTACCCCGAAGGACAAACATATGCCTCGTTCCCTAACCCTAATACCTCTCATTATCCGGCGGAGTCCAACCACTCGCTCTGCATGAGCCCAACAGCAGATCTCCCTGACCAGCCCACTCAAAGTCATTCCAAAGACTGGCCAACCCGAGGTCCCAAATCCGCCACCACCGTAGAACACATTTGGTGGGATATCTCGTGACTGTCCCGACCGCCTTGAAAGGGACTATCAGACTGGATACACGAGGACCGTCCTCCTAAGAAGAAGAAAATTTCCTCCCAAAGAAAAATTGAAGGAGAGATTCGAGGCCGGCGATACTCAGTGGGGGAACGCTCTGGGAGCCATCTCGGGATTTGATTATTATGTACTCTACTCCAGCCGCCTTCCCCAAAGCAAACAGGGGTAAAAGAGCGTAAAAGCCTTGCCAACGACAGATCTGAGACTTTCTGGACACCGTAATACCGTGGACCCGGGTAACTCTACCGCCAATCGTAAATCTATCCCCGCGGAACGGCTAAAATTCGCCTTGTCCACTCCCGAGTGCACACCGACAAAGAAAGACCAACGCCGCTGGGCGCTCCCACTCAATCAACATGTTGACCTGAGATGGCAACCGCCACAAAAGGCCTCGCATAACCCGTGGGCTTCAAGCAAAGGGTCTACCTCGCAAGAAAAAGGCACGAAGTGACCGGCTTGATGACTCCCTATCTCCGAGACAAGACCAAATCTATGATCCTCGCCTATATGGTAGCATGATCACCTTCGCGACGAAGATTTGCCAAGAGATGTTTCCCAAAGACAACGAAGCTTTGTACATCACCATTAAGCTCAACACCGTGTCGCTCCTCGGAGTATTGGTGGATAATGGATCAGCCATTAATGTCCTTCCCTTAGCATGATGCGGGCCCCGCGCATCAATGAAAGGCATATGATCCCATCTACCCGGATTATCAAGGCCTATGACGGCTCGTCTCGTCCCCATCCTCGGGACAAGACTCGAACTCCGGTACGAAACCCAAATGGTGCCCGCAAAGTTCCATGTAATGGACATCCCATCCGAGTTCACACTCTCTATTAGGGCGCCTCTTGGTTGCATCACATGAAAGCCATAGCTTCCACTCTCCACCAATGCGTCAAATTCATTAACCGACAAGGGGACCTTGAAGTCATAAGGGGTGACAGCTTCCTCATAGGGAACGGCGTAGACCGTCACTAAGCATGCTCTTAGCCGTACACCGGGCTACCTCCTCCGAGTCGACCAAGGGACTATCGGGCAAGTCTCGCTCGAATCCCCTGTAATCCGGTGATGCCAATCTATGTCAACGCACTCAAGCGAGCACTCCGAAGAAGTTCGATTCATCAAATTCAATTGTCATTTCCAACACTTTGGAGGCATACCGGAAGGAAACATTCAACACCGCCATGATACAGCACACAAACCCCGGTCCCTAATCACGCCTTTGTCACCATTCTTCAAACCCACTCTCTCGACCCCGCTAAGCCAGGAAATTTTCATGATAAAGATCGACAAGCATCGTCATACCCAACTCGAATCTATGAACGTCGTGGTGGGACGTCCTCCTTGCCGAACCGCCCGCTAAGCCTTTCCGCCGAGTATGGGACATGAGATTTTTCCAAAGAAGACACCGAGACGCAATACGTCCTTACATCCGGGATTGAGCGGCCGATTGTGACGAGATAGAAATCCCTGCACTGAGGAAGATCCCTACATCCACATGCTCGCTTTCGACGCCAAACACAATTGATTCTCGGGTTCGACAAAGAGATGATAGCAACGACCGAGGAAGGAGGACAGAACGAGACATGCCTTCCCGAGTCATGAGGCCTCCGACAAAGAATGCCGCTAAAGAATTGGGAAACTCTCTCAGCCCGTCCGCGACCAAAGAAGAAATGATCACCAAACTTGGATTGGTCCCCCGTCCCTTTGTGTCAACCTTTGTAAAGTCCTCCGAGTCTCTCATTGTTGAGTTTGAGTCTTCCGAGTCGTCCGATGGCCTCACGCCCGAAGACCACGAAATTGTAGCCACGTCGTATTCCCTCTTATTCTCAATGAAATGACGAACCTTTCGAGTATCCCTTAATTGCCACTTTAACTAATGATGAATTAACTAATAATCTAAAAACAGCTTAATAACGATTCACTAGATGAAGAAGCGTACACATTAAATGAACAATATATCAAAGAAATCTTTAAGGTGTTGTCCGGAAAGAGGAAAATCGAGCCCAAGCCGCCGAAGAGATTTTGACAAGTGTGAATTGGGAACCGCGGAAGAGCCTAAAGAGACGCAGATTGGTAGTTTCTTCGAAGGGACCGAAAGGGATGCCCTAATTGAGCCGCTAAAAGAATTCGTGGATGTGTTCGCATGGTCCTATAAAGATATGCCAGCCTCGATCCTTCCATAGTTGAGCACCGAATACCGCTCGACCGAAGTCAAGCCGCAAAGCGTAAGCTAAGAAGAATTAAGCCCGAATGGTCCCTACAAGTGAAAGAGGAGATAGAAAAGATGCTCAGGAGCAGTTTTCATCAGTGGTCATTGAATACCCTACATGGCTTTCCAACATAGTAACGGTGACCAAGGCCAACGGAAAGATCCGTGCCGCGTAGACTTCAGAGACTTGAACAAAGCCACCCAAAAGACGATTTCGCCAAACATCGACATTTTGGTAGATTCCACGGCCAACCATGAAGTTAAATCCTTCGTCGACGGTTTTGCCGGCTACAACCAAATCAAAATGGCGTAAGAGGATCAAGCCAAAACGGCCTTCACAACCCCTCGGGGCACCTACCGCTACACCTGGCCATGCCGTTCGGACTAAAGAATGCCGGCTACGTACTGCAGGGCGCCTACAGCTGCTCCATGACATGATCCACAAAGAAATTGAGGTCTATGTGGGACGACATGATAATACACTCCAGAGGATCGATGGCCAACACTTTGTTGATTTGAGAAAATTCTTCGGCCGCCTCCGAGACCACGCATGAGACTCGAATCCAGCCTAAAATGCACCTTCGGTGTAAGACGAGGCAAGGTGCTAGGATATATGGTGACGTAACGGGGAATCGAAGTAGATCCTCGTAAAATCAAGGCGATAGTTGAAATGAAGCCACCCCGACACCGACGTAAGTGAAATCCTTCATGGGAAGACCGCAATACATAAGCCGCCAGAATCACCGACTCGATCCGCGAGCCGATCTTCAAGTTGATGAAGAAAAATGCCTACACGTAATGGACCTGCATGTCGCCGCTTGAACAGATCAAGGCATACCTCGTGAATCCCCCGATTCTTTGCCCACCACATCGTCAAAAGCCACTATTGCTATACCTAACTGTCACGGATACAAGAATGGGGCTATGCTAGCTCAAGAGAAGAAAGATTCCAAGGTCGAAACGCCATCTATTTCGTAGCGTAAAGCTCCAAGGAAGCGAACTCAATTACTCGCTTGCGAGAAGACTTGCGCAGGTTTGGTCCGGGTAGTGGGAAAGTTGAAACACTACATGCAGCCTCACCCGATACATCTCGCCTCAAGGATAGACCCCATCAAATATCTCTGTTCGACAAGCCTTCCATCTCTATGAGGCTGGCAAAATGGTCATTCTTTTGGCCGAATACGACATCACTTATGTTTCAAGGAAATCCGTAAAAGGACGCATAATGGCGTAACATTTGGCCGATTTCCCAAGTGATGAGTCCCGAGGACCCGAACCTCAATTTCCCGATGATGGAATCTTTGCTCTAGAAGGAGAAAATCGCCGGGCAACTCTTCTTCGACGGGGCGTCAAACAAAAGGGGGAACGGAATAGGAATGCTTCGGTCGATCCTACCGACGAACACACCCCCATAGCAGCAAGGTTGAACTTCGAAGTCACCAACAACGCCGCCGAATATGAAGCTTGCATAGCCGGGTTGGAAGCCGCCTTGAAAGAAATATCAAGGAATTGGAGGTGTATGGTGACTCGCCCTCATCATCAATCGTGTCTCTAACAAATGGAAGACCGTGGACCCGGTCTACGTAAATATCACACTTACATGGAAGAGCTAGTAACTCAATTCAAGGAGATCACTTTCATTACTTGCCCGTAGATCGCAACAGATTTGCAGATGCTCTGCAACGCTAGCCTCCTCGTTGAAATACCCGAAGGGAAGTCCGTCAAACCATTCGTAGCCTGAGAAGAGAAAATCCCGCTTATTGCTTTGAAATCAGCGTGCCGAACCGGCTGATCCCCGGTACACTCGCATCTATCGCACCTTAAGAACGGAGAAGCCTCCTTCAAAAATGAAGACGGGGAATATAAAGAAGGAATCAAAGCGAAAAGTCTCTCACTCGAAGCGGCTCGCCTCCCATTATGTTCTTTGGGAAACATGCTATACAAGAAGCGTTATCAAGGCCCTCCCCGCGATGTATCGGCAAACAAGAGGCTACCGAACTCATGAAAGAAATACATGGTGGTACTCGCGGCCCTCACATGAATGCTCGAGCTCGATGCAAATCATACCGAGAATGGGGTACTTTTGGATCTCCATGGAAGCCGACCGCATCCGCCACAAAAGCCGCGACAAATGTCACCGATACTCAAATCTTAATCACTTGCCTCCTCACGAGTTATACCGCATGACAACCCCTCGTCTTTCGTCACTGGGGAATTGATGTCATAGGCAAAATCACACCATCAGCAAGAACGGCCACGAGTTCGCCCCGGTAGCCGTGGACTATTTCACCAAATGGGTTGAAGCAAAATCCTACAAAATCCTCAACTCAAGGAAAGTAGCCCTCTTCATCAAAGAGAACATCATATGCAGATACGGGTTGCCACCAAATCATCTCGTATAATGGATCCCACTTCAAGGGGAATGTGACAGTTGCCGGCGTAATTCCGAATAACCCGTCACAAGTCATCTCCTTACAGCCCCAAACCAACGGAGCCGTCAGGCAAAGAAACAAGACTTTGGAAAACATCATCCGGAAAATGGTCCGTCCAAGGCGTAGATTGGCCCGATAAGTTACACTCTGCACTCGGGCTACAGAACACGGGCCGAACGGCAACTGGGAAACACCGTTTGCCCTCACATACGGAATGGAAGCCGTACTCCCAATCGAGCTAGAAATCCCCTCGCTCCGTATACCGCCGGGAAAGCCGATCAACGAGGTCGAATGGCTCCAAAGTCGCCATGATGAATTGGCCCGCTAGATGAACGCCGATTGAAAGCAATGGAACACATCCGAGCCTACCAAGGAAGAATGGCCAGAGCCTTCGACAAGAAAGTAAAGCATCGGGAGATCCGAGAAGGTGATCTCGTTTTGAAAGAAAAGCCCCTTGGCCCGTGTCAACCCTCGCAAATGGGAGCCTCGTCGGGTCGGGCCATACATCGTCCAAAAGATCTTCTCCCAGGAGCCACGCAACTTGCGCACTCGACGGAAATCCCTTTCGTACACCCAAATAATGGTGACAAGCCGCGCAGATACTACGCGTAAAAAAAAAAAAACAAAAAAAAAAGAGTGCTAAAAGAGTAATACCCAACTAGGTTGAAAACCCGAAAAGGGCGGCCTAGGTAAAAACAGATGGTTGCACCAAAAAAAAAAAAAAAAAAAAAAAAAAAAAAAAAAAAAAAAAAAAAACAAAAAAAACACTGTGTTGAACTACGAAGACCCGAGCTCCTCAAAATGAGGGGAACGTAGGGCAAAACGGTTCGGTCTATTTAAAACACAAATAAAAGTCATACTTCGACATCAATACAATTGATCGTAACCATGAAAGCGTCTCGAAAACTCAAGCAATTCAAATATTCATTACAAGTTAAAAACTTTTTGATGAGTCTAAGCCCGATTCATTCCTACAACCGGCAACCTCGCTAAAAGAAACTAAGATACATAATCAAACTAATGTGTCTCGGCTATGACAAGAAAGGGATACTGAAACCTCAAGGTCACTCCAAGCCACTCGCATCGGCCTCTCCCCTCTTCTTCCCCTTCGAGTCTTCTTTCTTCTCCGAACAGAAAATGTCGGTCTTCCTCCTACCAAGCTCGGTATAGGAACAGGATCTATCAAACCAGCCTCCGTCGTGGCCTTAGTAGCCCTAGCGTCATCTCTCATCTCCCGTAAGCCGGCCGGGTAGCATAGGAGTCCTCCCTCTCGTCTCTCGACATAAGCCTCATAATCGGCCGCGCGTCTCCGCTCCCGCACATGGATTGGCCCTCGCCTCGGCCCTCCTCCTCTCGGAAACCGTCGTGTCCTCCGCACCCACAATGGCCTCACGCCGTCTCAAAATAGCCATCCGAGTCTCTCCCAAATGCCTCTCGTACCAATCCAGTACCAAGTGGTCAAGAACACCGGTCTCGACGCCGAGGATAACCCGAGGAGGAAAGACGTCATACCTCCATGCTCGGGAAAGAAAGGAAAACACCGAAGGATCATCCATAGAAACAGGAGCCACCACCCCGGTGGCTATATCATCAAAGTCCTCCAAAGGAACTCCGCTTCCAAGCCGAACCGTCTCGTAACCAAGGACGGAATATAGAAGCCGGACCGAGAAAGCCCCTAAGCATGACCACATGAGACCCGTCCCCGAAGCACTCGCGAGTCTCCACCCGCCAACAAGGCACCGACCATCTCGATATCTTCTCGTCCGGCGACCAGCCATCCAACGCTCCCACGAGCCCCGATCATCAAAATCTACATCAACCCCTCTCCCGGGCGAATGTCCAAGGCTCGATCATATCAGAGTTTCCCGAAGAATCCCCAAGCGCTCCATCGCCCACAGAGTCAAGAGGAACGGGCTGCCCCCGCGCATATACCGCCTCCCGTAGCGCCCTATCGAGAGCATGGAAAGTCTCCCCAAGATCAAAGGTACAACATCTCTCGCCAAGCGACAATGAACGACTACATCCAAGCAGAGACCGATGACAGCATCCCAAAAGAATAGACCATGAACAAGGTCCCAAACATGCAAAGTGCAAAGGCATCCCAATAGGCATCGTCAAGCAAGCCTAAGCCCCTAAACCTATCGTGAAGACCGGAAATATCAAAATGATCGGGACCACGATCATACCTTGCGCTTCCTCCGGGAAAGATGAAGGAGGTTGCACAACTGTCAACGAAAGAAGCTCCCTCCGTGCAAAGGAACCGCTATCTCCTCCACCTCCGGCCACCAAGCAAAGCCCGAAATTCTTCCACGGCCGAACAACCTCATTGTAAGAAAGGCAAAAGACATGCCTTCTAGTATCCCAAAATGATGAAGAAGCTCTCAAGAGGTCGTAGTCCGAACCAATTCTTTGAGGGACCATAAGCATCTTCACCTTGTACCTTTCTTCAAAGAATGACCTCCTCTCATGCATAATCTCCCGAGACCACTCTTTAAACTTTTCAAAGAACAATTGCATTTGAGAATTTTGGGACAATTTGGGTGGATTTCTCATGGCCACAATCCTCTCCATGGTTTTTCTCCTTCTCCCGAAAATAGCCGTTGAACCGGAGGTTGAATAGGATATTTGAATTTGAAATAAAGCAAGACCAGATTCGACCAAAATTAAAGGACACCGTCGTGATGCGTCCTATCCGCGCGGATGGGATTGCTTTCCCAAAAAAAAAATCTTTAGCAACACCCAAGTACCGCTCGCCAAAAAAAGGAATATTCCCTTTGTCGAAACTGTGCCAAAAACCCTCCTCCAAACCGGGCCCATGCACCAAACATCTACACCCTTAAAAAAAAACCAAGGCTCATGCAACATTGCATTCATACCGCATTGCATTCATAAAATAAAATCCTAAATTATTACATTCCAAAATAAAAGAAGAGTGTGCATAAAAAAAAAACAAACAAACATAAATAAAATCCTAAATTATTACATTCCAAAAAAAAAAGAGAGTGCGCATAAAAAAAAACAAGCATTCATAAAATAAAATCCTAAATCAAAAAAATGTGCATAATCTGTACAAATCTCAATCCCAAATCAAAAAAAAAAAAAATCAATCGGAGTCTCCAGCACCCGATGTCTCCCCCCAGCCCCTCTTGCGACTCGGGCCCGCCTCCTCAGAGCCCCGAAGATCTCGGGGGAATCATCGTCCTCGTCCCCTAAGAGGCTCATCAGACCAACCGCACGCCCGATAGGGCAAGCCGAGATCTCGCGAAAAAATCGTATCCGAAGGTGAAGGCGTCTGACTCCCGCACGTGCGAAGACGACCCGCCATGCCGCCAAACGTGTCCCCGCCCGTAAGTGATCCCCGAGAATGACGTGATCCGAAGGCAGTACCGCGCGAGGATCAAGGAGAGGAGACAAAGGAGTCTCGAAGAAGTCTCTCGAGCGAATAGGGAAGCCTCCCTGCCCGACAGCGCCGGCCGCTGGTCGCTTCGCTCTAGCCTCGAGGAGCCCCGCAAGCGACCATCCTCCCGACGAACCTCTTAGCCCCGATCACTTGCTTCGTCGCCTTCTCGACGACCACCTCCGAAAACCGCACAAAAGCAAAAGCGTCAAAAAGCGATGCTAAAAATGATGAAACAAAGAAAAGAAAAGACAAAAGCAAAAGAAAGAAAGGTGGAAAAGGAGAAACCATACTCTTCATACTCCTGACGAGGCCTGAAGCTCGCGGAAGTCGCCAGCCGAGGGATCTCGCACCCTCAATCGAACCCCATCCCGGATATAGGAAAATCCGTCCGAGGGTACCGCGGATCCCAAGCCCTCCCTATCCAAACCCGAGGCATCCTCACTCCTCAAGACGAATGTCGCATATGGCTCAATCGCCACAAAATCCGAGAAGTGCCGGGCCGGCTCAGTAATCATCCCAGTCACCGACCGATCGCCGGGTGCATCATATCGGCGGGAGGCTCCACCTGTCCTCAAAGGCGAGTTCACGCCATGCCGGCGCGTCACCCTCTCTCCCGCATAATAGGCATCGCAGTCGACCCTCAAAATCCTCCGCCGCACCGGCCCGCATCTCGCGCCCTTCACCGCGCTACCTCAAAGCGATCCTGTGGAAGAATACCATCCCCTCATCCGTCTCGGCCTCCGTCAAAAGAAGGCAATCCGCGTACCCGAGTCGTACGCCCCGGAGCTTATCTTCTCCCGGCATGCTTGGACCAAGACCGCATGGCCTGATACGCCCCGACGTACTCCGCCGGCCGCCGCCACACCGTGACGTGAAAACTCCAACGCCCATACCGCGAAAGGTAAAAATCCAATCAATCCAGGCAAAAGAAAAGTGCGTGCTCAAAAAAAAGAGGAAAAGCAAAAAGAGAGCTTATACCTGTGGCAAACTCGAAGCAAGACAAGTGAGCTCACAGCCTTCCTACCGTACCTATCAAGAGCAAAATAAAGCTCGCCACCCGGCCTCTCCCCACGAGACATCTCCGGCCGTCTCCATGTCCTCCAAGGACCTTAGCAAGGCAAAGACCGCCGTCCTCAAAGATGTCCAAAGAGCGTGCTCGAGAAAGCAAACCACAAGAAGGCCCCGGCAACTGATCGGGCGCCTATCCTCTCCTCCCCACCTCATAGCTCGCTATGGTCTCCACAATCTTGCCGTAGACCACGACATACTCCATCCCCATCCCCTTTTTGGGAATAGGGGAAAATCCCGTAAGAGCTCGCAGACGCATCGCCGTAGCCATCCCGCCACTCGATGCCGCGCCCATTAAAGGACAGCCCGTGATCGTTAGCCAGAATCGGAGTGGGCGTAACCGCAGCCTCGCCCCGGGAAGTGGAAGGTGTGGGTCGCGCCCCACCAAGGCCGCGCCGAGCAAACATCAAGCCACTTGCTTCTTAGGGAACTTGACCGCCTCCTCAAACACTCGACAAAAATCCCGTGCAGCCCCGTCTCAACAACAATCCGTCTCGGACTCGGCAAAGCTCCTCGGCCCGCATCCGAAGCCGGTCCCACAAGTCAATCACGTACTCCACCGATCCTCGAGTCTTCATTTTGTTCACCGCCCGTCACAAAACGGTGTCCGCCCTGTAAAAAAAAAAAAAGAGAGAGAAAATGTCAAAAAAAAAAATTGCATTTGCATATACATTAAAAAAAAAAAATCGACAAAGATAACAAAGATACAATGAGCATAGCCCCATTTTTCTCGCATGAAAGAAAACAGCTTTTCAAGAAGTCCCAATGCATTCATCAAAAAAGATGCATTCCTACGGAAGTAAAAACTCCGTCCCATTTTCAACAAAAAAAAATGCATACATGCATATCATCCATCTTACATGCAACGGGAGGAAAAATCCGTCCCACTTTTCAAAAAAAATCCTAAACATACATACATCTCATATTGGCAAAATGCCCATTCTTTCCAAACAAAATGCATGCATTGCATCATCCAATATCAAAATTCAATTTCAAAAAAAAAAATCATCATCATCATCAACATGCAATATTCAATTTCAAAAAAAAAAAGAAATCACAATTCTTCGAATTTTCACATGTAATTTTCGAATTGAAAAAATATATGGCAAAAATGCCAATTCTTTTTCCCAAGCAAAGTGCACACTTTGAGTTACTCATATACTCATTACAACACGCAAAGCATCACAATCAAGATTCAAATCCAAGAACATCAATCATTCGAATTTTCAAAAAAATTCAAAAATCACCCAAAATTTTCAAACAAGAAATCAACAAAGGGATCAAAGGGTTTCAAAGTATACCGCTCGGAGATGCGGATCCGAAGCCCAATGTTGCCAAGCATCGGTAATGCTCCTCCTCAACCGATTGCGAAAGATTGTATTGCCTCCTCATCCTGACGAGCTCCAACCGCCTCTCCGCTACCGGCCACGTCCTTGGCCTTGAAAAGCGCCTTCCCGTGTTCCATTGCTCAAAAATCGAAGAAATCGGAAGATTTTTGAAGCTTTTTGGCCAAAAATGGCGGATTGCGTAATTTTCTCTCTCTCGTAATTTTCGTAAAAATGAATGGGAAGAGGAAGGGCGTCCTAATTAATACCCCGACTTTCAGCCCCTATCCGCGCGGATAGGATTGCAAGGGTCAAATGACCCTTTTGCCCCTTAAAATTCCAGGACTCTCGCAATTCACCCCCAACTTGACAAAGTTAACCAAAGATAACCAAAGTCGGCCCTTGTCAAGAAAATAACCCCTAGCCAAACGTAAGACCGAGTGCCCCGAGAAAGATAACGAGATCCCGTATCTTTCATCAAAATTACCCCTAGCCAAACGTAAGACCGAGTGCCCCGAGAAAGATAACGAGATCCCGTATCTTTCATCAAAATCATTCCCTATAGCACAAACGTAAGACCGAGTGCCCCGAGAAAGATTACGAGATCCCGTATCTTTCATCAAAATTGTCCCCTAGTCAAACGTAAGACCGAGTGCCCCGAGAAAGATAACGAGATCCCGTATCTTTCATCAAAATTACCCCTAGCCAAACGTAAGACCGATTTCCTCGAGAAAGATTACGAGATCCCGTATCTTTCATCAAAATCATCCAACGGCACAAACGTAAGATCGATTTCCTGCACGAATACGTCCGATTTTCCTCAAAGAAAGGCTAACGAAATCCCCAAAGAAAGTTAACGGAATCCCAAAAGCCAACGAAATCTCGAGTAAGACTCGAACTACGAAAGGGCTTCGATTCCCACTAGGGATACGTAGGTAGCCTATCATTAGGTCCAAATTCCTCGACCAAAACGGTCACCCTCTCCTTCTAAGCAGCAGACGAAGTCCACCGAAAGGCCATTTCAAATTAAGGTCCGAGGCGCCTAAAAAGCCATCATCATCAAGGTTCGAGGCGCCTAAAAAGCCATCTTCAAGGTTCGAGGCACCTAAAACGCCATCTCCAAGGTTCGAGGCACCTAAAACGCCATCTCCAAGATCCGAGGCACCTAAAACGCCATCTTCAAGGTTCGAGGCACCTAAGACGCTATCACTAGAAAAACGATAAATCACAAAAATCCCCAGCAGAGCGGATACCCGTCAGACCGAAAATGGTCATCCCTATCCCCACAGAGCGGATACCCATCGACCGAAAATGGTCATCTCTTATCCCCAAAGAGAGTTTCTTTCCAAAGAAACGATCGTAGAACTCGCTCATCGTTCGAGGCACCTAAAACGCCATCATCTCCGTGGTCAAAGACCCGAATCTATGATCGGCTTGATTCCCATTCGGGATACGTAGGTAGCCTATCGCTAGGTTCACCCACCCGATCACTGATCATCCCGCCAAATATGGAGCCTACTCTTATCGACGACCCCGCTTCCTTCGAAAGCGCCGTCGCCGAGGGGCTACTGTAAGTGCTCCAATTTGAGCTTGTTAGAATTTTCGTTAGAAAATTAACGAAAGTTATAACATTTCTAACAATTCCTAACTATCCTAACATTTCTAACAAAGTGAGGGTAAAATGGGCATTGTTATTTAAGGTTAAACCTTAAAAAAGAATCTCAAAAAGCAAAACAAAAGAAGAAAACCAAAAATGGCAATGGCTGGAAACACAAAAACTGGCTGTTAATTTGAATTTTGAAAAGAAATATTCTTCTTGTCCAAAGCTGAAGCTGCATTTAATGAACAAGGCACGCCGCTCGGATCCATCCGCGCGGATGAGTTTGCATTTTCAGGAGGGCTATAAATTGAGCCCTCCAGTCACAAAAATAAGAAAGAAGAACACATTTTGCACCGAACCTCTGGCGAAATATAGAGAGAAAACAGTGAGAATTCTTCAAAAATTGTCACCTTTTTCTCTCCAATCTTTCCCAACTCATATTCATCCACTCACTCTCATATTCAAGCCCTAAACACTCATATACTCAAGCCAAACACTCAAGAACACAAGGAAGATTGGTAAACCCTCCTCTTCCTAACCCTAAATCTCATCCATGCATGCATCTTCAAACTACAAAATGTAGTTCTTTCATCTTCTTGCTCTAGATCTAAGAAGATCACCATGGAAGACCATCTCCATGAATGATCTTCTACAAAGATCAACATTATTTTCAAAGCTTTCTTACTTTCTTACAAAGAAAACTCATTTTCAAAACCCCTAAAAACCATTTTCAAGCATAAAATCTTGATTTCAAAGGATAAAATTCCCCTTCCCAAGCAAATGAAATGCTTAGTCCTAATGTACCCCAAGGATGGTTTGGTATAGTTGATTCACCACTAAAATGTCTAGTGATCACTAACCAAAACCTAGGGAAATGGGGACAAGCATGGATGCAAAACCCCCCTTAAAATCATATTTTCTTTCTTGAGAAGTTGCTGTCCAGTAACAATTTTCTCAGACCTCAGTCCATGGTCTAATTTTTTGGACACAGATGAACTTGGAATTTGGTGTTGACTACAAAACACTTTTTGTAGCCAACATCCAGATCTTTCCAGACATATTTTTACCTTATTTTTTGGGTGAGTAAAACCCCTCTTTTCAAATTTTCTTTCAGAGGCTAGTTCATCAGCTTCTGGGAATCCAGATCTCATATCTGAGGTTTCCAGAAGGTTTTGACCCCTCAAATATTCTCCAAAATGGAAAATTCCTTCGCAAAAACTTTATTTAAGGTGTCTAGAACAACTTTCATTCTCTGAGTTTATCCAGATTATGAAGTTTTAAGACCCTTGAATCCCTTTCAAAATCAAAGGTCCACTGCCTTTTTCATTCTGGCAGAAATGGCTCTCAACTTCAAAAGGTCTTTTGAGTACCAAATCTCAATCCAAAAATCTTCCAAAAAATCATGGGATCAGTTTAAAGTCTTAAAAAGATATCCCAATTTTTACTTTTCTGAGTTTCAACTTATTTTGGCCAAAACACATACACACACACACAAATGATTTTCAGCTTGGAAGACTCGTTTTACGAGGCACGTCGGGTGCACACTAACGTCCTTCCCGACGCGTAACATGACCTCCGAACCTAAATCTCTGATCTCGGGCTTTTTTCAAAGTTTTGGCCCTCAAAATTAAAATGGCGTGGCGACTCCGTTTTTTCGTTGATTTTCTTTTAAACACAAAAAATGGGAAAATTTTCGAAATGGCACATTCATCACAACCTCCAAAACAGAGCAAGGTTGCCGGTGACACTTGTCCTCAGCGTAGAAGGTATGTTGCTCCTATTGACTCAAGTAACTTGGAAGTTCCCAATGTTGAGGATTTTGAGATAATACCACGAATTACTAGGGCTAAAAACATTGATGAACTACGGTTATCAACAGAGGAGATTGTCGAATCTGCAAGCCATAACATTGAGGACATCTTTCCTCATGTCATTGTCATGCCCAAGGATTTGGTAGCAACAAAAACAACTAGTTCTGATCCTCCACCTGCTACCACTACTGCCATCCCTACTGCTACCACATCACCACTATCATCAGCGGATGAAACTCCCCCCTCCGTTTGTGCCCATCATGAAGAGTATGAAGATATTCCCTTCAGGCCCTATTAGATCTGAAAAAGGCTAAAAGGAAGGCAAGACAATCAAAGGATCAGGTAAGTGCATCTATAGCTGACCAAGCTCCACTCCTGGGTTTTGATGATGATGAGGTTGAGGATGAAACTTTTAGGCTTGGAAGGGAGGAATTGAAAACTGAGAAAGCTGATGCTAGTGAAGATGTGATGACACCAGCACCTACATCAAGGAAAATGGTACAAAGAAGGCTCAATCCACTGCAAGTTCCACGCCTATGCCTAGGTGTTCCACACGTGCCAAACCCTACAAAAGCATTGTAAGTCCCCCTTCTTCTGAAACATTCATATCCAATGAGGCAAAGAAAAGATTTGAGTTCTTTAGAATGAAAAAGTTTATTGTGGAAAGGGTCCAAGATAGGGCTTTTGAGGACATGAGGATGACTAGGAATTTAAGGGAAAATCCCTTCTCCACACTGTCACCTACCATGTACATTTTTATGCAAACCTCCTCCAATCCATTCAAGACCCAAGATCTGATTGCTTTGAAATGGTGACAGTGAGGGGTAACGCTATATCCTTCTCCCCTTCTACCATCAATTCTTTTCTTCAAACTCCCAATCCTCAAAACGTACCTGCCATGGCCCCCAAAAATGAAATTGCATCGGCTATCTCAAATGACCTTTATCCCATCTGGCACAACCATTATAAGTGCACCATGCTAACCTCCCTCTGTGGTTTTCTATTCAAAATTTCCACCCTTAATTGGAAACCAACCACCAACAGAAACAATGTCACCACAGCTCATACAGATCTCATCTATAGGATATTTCGGGATATAGAGTTTAATCTTGGGGAGATTGTGTTTGCTAGTATTGTCTAATTTGTTAAAAAGGAAATTTCTTCTAATCTTTCTTTCCCTTGCTTAATTTCGGGTATGTGTTTGTAACAAGGGGTGAAAATTACTCCTTCTGACAAGCTATGGGAGAAGTTGAACCTTTTGGGATTCAGCTAGTTCTGGAATGCACCAAACGTACTATTGACCTCCTTGCTGAAGTTCCCGCATGATCCAAAGGTTGAAGTGCATGATGATGATGAAGATGATATGGCTAGTGTGGTTGAAGATGTGCCCACATCTCCAATGCCACCAATTGATCCAACATACATTTATGATGAAGAGATCAAATTTCTTGAGAAGACCATGCTCCAGGCTCGTGTGCAGTTCAAGGAAATGGCGGCTAGAAGGAACAGATTGTTGGTTGCCAAGGCTAGTCTTTGTGGACAAAAGTGGGGAGCAAGCACAAGCCAAGTATTCGAACACATCTGCCAGAACTTCCGTTGGGAACTACTTGAGAAAACCAGGGCTGAAATGCAGAAAGCAGATTAAGGTGCTAGTTATGAACGGTTCTGTTTTTTAAACAATATTTCATATATTGTGTGTGTTAGAATGGTGAATTGGTTTGTGTTTTTGGATTATCTTGACATTGCTTGTTTAGGGGGAGTTTGATATTTGATATTAGTTTATGATAACTACTCTTGGCTTATGATTTGTTTTGACCAAAAAGCAACAAATCAGAGGAGATTGAAAGTGTGTGATGTCACACACGGTTTGACAAGTCAATGACTTAATATAGATTTGTTATTTTCTTGATATTAGTTGAAATAGATAAATATTGTAAATGTTATAACTTAGGTTTTATTTATTTGACTAACCTACTAACCGAATTTTTGATATTTTTAGTGTATATCTGATTATTTTGTAGGTATCTCTCACATAAGGAAAAGAGTTCATGATAAGTAAGGCTTGACTTGATTGACAAGAGTTCAAAGGAAGGTAGAAATCTAAATATGGCGGATCTTCTCAAGCAAATCACTCATTATAAATAAGAATCTCTTCTCATATAAATAAGAACCGCACAGCTCATTCACAACAACGGTTTTTGTGTGCTTTAATCTCTGAAGTTCCAAAGAGTGTGAGAGATTGTTTGATAATTTAGTTTGTTTTGTTATTCTCTTGTTAACATTGTTTGTGTAACCGTCACTCAATTGAGTTTATAAAGAGAAATTTTTTATTGTCTACAACAATTTGCTGTAGATTAGTGTTTAAATCTAAGTTTTACTTTTTTAAAGCTCTTATTCCGCTGCTTTTTGAACTTATGTTAATACTGATGCTATCACATCAGGACTCAAATGAGATATTTGTGTTTTCACTTGTCAATTTTAAATTTTAGCTAATCAATTTTTTACAAAAATTTTTGTAAATAAAATTAAATTTTGGGATAAAGATTGATGAGGACATAAAGTTGTTTAATAAGGAGAGGGTATATGTGAGATGAGATGAGATGATTGAGCTTTGTCTTTGTCCCTCTTTTCCTACCCCACCCCTCAACTTAATGAAATTATTTTAGTGGTTGGATTCTTATTTTAGTGGTTTTTTCCTATTGTTTCACAAAATGCCAAACAAGACATTGTGTTGACATCAATTTATCTTCTTCAAATCTCCTTAAGCAATTATTTTTGTGTTTATTTCTTGTAAATAAAAGTTGCATATTCAAGTTCCGCAATAAGAATTGCTTCTTTACATATTCACCACATAATGAAGTTCAATGTTATGACAAAATAAATTTTTTGGGACATAAGTTATTCACAAATAAAAACATTATACTTAAATGATATTAAACATATAAAGAAACCCCACTCAGTTTTGCAGTGAGATACATGAGAGGCTCCTCCTTCCCCTTTCAAAGTTTAATTATCCATACACACGAGTTGGGTCTTGTAAAAAAATTAGTTTTTTTTTTTTTTTTTAGTTTAAGAAAAAATCATTTTTACATTAAAACTTAATAATAAATAAAATGACAATCTTTTTCACTGATATTTTTTTTACACTAACACTGAAACTTTTTTACCCTACACTATCACTTTTTTATACTAGCACTTAATAATACATGCAAGCAATGACCATCTTTTACACACATTTTTTTACACTAACACTGACACTTTTTACACCGACATTTTTTTACACTAACACTTACATTTACACTTTTTTACACTAACACTGACACTTAATAATACATGCACTGACACTCTTTACACTGATATTTTTTTTACACTAACACTGACATTTGAAACCCGTTTTTTCTTAACTTAAAAAAAACGTTTTTTTATGAGATTTTGACACACACACACACACACACACACACACACACACATATATACTAGCACATGCCTGTTTCCAAGGCCACGTGATTTTTTTTTTTAATTTTTTTTTAATTTAAAACAAATAAAAAATTTAAGGGCAAAATGGGAAAGGGTCAAAATAGTGAGGGCAAAATGATAATTTCGGCCATTGAAATTGTTCAAAGAACTGTAGCAAACACCCCTTCCATTTATACTATAGATACTCTATTCGTCCTGCTCAAATTAAGACATTTTGTTATTTTGGGTGTTTCACTTAAAATAGGACATCTCCAAAATAAAATGATTTATTTATTGAGACCCACTCTCACACTCATAATAACTTTCCGCTTATCACTCCCTACCCCAATTTCTCTTTTATACCTTACTTTTCATGCGCATAATATTTATTTTACTAGTACTTTTTCTTAATCTCTATGTCGGAACCGAGTACGCGTGTGTGTGTAATGAAAAATGGGTCTTTTTCTTGGACCAGGCCAATCCATCCATCCGTATGCCAACAACTTTGCCTTATTTTTGTTTTGTTTAAATAAATATGGCAACTTTGTCTTAATATACACATATTCACGCCAATTATATACAACTAGGAAATTTTCCAAGAAAATGGCGTAAAAGAGACAAAGTTTGGAGTCACTGTTGTTGTAAAGGCGTGTACGAAAGACAGAGAGAGATCATGTTGTAATTTTGTAGAGAATTATTAAGTTGAGAAATTTTGGTGGAAGGTTTAAGAAAATTGTATAATTAATAATATCAATTGTGGTAGACTTTTGTCACAAGATGACAAAATGTATGTATTAATATCCACGTCGAGTACATTTGTGTATGTATAGAATTTTTAGTCTCCAGCAAGTAATAGTATGCCAATTTTTGTACCTTACAATGTCACATTGAAACTATGATTTTAGATGCTTATCTACTTTTTAAATATATTCCATTCATAAGTATAATTGTCCAGTGGTGGCTTGTAAAACTTTTTAAGTGTCGCATCGCAGTTGCTTATCAAATTTCTTAGCGAATGCATTGTGCTTGTTTGTTCATTTATTGTACCGTACCATACCATGACAAATTTCTTATTTTGAAATATGACAGCGTATTTTGGGACATAAATAAAGGAAAGTGGAACGTTTATTACGGGAGAGAGGAAGTACAAAGTAATGTTCTATAGTTGGAACATTAAGCTTAAGTTGTGTTAGATTAATTGATTACAAAACTTGTAAATTACAGAAAACAGAATAAAGAAACAAAAACTGTAAATTTGATTCTCAAAGTTGTTGTCCGAGTCGTGTGTCACCCTCTCCTTAACACAAATTTGATTCTCGAAATTGTACCGTACCATTCCATGACAAATTTGATTATCAAAGTTGTTGCCCATGTTTTAATTTCGTAATAGTTTGATAATGATAATTACAACCTTCGAAATCATGTGGCAGTTACAAGTTACAGATTGTGTGAGCCACTTTTTGAATCACGTTTGAAAAAAAAAGTGCAAAAGATGGGCTAGCGCCTAGAACCAAACACATTTTGGACCTTGATTTGTGCCACGTGCGCACCCGTGCGTGAGAGAGAGCTTTTATGCTACACAATCTTACTCCCTGTAGGAGTATATAAACTAGTCTCCTTTTACATTTCCTTTCAGTGTGTCCTTTCAGTGTGAGATAACCACATTTCCCACTTCCAACCCACTTACTTTAAGCCTTAATATATCATTCATCCCTCAACCATTTTGAACAAATGAATATATGATTTCAATGTTCTCAAGGAGTAGAACACAAACCTACAATCAATTTGATCATTTGACAAACAACCCACTTAGGAAATAACTTGTTATTTCCTTCAAATACACCCTATTTTTCCAACAAGCTGCATATGTGATCTTCAATCTGAAAACCCAGGAAGCAGGTACTAAACATACATAAAAACTACTATTTCTCAGATGACAACTGCAATGTCTTCTTGCCAAATTTTATCAACAATGTGAAGGTAAGTTATATTGAAAGAGTCAAAGTTTACGGACACATCCACAATTTTGTAAATTTTTTGAAAGGGTCAAAATCATAACAGCAGTCAGCACTTACAGTTATATATGCATACAGCCAAAACCAGCCAAAGAATTTATCCTGATGAAAGTATAAAATTATCAAATAAGTCTTCCTCAAGGAAGTCATAATCTTCCAGACTGGACATCTTATCGGAAAGATGACTCAGAATTCCATCTTTTTACACGGATGAGACTGCTTTTTTGTCAACTTGATTATGCATATTTTTCATCTCCGCAACTCAGTCGTGGGAAATTAATCACATCTGAGTATGTGAAAGTGAATGCAGGAGAAGAGCACAGATAATTTACATCTGAGAACATGAGAAGCAATGCAGGAGAAGGGCCAAAATATTTACTACTTGTCCTAACAAAATGAATGTCTACAACAACAACAAAGCTTTTGTCCCAAAATAATTTGAAATCGGCTAACATAAATCCTCATATGTCATCGTGTAAAAAAAAAAATTAATTAAATAAAATAAATAAATTTAAAATAATAATAATAATTAAAAAACAAAAAAATATATATATATATATATATATATATATATATAAATCAAAAAACAAATCAAAAATAAATAAATAAACTCCCCACATGAATTTTTGCCCTCCACTCCGGCCTCTTCAACCATACTTTCATTCACTCAAGTAAATTCATATCATTTTCAATCACTCAAATCCAAGTTTGTTTGGGTCTTCCCCTACCCCTCACCAATTTATCATTTATCCACTGTTCTGGCCTCCTAACCGGTGCATCACTCGGTCTCCTTCTCACATGTCCAAACCACTTTAGACAATTTTCCCTCATTTTATCATCAATGGGCGCAACTCCTACTTTACCTCTGATCACCTCATTTCCCAATCGATCCTTTCTTGTATGACCGCACATCCATCGAAGCATACGCATCTCCGCCACATTCATCTTATATACGTGACACTGTTTCACGGCCCAACATTCGGTGTCGTAAAGCAGTGCCGGCCTAATTGTCGTGCTGTAGAATTTTTCCTTTAATCTATGGGGCATGTCGCGATCACATAGAAACCCTGTGGCACTCTTCCACTTCAACTAACCTGTTTTAATCCTATAAGCCACATCTTCATCTAATTCTCCATCCTTTTAGATAATGAATCCAAGATAGCGAAAAAACTCAGACGCTTGGACAATATTTTCATCAAATGTGATGCGCTTGAAACTTGGAACATTGGATCCTTGACAGGGAGATCAGCAGAGGTGGTGGAAGTTTTGAATGTCTAAAAAAGAAATCAAATTTGCTCTTGATTTGCCTCAAATTTGATTTTTTTTTTTTTTGATATTCATTCGGGAACGGAGGGAGTATAAATAAATGAGATAAGATAGATAAAAAAGAACCGGGTAGTATTGACAATAAGATTAAGTTAACCCGACATTATTGATGATCACACAAGTCAAAATCCTTTGCTAACGGATAATTCTCACTTTACAGAAATTCTCAACATACAAAACCTCTCTGTTCTAAAAGACCCCGCCTAAGGGCGCCTAGGCCCCGCCTAGGCGCTAGGCCCCTCTCCAACGCCTAGTTCTAAGTCCCGCCTAGGTCCTGACTAATCCCGACTAATTCCGATTAGTCCCCGACTAGTCCCCGCCTAGGCGCTAGGCCCGGCTCCGCCGCCTAGCATCCGCCTAGCGCTTTTTAGAACCTTGCAAAACCTACAACGTTTTACAGATTAAAAAAAATGATAGAAAAAGAAAGTAGGACACTACAGATGCTATGTTTCATGCCAGGCAAAAGAAAGGGACACTGAAAAAGGAAGTAGGACACAACAAGGCTGACTTTAAGGGTGTGTTATGGCAATATGTTGTCCTACATTAGTGCCATGAAGCAACAATATTGCCACCGAAGCAAGGAGAGAAATGAGGCCAAGCTAAAGTTCACAATCTCATCTTTCTAGCATGAACATGATACTCCAAATTACAGTACAAATAATAACAAAATTTGATAGATAAAGTTGTCTAAGATTTAGATACCCGTTAAAATGGTCTGCCAGCATATGATCTTTGTAATTAGTAATCACGGAACATTCATAACTTGAATGGATTGCAGCATGTCTGAGACAGCAATGACGAGGTCTCCTGATTTGATCATGCCCCTGGCCTTGAGCAAGGCGAAAGTTTTATTGAGGTTGCTTTCCATGTCGTCGGAAAAGCTCAAGCGGAATGGTATTAAACCCCACTGTAAGTTAAGGCGTCTTCTCACAGAAGTTGTGGTGGTAAAAGCAAAAATTGGACAGTCAGGTCGGCAACGTGAGAGGAGAGATGCCATGTGCCCATTCTTTGTGTAAACAAAGAGAGCATCAACCTCCAAATTATTAGCTGCAGAAAATAAAAAATAAAAAAGATGAGATAAATAGGTAAAATCTTTGACGCGTTTCTCTTTTCTTTCTTGTATAAAATAAAAAAAGACGAGATTAATCTGTAAATTTCATCAATTCCTAAGATGCAACTTTGTCCTAATATACACATAGAGACACCAAGTATATATACTACTCTCTCCATCCCAAAATGAATGACCATTTCCAAGAAAAATAGTTGTCACAAAATGAAACACCTTTTTTTCAAAAAAAAAAAACTTTGTTCCTAAATGTATTTTTTGTTTTACCAAAATTTTTCACCCCTAATTATATACTTGCAAAATTAAAAATTTAGAAAGTGGATAGCAAGGATTTTCATACACCATTGTTAATAAAATTAACAAAAAGTCAAGCTAATGCTTTAAAGCATTAAAGATACCCACAGCCCTAAGAGTACCACTAAAAACATAGAAGGATCAAAGCTAATTCTTTAAAACATTGAAGATGTAAGTGAAGCAATGTAAGTGAATTCAAAAATAAAAGGAGAACAGAAGGGAAAACTGGTAAAACCAACTACTTCAAAGTAAATTTCTTACCCATTTTAGCAGCAGAGTTGCAAATCTCTTCGGATATACTATCTGTGTATGAAGATGCTATGTCTGGAAGATCCATAGTTTCATGTTGTTTCTCTTCCCTCCACCACCTTTCAATTCTTACACTAACACTTCTTAAAACAGACAATGCCTTGTCAGGGAACTGACCCATGGCTGACTCACCAGACAACATTAAAGCATCCGATCTTTGTCTTACTGCTTCGGAAACATCGGCCACTTCGGCCCTGGTTGGTGTAGGGTATTCAATCATAGATTCAAGAAGCTGAGAAGCAACAATAACGGGCTTATTTAAATGCCTGCACAATTCAACAATCTTTTGCTGTGCAGCAGGGACCTGTTCCAAGGGGATCTGAGCACCCAGATCTCCTCTTGCCACCATAGCTCCATCTGATGCTTGAATGATTTCCTCCAAGTTTTTTAATGAGTCAATACTCTCTATCTTTGCAATTACAGCTACATCCCTGTGTACAAGCATTAGTACATTTATATTTAATCCATTTAAAAATACAAGTGCTCTACCTAAGCTTTAAAAGTAAAGACTTAATTTGCAGTTCGTAGGAAGGTGATGGATGCATAATTTCTAACTGATTTGATGCAGGAAAGAAAAGATAAAGGTATGCTTGCAGGTCAATTGGCCTATAATTCAACTCAATTAATCGGAATTGGATGAACAAAAATGAGATACCAGGAGTTTGGATTATTTCAGAATTCATATAAATTACTCCTGCCACACCTCTTGTGACCAACTCTAAACCTAACCTAACAAGGTAAACAGGAAGAGATATGGGGATAACTCAAGAGAAAGGCAAAGGAAATGAACAATATTTCTTACCCATCACGAGATCGCGCCTTAATATAGCTTTTAAGGTGGTTAATTACTTCAGCAGACTTCACAAATGAGACTGCAATAAAATCAACACCCTCGGCAATCCCAAAATCAATATCCAACCAATCCTGAAGACGAGTACACAATGTGAGATGAAATGTAAATTAGTCAGAATTGAGCAAAATACTTAGGAAAGGAGTCTAGCATAAATCTTATAGATACAACATACTCCCTTCGTCCCATAAAGATAGTCCCACTTTGACTTTCATGCTCAACTCAATTAAACTTGACCATAATTTAATGAAAACCCAATTATTCCTATGCAATTCAAAAAAATGTTATTGTTTCACCATTAGGAATACTATCAATAACCATTATTAGAATTGCATACGGATAAATGGATTTTCGTTAAATTATGGTCAAAGTTCAATTGAGTTGACCATGAAAGTCAATGTGAGACTATCTTTCCGGCATGCAGGGAGTACTCCCTCCGTCCCACTTCACTTGGCACCAAGTGAAGTGGCACGGTAACTAAGGAAAAATAAGAGTGAAAAAAAGTGTAAGAAAATGTTGTGAGTATGAAGAATTAAATAGGAGAGAGAATGAGTGGGAGGAATAGTTAGGAGAGAGAATGTTGTGAGTGTAAAAGTGAAGTAGTAGAGAGAATGAGTGGAGGGAATAGTGAATATTCTTTTCCATTTTGGGCAGTGCCAAGTGAAGTGGGACGTCCCAAAATGGAAATTAGTGCCAAGTGAAGTGGGACGGAGGGAGTATATGATAAGCATGCCAAAATTTTGTGACAAAGTTTTGTAGCACTCTTTCATTTGCATAGTGAAAATGATATTCAGGAAACGTATTCAGAATTTTCTAGTAATTAGAAGCTTCAGAAAATGACTGTGAGTGCCCTAGAATACTCCCTCAGTCCCATAATGATAGTCTCACTTGACTATTCAAACATTTTAACAACCAATTTTTATTTTCATCACTAACCTTAATAAGGTTTAATTATTACTCCATTGCCCCCTCTTCTTCCTTGGTTGACTTGACTCTCATCCTCTCCTCTCTCTCTTTTTCCTTTGTTGGCAATTTTGAAAGTTCTATGATTTTAACCTAACAATTTTGAAAATGGGACCATCTTTTTCGGACAAACAAAAATGGCAAATTGGAACATCTTTATGGGACGGAGGGAGTATTCAATAAATCAATAATAAAAGAACCCTTTCTCTTAAAGAAAACGACTTGCACATTTGAGCTCCATAAATAACTTTTTGGGAAATGAAGCTCCTCTTCTCCCATGTGTCCACTAAACTCTACTGAAAAAATCCTCCTTTGCCTGTTTCAAGGAAAATGGCATGTGGGAAATTTTCCTAGCATTAATCAAGCATAAATAAGATGGCTTACTTTTACATGAAAAGGCTGATCACTTGTGCAAGTTATTTTCTGAAAGAACAATGTACACTGAGGTTGTTCCCAAACTCAAACTGAGAATTAGGAAGAGCACTGCTAGCCTACTCCTCCCAGTCAGCTTACCATATAACTTATACTCCCTATCCTTCTTTGGTTATCTATCTTTCTCACATATTCTTAGCATGTTGATTCATAATTCTTTTGTATACTCTTGTTAATCAATAGTTGTTTGAGTTCTTAGATAGTCTTTCTTCATATGACTTTCTTTGGCAAGTTTTCTATGCTAGGATGGTGCAAATTGAATAGTCTTAATCACTTGTGCAGGTTATGTTCTGAAAGAACAATGCAGACTGAGGTTGTTCCCAAACTCAATCTAAGAATTAGGAAGAGCACTGCTAACCTACTCGTCCCAGTCAGCTTACCATATAACTTAACTCCCTATCCTTCTTTGGTTATCTATCTTTCTCACATATTCTTAGCATGTATATTCATAATTCTTTTGTAAACTCTTGTTAATCAATAGTTGTTTAAGTTCTTAGATAATCTTTCTTCATATGATTTTCTTTGGCAAGTTTCTATGCTAGGATGGTGCAAATTGAATAGTCTTAAGCTTTTAATCTTTGCAATACTCAACAGATCCCCTAATTCCAACTTAGTAAACCCTAGATAAAATAAATTCTTTATAGATGCATAGGCTATTAAGCTTCCTCCGTCCCACAATGATAATCCCATTTGACTATTCAAACTTTTTAACAACCTATTTTCATTTCCATCACTAACCTTAATGAGGTTTACTTAATGCTCTCCATTACTCCCTCTTTTTCCTTGGTTGGCTCTCATCCTCTCATCTCCCTCTTTTCTTCCTTGGATGGTAATTTTGGAAGTACAATTATTTTAACCTAACAATTTTGGAAATGACACTATCTTTTTTGGACAAACAAAAATGGCTAATGGAACATCTTTATGGGAGGGAGGGAGTATATTTAAATGCCACCTATTTGGACATCAATCAAACCCACCCTACCTTCAACCTCCACTGCCCCCTCCATCAATCTCCATAGCCACCTAATTGGACACCATAACCACCTTCTCCCTCCTCATCCTCACACACGCCTACTCACATACTCACTCCAAAAGATATAGTAATGTTGACTAACCATGAAGATAACATTCTATCTAGATAAGATTTTGGTCTTGTTTCTTGGGGAATTATCTATTACTCCCTAGTAGAACCATAAGCTAACATCTTATGTTAGTTGCAAAGATGTCCCTCCTAAACTGTATAAAACAAATTACTTGACCCCCCCCCACACACATTTAAACAGTATCCAGGACGTATCTCCAATGTATCATTGCCGTATCCTCCACGTATTTGAGTCACATCCTTGGAGTTACCATGCAAGAAAATAAATAAAATACTATATTTTGCAGCGTATGGAATCTTAAATAACCCAGATGTATCCCACACGTCGTATCCTTCGTGTATCAATACGAATGTGGAGGCCATTTGGGCATGCCGGTGCTTCAGAGTTTATCTCTGATGCTCGTATGGAAAAGTAATCATTTAAGGCATTATCTTTAAGCTTCAGGAGAGGTGTTTCCTGCAGGCTGGCTGCTACTCTGCTACAATGAGATATTCAGTGAGACTGGAATGCACATGCACTTGACTTTTAGTTCTTCTTCCTGTATTTTATTTTTCTGCTTTCTTTGTTCTGATGAACTTTTTGTTAACCTAATATTCTTTTCTGATTAAAGAAACGAAAAGTCTTAAGTTTTGTGTTGAAGCCTTTTAGTCCAGATATAGCCTCCAAGTTTATTTAGCCACAAAGTTTTTTTGTCCCGAAGTCGTTTCCCCTGCATGCTCATTTGTACTCCTTTATTTCATAACCGGTTGATGAATGAATAATGTTTGATGGTATTTCTTTCATGTGCAATACCTCTTTCGTTGTAAAGCTCAATGATCTTAGGTGTAATGCCCAGGCCTATTTATTTTTCACCTCCTTTTGTTGTTTAGTTCTTTCAAACTCCAATCTGAGCATAAAAAATCAATAAACTGTATTTATCCAATATTGTTTGGCTTCTAATCTCATCACCCCTAGCAAACCAACAACAATAAATCTCAACAACCTGACCTTTACAACTTAAGTGTAGACAAATACACACTCTCTTACTAAATCAAAACGACCAATATAAACAAGTATCCTCACTGTTCAGCACCAATCTGAAAGCCTAAAACATTAGACCCATATCCCTTAGGTTAAGCCTCACCTCATAGAGGATGGAAGGCCTCACCTTTACACTTAAACCGTTCAAAAAACTGTGTTCTAAGACATTGTAATGTTTTTAAGACGGAGTTTATAATAATGAAGAGTTCGTTCTTTTTTTTCTTTTTCAAAGGAAGTCTTAGGCCACTCATCGAAGCTAAAAAGCGATAACTTATAAACCAAAGATGAAAGGAGGAGGAGAAGCCTGACCTTAGAGGAAATGGTAGGTAGCATAGCATTGCGTTCTCGTACTAAACTTCCATCTCGCCAGAAGGTCAGATTAGCCCGAGGTAGCAAAAGACCAGGATCAGTACAGAGGCATTTGACATCTGGACCAATCTTCTCAATCACCTCAAACCTCACCATTCCACCATCAACAAGGAGTTCGTCACCAACTTTCACATCTGTTGCATAAGAGTTCAGTTGAAACTGGATGACATTCAATACATCTTTCAACATGTAACAGAATAAAAGTAAGGCAATGCATTGAATTTGTATAGCAGTCTGGTCACCCAAAAGATAAAAAGATTATGACCTTCTGAAAAGCCATCATAGTTTACAGTGATGCAACGTTCTGGGCGAGGAGTATCATAAGCTCTAACACTAAAAGTCCATATCTCACCATCCTGCGTAAGAAGAATAGCTGGTTACAACGAGCTTAATATCACAAAGTTGGGTGTTTGGCAGTAGTTGTGTCCCTGTGCTAATATGTTGTCTGATAGGAAGTTGAGATAATCACAAGAATTTTTATGTTGCCAAGTTTAAGATACCAACTTGAAAAGGTTAATGTATGCATTTCCAACAAGTCTCTAAAAGATAAATCTTGACAAGTCTGTTATTTGGCATGTCCATGACATCATTTAATTATTATTTTTTATGCCGTCTTTGGTGATCACGACAAAATAATAGGAGTGACAATATTAACAAGTATTATTATAACATGAACAATAACGATAATAATAATAATAATAATAATAATAACAATAACAACAACAACAACAGCAACAACGAGAATAAATAAATAAAATCTACGTTCATGAAATTACTACTTTTAGTACTGCAAAGAAAAAAATATGTGTGGCATGGTAAGAGCTCAGAATTGTGAGAGTTCTACTTAGGCAGGTATCTTCAACTAAAAGGAGATCTATTAGAAGCTATGAATAAATTTGAAGAGGGATTATTTGGAGATTTTATGTAATTATGATGGTCAAAATAATGAAAATAAGTTAGTGCTGTTATGCAGTTCAAAGTAAATTTGTAACTTTTAGCAATGTTAATGGAAAGGAACATTCAATCCAGACTCAGTTCGATAACCCAAAAAACCACTAGATTGAAAGACATACAAATGGGAAAGTAATGTTGAGAAGGCTATAAGTAAACCACTAATGCAACCTTCATCACCATCTGTGAGTAAATAAATCAACAGTTTTTTTTTTTTTTTTTTCTGTAGCTACTAGATTCTAGGGAATGCATTTACATGAAATGGATCAACAGCTCACTGAATGAAAAGAGTGGGAAAAAAAAACATACAGAGAGAGAACATGGAGGAAAGAGGGCACAACGGAGAGGTTCTACAAATGCAATCCAATCCCCATCACAAACACAGACTGTCAAATCTTTAATTGTTCTCTAAATGAAGATAATAAGCAACCAGGGAAAAATCAACTCTCTCTATATCCATAAGCACCATAGAACGCCAAAACAGTTCCCCCACCCCGGAAAGAAATACGGTAAATAATTATCCATCTTCCAGCAAGATAGCCTAGTAAGGATCGAGTCATTGTACCAAACACATACACCACAGCCTCAGGGCCATTGAAGGAAGAGTTTGTATCGTGTGCTGAATCCCACACATGACACATGTCCAGCGAGATAGCCGCATAAGGCTCGGGTCATTGTATTTCATCATCACCATTTAATCTGTTACGCACAAGGGACCTTCAACTATGTTAAATCAATTTCAAATAAAGGAGGATGTTGGGAGAGGGAATGCTAAAAGAGAAAAAACACAATGGTATCATGCCCATTCCAACAATAGGGGGGGGGGGGGAGTGACAACCTGATGATAAAGACATCCTTTGGGATTCAAGCCAAAGACCAAAATCTTCAATTTAATAGGTGAGGATATAGGTTTCAACAACGAAGGCTATGATGAGAATTTTCATAGATTAGAACTACTCCCTCCTTCCCACTTCATTTGGGACTGATTTCGTTTTTTGTTCCGTCCTACTTCACTTGGGAGTTGGGACTGCCCAAAATGGCAAACTTTTTATACTATTCCCCAATTCATTCTCTCGCATACTTTACTTTTATACTCATAACACCAGTCAACTTACTATTCCTCCCACTCATTATCTCTCCTACTTTAATTTTCAAACTCACGACAACTCCTCCCACTAACCCTCTCTCATACTTTTTCTTAACTCTTGGGCCCAAAATTTTAGTCCCAAGTGAGTTGGGACGGAGGGAGTATGTTCTAAACCAATATGTTAAAGGTAGTCCAATCGTTTTGTGGGCTTGGTTAATTCAGCGCTAGACACACACAAACGTAAGTTTGAGGCATTACCTTTACCCATCTTTATACCATTCCCCGGTGTCCTGGAAATATATGAAGGAAGCTGCAAGTGAAAAATGACCTCTACGTAAACTTGATTCCTTTAACATCACACATGTTATTAATAACCCCCTCTCATGCGGTTGATAGCCAAACATGTCGCTCTGCAGCTGATGCATGGTGAACGAACTACCATGCTTCACTTCTATCTTTGAACCTAATAATTGATTATGAAATACTTCCTCCGTCCCATTACAAAAGGCACAAAAAATAAGGAAAATGTATAGTGAAGTAAGTGTTGTGAGTGTGAAATGTGAAGTAGAAGAGAGAAAGTGGGATAGGGAATAGTAAGTGGATTTATGATGTGAGTATGACAAGTGGGTCCCATGAATAGACAAGCATTAAAAACTTTCCTTTTTGGAATTGTGCCTTTTGTAATGGGACACCAAAATGGGGCTTTTGTGCCTTTTGTAATGGGACGGAGGGAGTAGATAGTAATTTCATAAGAAATATGACGTGTACCTTCTGCTATTTCTAAGCTTTACAGTTTCGAGCATGAACTAATAAAGGCCTACATAAGAAAGACAAAACATCCTAGGGATATAATGACATTTTCCTTCCAACAATAAAACATCCTTCTCCCTATTAACCATAATCAATTAATGTGATCACTGCAACAAGCAAAGAATGTCTGACAAGGCAACAACATACGACCATAGATACCAAACTTGTTCAAATTATATTCATCACCAGCATGGGTGAAGCCACCTTAGTGGCATGGGTCACATGACCCCTTAAATTTCTTAAGTTGTCAATTTTAGCACCATCAAAATTTAATAAAATGACATTTTACTACTAAAAATAATCATTAAAACTCCTTGTTTCCGGTAAAGTTTGCACTAAACAATTTTTTTGACCCCCTCCTCGATGATAAATTTGGATGCCCTAATTGTAATATTTAATTATTTATCCCTAAAGCAAACTTAACCCCTTTTTTCAAAAAGAAAATCCGTCTTTGCAACTTATCACCAATAATGATGTGTACCAGATTGGCGTTTGTCGTGAAGCTTCTACAGGCGAGAGCGGCCGCGCTACGAGCGAGGGCGAGCGCGCTAGAAGGCCGAGCCAAGGAGCAAAAGTGTCTGGAATTGAGAGCGGTCGCGCTACCAGGGAAGGCGGCCGCGCTGGAGACGAAGACGTGAAGGCAGTTCCCTCGGAATGTAAGCGCGAACGCGCTAGGGAAGACGGCGGTCGCACTTCTTGCGGAGAACTGGAACGTGATTGAGTTATTTACGTAAACCTTTTTTGTTTTGGGATGTTTTATTTATTTTGGGAACTTATTTATTTGCTGATTAGGAGTCTAGTATAAATACTTTTGAGTTTTATTTGGGAAGAACAACTTTCATTATTATTAATTTTATTCAAGAGATTTTCTCTTAATTCTCTAAGTTCTTCTTTGGAGTTCTTAGGTTATCTTTTGGGAATTCTTCGGGTTCCTTGCAGAAGGATTCGATTTCGATCGTTCCTTGGTTACTTCCGCTGCGTATTCACATCAGTTGGTATCAGAAATCGGACGATCTTAGGGTTCTCCGACGAGAGGATGGCCAATAATGGGGATAACGACAGAGACGTTACTCTTACCACAATTCTTCAAACCATGGAAAGAAATCGCCAGGCTGATATTGAACGACAGGAGCGGCTTCGCCAGGCAGATATCGAGCGGCAGGAGCGTCAACACAGAGAACTGGTGCAACTTTTGACGGCCGGTGTTGGGCAAGTGTGATGCCAACCCACGAAATCGGGCCGGTCGTCGAGGGGAAAATCTCCACCACGGCGATCCGATGGGCGGGGATGTATCGGATATTGAGGATGAAGAGGCCGGGCGGCGCCTCACGTGGATCATCGACCCAAGATTAGGGCGGACATTCCGGTCTTTGCGGTGAGTTATCCATTGAAAAGTTTTTAGATTGGATTTATGAAGTTGAAAAATTCTTTAAATTGATGCGTGTTGAGGAGGATAGAAAAGTCCCTATGTTGCTTATAAAGCTAGCGTGATGGTGCCTCTGCTTGGTGGGATCAATTATCAGGCGAGAGGATACGCGAGGGTCAACCTGAGATTCGGTATTGGGACCAAATGAAGAGGGAATTACGGTATCGTTTTCTCCCTCGTGATCATGATCAGGACCTTTATAAGAAATTCTTGGCTTGTAAACGGGGTGGTCGTTCGGATCGAGGAATATGCCCGTGATTTCTATGCTCGATGCAACGCGTACCGATCTGTTTGAGACAGTCGCAGATGGTTGCTCGGTTTGTTTCGGGTCTTCTACCGAATTTTAAGAATGCGGTGGAATTGTTTACTACCTATTCTCTCGAACGATGCTATTTCAAGTGGCGAAAAGGCGGAGAAACAAGCTTATCGACTACATATCGGCCTCCGACTACATTTAAACAAATGGGCCGTTCTTCTTCGGGTGGCAAAAACCAAGGGTCAGGTTCTAATGGCGAGGGTAGTAAGGACATCTTGCAAGCTGCTGGGTCAAAGACGAATGATGGTAAAAAGCCTTCTACTCCTGCGACTAATCCTCAAAATAATAATTCGTATGCTCGTAATTATGGGGATAAATGTTTCGGTGTAATCAGACTGGACATCTGTCTAATCGTTGCCCACAACCACGGCGAGGAGTTAATATGGTGGATCGTGATGCGTGTGATGATGAGAAGGATGACGATAATTGTGAGACTGTTTATATTGATCCGAATGGGGAGGCAGATGATGAAGATAATTGTGACGAGCATGAGTCCTATGTGGTCCTAAGCTTATGCGACTACCCCCGCAGCTGAGACCGATCCTAACGACATAACCTTTTTCGTGCCAAAGGGAAAGTTAAGGACTTCACGGCTACGATTATCAGGATAAAGTGGTAGCGCCAGAACTCCGGTGGCTCGTGGCTTGGTGGATAAGTTGAAGCTTGAGGTCCGCAAGCATCCTACTCCACATGGCTGCATGGCCAGAGTGGATCACTTGATGTCGGCTACATAAAGGTGCATGAAACAATGTCTTCCCTTTTTCTACGGGTAGTTATAAAGATGAGGTTTTATGTGATATAATCGATATGGCGTGCCGCTGTATTGTTGGGTCGGCGCGTGCAATATGATCCGGGGGGTTGTGCGCATAATGGGAGGGAAAATTTTATTCGTTTTAAGAAAGATGGGGTTCGCTTTCATTTACCCGCATCAAAGCCGATCCTAGTGGTCCTAAGAAAGTGAAACCTCTTGTTTCCTTATGCACCGCACATGAATTTGCCGAGGATATTATGGCCATTTGCGCCTTTTGTGTTAGCGATGAGTGCGAAAAGGGTTTTGGGACAGGTTGGTTTGGTCCCCACGTCTCTCAGCTCATTGTTAGATGAGTATAAAGATGTTACGCCGACGAACTTCCTACCTGGTTACTGCCTCACGTGATATACAACATCACATCGACTTGGTGCCCTGCTTCCCTTCCTAATCTTGCTCATTATAGGACGAGCCCTACTGGCAATGACATTTTGAGGGGACAGTGGAAGAGTTATTGAACAAGGGGTATATACAGAGCATGAGCCCGTGCGCAGCCTCCTCTCCTCAGGCCTAAGAAAGATGGCACTTGGCGTATGTGTGTCGACAAATGCGCCATCAACAAAATCACCGTCAAGTACCGTTTTCCTATTCCTCGTTTCGATGATATGTTGGATATGTCGGGGTTCCACGGTGTTTTCTAAGATTGACTTGAAGAGTGGCTACCATCAAGTCCGCGTGCGACCCGGGGATGAGTGGAAGACCGCATTTAAAACTAAGGGAGGGCTTGTACGAGTGGTTGAGTCATGCCGTTTGGGTTGTCAAATGCCCCTAAGCACGTTCATGAGATTAATGCATCAAGTGTTGAAGCCCTTTAATGGTAAATTCTTGGTGGTGTATTTTGACGATATTTTGATTTATAGTAGATCTGAGGAGGAGCATCTGGATCATCTTCGAGCGGTTCTGCGAGGCTTTGAGGGATAATGAATTATATGTGAATCTCAAGAAGTGTAGTTTTATGCTTGATCATCTATTGTTCTTGGGGTTATGTTGTTTCTGCGAGATGGCATTCGGGTGGATGAGGAGAAGGTTCGTGTTATTCGTGATTGGCCTACGCCGACAAATATTTGTTAGTGAGGTTCGTAGTTTCCATGGCCTTGCTACTTTCTATCGTCGTTTTATATGGAATTTTAGCACTATTATGGCCCCGATCACTTTGAATGTTTGAAGAAAGGGAAGTTTCTTTGGAGTGATGAGGCTACGGCTAGCTTTGCGGCGATTAAAGAAAAGCTATCTAGTGCTCCTTTGTTAGTCTTGCCGGATTTCTCTAAACCATTTGAATTAGAGACGAGATGCTTCGGTGGTTGGTATTGGGGCATTTTGCGCGAGGAAGAAGCCGGTTGCTTTCATGAGCCGAGAAATTGGAGGAGGCCAAACGTAAGTGGACGGTTTATGAACTCGAATTCTATGCGGTTGTCAGCGGTCAAGCATTGGGAACAGTACTTGTTGCATCGTGAATTCATTCTTCATACGATCACGAGGCTTTAAAGTACTTGAATAGTAAGACGCCCGTTATTCGTATGCGTACGCTCGTTGGGTTGCTTATTTGCAGCGGCTTACGTTTGTTATCAAGCACAAAGTGGACGGCTCAATAAAGTTGCTTGATGCCTTGAGTCGTCGGGCTAATTTGTTGGTGATTATGGCGAATATAGTTGTGGGGTTCGAGCTTGAAGGAATTATATGCGACCGATCCGACTTCGCGAGTCTTGGGCGAGTGTCGTGATGGAGACCCTGGTCGGGTTATTTTTATTGCAGGATGGTTTCTTGTTTTACATGGATAAATTGTGTATTCCCCACGGCTCGGTTCGTGAGAGCCTTATTTCTAAATTCACAAGAAGGACACTATGGAGAGAAAAGGCTGTTGAGCTTGTCGCGAAGAAGTATTTTTGGCCACATCTTGGCGGGATGCACATAGAGTTGTTCGAAGTGCATGGTGTGTCGAATCAGCACAAGGGACAGTCACGAGAATACGAGCTTATACACCCCTTTGCCAATTCTGATGGTCCTTGGGAGGATATTTCTATGGATTTCGTGCTTGGTCTTCCGAGGACGCAGCCGTGCTCATGATTCCGTTTTCGTGGTGGTGGACCGTTTTTCTAAAATGGCTCACTTTATACCTTGTCGTAAGACTCGCTGATGCTTCTCACATCGCGGGGTCATTTTTGAGGAGATTGTTCGTCTTCGTGGGATCCCGAAGACTATTACATCCGACAGAGATACGAAGTTCCTTAGTCATTTCGGCGTACTCTTGTGGCGTATCTTTCAGACGGACTTGCAGTTCAGTAGCTCGTTTCACCAGCAGACTGACGGCCAAACTGAGTGGTCAACCTGGACTACGGGTTCTATGGCGCGGCTTGTTTGCAAGTGTGGGGAGTATCCGAAGAAATGGGATTTGGCTTTGTCTACAGCTGAGTTCGCTTTTAATAATATGACGAACCGGACGACGAAGAAGACTCCTTTTGAGATAGTGTATCAACGACCTCCGAAGTATACTCTTGACTTGATTCCTCTTCCGAAGGTATCGGGGTACAGTATTGCAGCTGAGAATCTAGCGGAGATGGTTGATGCGGTGCAGTCCGAGGTTCGTAAGAATATTGAGGCGTCCAATGCCAAATATAAAGAGTTCGCGGATAGGAAACGTCGTGTGAAGGTCTTCAGTTCAGTGTTGGTGACTTGGTGATGGTTCATTTGCGTAAGGAACGTATTCCACAAGGGACTTATCACAAACTTCATCCCAAGAAGATTGGGCCGTGTCGGATTTTGAAGAAGATTAATGACAATGCCTATGTTGTCGATTTACCGGAGGATTGGAACATCTCTTCCACGTTTAATGTTTCCGATTTGGTGGAGTTCCATCCCGATGACCCTCTTTACATGGATAAGGATTCGGGGTCGAATCCTTTTGATGTCGGGGCGAATGATGTGTACCAGATTGGCGTTTGTCGTGAAGCTTCTACAGGCGAGAGCGGCCGCGCTACGAGCGAGGGCGAGCGCGCTAGAAGGCCGAGCCAAGGAGCAAAAGTGTCTGGAATTGAGAGCGGTCGCGCTACCAGGGAAGGCGGCCGCGCTGGAGACGAAGACGTGAAGGCAGTTCCCTCGGAATGTAAGCGCGAACGCGCTAGGGAAGACGGCGGCCGCGCTTCTTGCGGAGAACTGGAACGTGATTGAGTTATTTACGTAAATCTTTTTTGTTTTGGGATGTTTTATTTATTTTGGGAACTTATTTATTTGCTGATTAGGAGTCTAGTATAAATACTTTTGAGTTTTATTTGGGAAGAACAACTTTCATTATTATTAATTTTATTCAAGAGATTTTCTCTTAATTCTCTAAGTTCTTCTTTGGAGTTCTTAGGTTATCTTTTGGGAATTCTTCGGGTTCCTTGCAGAAGGATTCGATTTCGATCGTTCCTTGGTTACTTCCGCTGCGTATTCACATCAAATAATCAACAGAAATGTAAGCCAGAACCCCAGCCACATTGACACAACTTCATATCAATCAACAAATTTGTCACTTCTAGTAGTTCTAACCAAACAAATATTACCTCAGCTTTAACAGAGGAGGCGCCACCGAGGTCTCCCATATGAATCTCACTCCCTTCAGTATCCATCATAATTGCAACAGCAAATCCTTTCTCTTCATTCAACCTCCTCACCCGCTCAATCACAGTCCTGTGCCACTCGCGCGTACCATGACACATATTGATCCGCGCCACGTTCATCCCACCAATTGCCAACGCTTCCAGCTGCTCAAACCCGCTAGTATTAGGACCAATCGTGCAAATGAGCTTCGTCCTCCGCGTACTCCTAAATCCATTCTCCTTCAGCTCCGCCTCCGTCACCGCATCAACTTCAATTGAGCTGGAATCCTGCGATAGTTTCGTACTGCGAACCGTGGTAGCAGCCGATAAACAAGCTCCGGCGCCGTTATCGGTGATTACGATCGGAGAATGATCGGTTTCTGAAGCTGAAGCAACAATTGTGAACTTTCGGGAGGAGTTTGGGAGTGTTACTCTGCGATTGGAGACGGCGAGGGCGATTTTGGAGTAGGATTGTCTGGATATGGTTAGGTCCGGTGAGTGGGATGAGGAAATGAAGAAATTGAGAGATTGCGCCATGGTTTTGGGGATCTCCAGCGACGGAAAAGTGTACTCAGTGAATTTAATGAGTGAAATGGAGAGCGGAGATATAGGTGGAAAAGGGGCGGAGTTAGCGAAGTTGTACAGTGTGAAGGTGGAGCTTTGAAATTGTCGTCGTGGGAAAGGAGAAACAAATCTTGTTGCACCTAGGCAAGGAAAAATAGGCAAGGAAAATTGTTTCTTTTGTACTCCCTCCGTCCCACGTTACTTGAGACTAACTTTTTGGGCACACCAATTAAGGAAAATGAATAAGATAATGAAAATGTGTGGTAGAAAATGAAGAGAGAGAATGAGTGGAGTTAATAGTAGGTTGGTTGAATAAATTGTATGGTGAAAAATGAAGAGAGAGAATGAGTGGGTGGGGTAGAGTGAATATAAAATATTAAAATTTTTGCCATTTTGGACAGTCTCAACTAACGTGGGACGGCCCAAAAGGGAAAGAAGTCTCAACTAACGTGGGACGGAGGGAGTATAGTTTACCCCTTTGGAATTAATTGAGTCACTTTAGCCCTCAAAAGACAAAGGAGTTTTGAAATAGACCATAAACCTAAAAATTGGATTCCTATCTAACTTGTCTAATTATTTATTTAACTCTATATGGGTGTGGTCTTCAAAAAAAGAGTGGTCTAGTGGTAAAATCAAGTCTCACCTTCACTTCAGTGAGCGTTTGGATCTGATCCTTCTCCTCGCCTCCTGACATGGAAGATCGTCAAAAAATATATTCTATATGGATGTGATGAAAATATGCTTAATATAAATGAGATTAATGGAATATTGTAGATATTATTAGACTCAAATAACAATATATTTCATATTATTTATGACATTATTATCTCACTTTTATTAGTTTAGAGCATTTACAACAGTAACAAAAATTTATAAATATTCTTGTTATTTTATTTTTATTTTCATTTTTTCATTTTTTAAATATATAATGAATCATAGAAAATTGAAAAAAAAATCAGGATGATGATGGGTGGGCACGGCAGTAGGGGGATGTGTGCTGGTTTTGGGTTCAAGAAGATGATGGTGTTGTTGAGGTGTGGTGCTAATGCTGGTGGGTGACGATGACGAGATAAATGATTAAATATATTAATGGAAGTGAGTGTTTTGTAAATGTTATTGTTGAGGTGAACAATGCACTTTTCAAGATATTTAGTTAAGTTTTACGTTCATTTTGTTAACTTTTATCGATTTTCGTTAATGTCATTCAAAAATGTCCTACATTGCCACAAACTGTGAATTGAGGAATGAAATTGTCAAAATTGACATGTTATTAGTTACATTGCAACTTCGAAACTTAGAGGCACCAATGCGTAATTTGCCTTTTTTAAATAAAAAGTTGCAAAAACATACTCCCTCCTTCCCAATAGTAGCTTCCCATTTTGCCATTTTGGGTGTCCCATTAATAGCTTCCACTTTCCTTTTTTGACAAAGAAATCTTTACTATTCCCTCCACTCATTCTCTCTCCTACATTATTTTAATACTCACAATATCATTATAATTTACTATTCTCTCAACTCATTCTCTCTCCTATTTTCAAATTACACTCACAACATTTTTTCTTTTCACTCATTTTATTAATTTGCGTGCAAGACAAAAAACCGAACAGGTTCTATTGGAACGGAGGGAGTATAAAATTTTTTTTTAAAGGAAAATAAAAAATTACATTTAATTTAGGATATAGTTAAATACAGGGAAATAAAAATACAGGGAATCAACAAAATTACCAAAATACCCATTTATATAAAATTTTTTTTCACTCATTCATCGGAAAAATTGGGATTGGCAGCGGCGATTGATTCGTCGGGACGGGAAACGACGCCGTGAGGGCTGGAGGCGTCGTGGTCGGCAGCTAGAGATTGTAAACGACGTTTAATCAAGAACTTATTGAGAACACTGTAAAGCTTTAACGCTAATGGACGGCATTTTGAGGAGATAGAGAAGAAGCTGAATTTGGGAAAAGATTGAATTTTGAATTTAGGGTTTAAAGAGGGGATTACAAATAAGATAAACTTTGGGACTCAATTCTAATTCTAATTCCCAATGTAATCCCAAAGCAGGATTAGAAATCTTAAGCGTACAATGAGTTTGGGAAAGTCTCCAGCAAAACTTTTGCCTCAAAAATTTCGTTTGATTTATTTCAATTTTTGGAGAGGCAGTAAATCAATGTTGACGGGAATATATCAGATTTTTCCATGTTACCATTGCTCTCTCTCTCGTGTAAACTCACACGAGATGTGTCTCGTGTGGGTTCACACGAGATGTGTCTCGTGTATATGTACACGAGACATTTCGTGTGCATATACACGACATTTATTTCGTGTATATGTACACGAGACATCTCGTGTAGATTCACACGGGATAAGTGAGAACATCTCGTGTATACGGTAAATTCTATATACAAGGCACCTTACATACAAGGCACCAATAATTCCCAAACTACCCTTCGTGTGTCGTGCTCGAAAGAACGACATGAAGCCTTCATGTCGTGTACTTTTACACGACATCAACTAATTGGGTTAAATATTAGGTCGTATGAAATTATACGAAATTTAAATTTACTCTGTCATAAATTTCGTACAAACCAACACGATATAATCTCATAATATCGTGTATATACATACGACATATCAAAATGAAGGTGTTCTTCGATGATTTGCAACACGATGTTAATGATACGCATATGCTATGTTATATTATTGAATTGTGTTGTTAATTGAGCAAAATTTATACACTTATGCATGACAAGGAACAAACGGCATATTGGATCATACAATATCATATAACCTATCACATTTAAGTGATACCACTTTATTTATTTGGAGGGAACTCATGTAGATGAAAAACACTTTAAATGTCATCTAGAATGTAGAAAAAAATTAAAAAAAATAAACTAGGTAGCCGTATACCATTTTTCACAAGGTCGGGACACATAAAACCCTAAAAACCCTAAATAATGGCACATATTTGTAACTCAATTTCCATTTGGATTTGGAGGAAACTCATGTAGATGAAAAACACTTTAAATGTCATCTAGAATGTAGAAAAAAATTAAAAAAAAATAAACGAGGTAGCCGTATACCATTTTTCACAAGATCGGGACACATAAAACCCTAAAAACCCTAAACAATGGCACATATTTGTAACTCAATTTCCATTTGGATTTGGAGGAAACTCATGTAGATGAAAAACACTTTAAATGTCATCTAGAATGTAGAAAAAAATTAAAAAAAAATAAACGAGGTAGCCGTATACCATTTTTCACAAGATCGGGACACATAAACCCTAAAAACCCTAAATAATGCCACATATTTGTAACTCAATTTCCATTTGGATTTGGAGGAAACTCATGTAGATGAAAAACACTTTAAATTTCATCTAGAATGTAGAAAAAAATTAAAAAAAAATAAACGAGGTAGCCGTATACCATTTTTCACAAGATCGGGACACATAAAACCCTAAAAACCCTAAATAATGGCACATATTTGTAACTCAATTTCCATTTGGATTTGGAGGAAACTCATGTAGATGAAAAACACTTTAAATGTCATCTAGAATGTAGAAAAAAATTAAAAAAAATAAACGAGGTAGCCGTATACCATTTTTCACAAGATCGGGACACATAAAACCCTAAAAACCCTAAATAATGCCACATATTTGTAACTCAATTTCCATTTGGATTTGGAGGAAACTCATGTAGATGAAAAACACTTTAAATGTCTTCTAAAATGTAGAAAAAAATTAAAAAAAAATAAACGAGGTAGCCGTATACCATTTTTCACAAGATCGGGACACATAAAACCCTAAAAACCCTAAATAATGGCACATATTTGTAACTCAATTTCCATTTGGATTTGGAGGAAACTCATGTAGATGAAAAACACTTTAAATGTCATCTAGAATGTAGAAAAAAATTAAAAAAAAAATAAACGAGGTAGCCGTATACCATTTTTCACAAGATCGGGACACATAAAACCCTAAAACCCCTAAATAATGGCACATATTTGTAACTCAATTTCCATTTGGATTTGGAGGAAACTCATGTAGATGAAAAACACTTTAAATGTCATCTAGAATGTAGAAAAAAATTTAAAAAAAATAAACGAGGTAGCCGTATACCATTTTTCACAAGATCGGGACACATAAAACCCTAAAAACCCTAAATAATGGCACATATTTGTAACTCAATTTCCATTTGGATTTGGAGGAAACTCATGTAGATGAAAAACACTTTAAATGTCATCTAGAATGTAGAAAAAAATTAAAAAAAAAATAAACGAGGTAGCCATTTATACCATTTTTCACAAGATCGGGACACATAAAACCCTAAAACCCCTAAATAATGGCACATATTTGTAACTCAATTTTCATTTGCATTTGGAGGAAACTAATTAGATGAAAAACACTTTAAATGTCATCTATAATCTAGAAAAAAATTAAAAAAAAACAAACGAGGTAGCCGTATACCATTTTTTATTTTATTATATGGTGTGTCGTGTTTAAATACACGACATTTACTAAGACATTTCGTATGAACAATACACGAAATGAATCAGGGTGCATCTCGTGTATTGTTCATACGAGATAATTACCAGAAACAAAGACTATATCGTGTTTGTATACACGATATGTACCATATTATCTCGGGTATATACACACGAGATACACCCTGAAGCCCTACATAAAACACGATATACACGCAGACAACGGCCCAAACACCATTGTTGTACACCCATCCCATGCAGCTGCGACACCATTGTCCAAGTCTTAACATCCATAAATTTATACCCATTATTTTCATTAATTCTCAAATCATCTAACACCATAGTATGGATTCTCCATAACATTCTCCAAGTTTTTATGATCATATTGATCTTGAGCTTGTGGAATATATTTTCGAAGAAGAAGGTTTGCCACCAAATTCTCCACATCAAAATCAAAATCCAAGCAGCAATGAAGTAAGTTTTTAAAGTTATATTTGGTGTTTTGATCAAAATCGCAATAAAAATCCAATGTTGAAACGAAATTGTTTTTCAAGATTGGATTTTTAAATTCTGATATTACTCTATTTCGTGTTATATTATACGAGTTTTATGCTATTTGTCGTGTTTTTATACACGAGTAATGTTGTATTACCTCGTATTATATAACACGAGATAAAAGCGTTTAAGTCGGGTAAATTTACACGAGATGTTCCAGGAACATCTCGTATAATGTTACACGAAATGTCATACAGCCTGTTGCTTATTGTGCAATTTTCTAATTGATGGTAATACAATTTGTAGGGATTGGATGTCAGTGATCAATTCGATACATCCCTATTATTTCCAAATAGGGATGATCTTGTTAAACACGTACGGGATATCGCGGCCCGTCAAAATATAACCCTTTCTATAGGAGATTCGAGGAAGACAAGTGGCAAGATCCTAGGCTACGCGAAGATTGTATGCCATTTTGGTGGCAAGTACAGGTCCGGAAAAACTAAAGATGTGAGGTTGACTAGCACGAAGAAGATTGGGTGCAATTTTGAAATCCGGGCCAAAGATAGGGGTGATGGGGTATGGGGTTACGTTGTGAAGCATGGTTCTCATAATCACGACTTTCCAACGTATCCCGAAGGTCATCCGTTGGGTAAATTGACTACTTCTGAATATGAGGAGGTGTGTAGCGCAAGTCAGTCTTCGGTGCGTCCAAATAACATTCTAACAATGTTAAAGAGGAAGGATGAGAAGAACGTGAGTACTCCGAAACACGTCCACAATGCCCTCACAAAATGCAAGTCACAAGAACGACAAGGAGATCCCCGCTTCAACAGTTCATAAAAGCACTCGAGGATAAGCAATATACCTTCTTCATGAGGAAAGCTAACGAGAGTGACATGATCGGTGACATATTCTTCTCTCACCCACGAGCATCGGATATGCTTAACTGTTTTCCATATGTAGTACAAGGTAAATTTTTGATTTTTTTGAATCTGTTTTTTGATTTTGTTTTCCTCTACTTTTGACACATTTCTAACTTTATTTCTCTTTAAATGATACAAGGTGACTGCACTTACAACACCAACTGCTATGGAATGGCATTACTTGAGATTATAGGATTTACTTCAACGGGGAAAATTTCACAATTGCATATGCGTTCCTCCAAAATGAGAAGACTGAGAATTACACGTGGGCACTCAAGAATTTGCAAAGTCTTTTTCATACTCCCCACATGCCAACTGTTTTCTTAACTGATCGTGACTTGGCTTTCATTAATGCTGTCCAAATGGTATTTCTCGAGACCGCACACCATTTGTGTCGAAGGCATATCGAAGTCAATGTTAAAAAGAGAGTGTTGGCTAAAACTGGTAGCAATGAGTTTGCACTATCATTCATGAGGAGATTTAATAAAGCAATATTAGCCGCTACTCGCGAAGAGTGGGACACCCGTTGGCAATCGTTTTGGGATCATTACAGATCTTATCCTGATTTATTGACCTACCTCCGCGAGACTTGGATTGCTCCATACTCTACGAATATTTTGTCGATGCACACGAGATCGATTCGCACTTCGGAACAAACACCATGAACGAGTGAGAGTGAGCATAACAGGTTGAAGAAGGCCTTGGGGAGTGCTTCTTCTACTTTTGATACATTATTCAAAAAGGCTCATGAGATTATGGAAATCCAAATAACAACAATCAAAGCTACTATGGAGCAATCAAAGAGTAGAATTCCAAATGATATGAAGACATGTGATGCAGTATCAAGACATATTGGGGCGAGTGTCAAAGGCAGCTTTGGACATCATCAAAGAAGAGCGGATTCGTTGTGGGGATAATGTCATGGATCCTTGAGTGTGGGTGTTACACTGAGGCGAACACATGGACTTCCATGTAGTCACGAGATTGCATGCATACAAAACTGCGGGGCCGGATTGAGTTGTCCTCGATTCATGATTTTTGGAAGAAGTTGGACATTGAAGTAGAATCTTTGTCCCACTTTGGACCCGATTTTGAAGTTGTGTTGAATGAGCTGCGTAACGCACCTGGACTGTAAAGAGAAGGTTATTTCAAACGATAAATGAAGGGCTACATCCACAAGCGGAGATGCTTGAGCCGGATCATATTTCAAAGGCAAATAAACCCCGGACCACCGGTTGTAGAGTCTTGTCGGATTGGGAGCGTGCAGACAGACATTTTGGAGTCCCAGCTACACCACCCTCCACTAGCGGCCAGGTCTAGATCTTCATTTATTGCATCAACCCAATCGGGTTTGATGTCGAGATCGGCTTCAAACACTACACCATCTAGCCCTACCACTCCTACATCTCTTCCACCACTAGCCGCTTCCGTGTCGTGGGAGAGGTCGAGTCGAGGTCGAGGTCGAGGTCGGGGACGGGGACGGGGACGGGGTCGTGGAAATGGACAAGTCAATGATATACATACTTCTATGCATAGGATGTTGCTTACCCCTCTCATTGTCCCATTTATTGATGGCTTCACAGATGTGATGGGTGATGGAAATTGTGGATATAGAGCAGTAGCAGCGCAAATATACGGAACAGAGGAGATGTGGCAAAGAGTGCGCTCGGATTGTGCCAAGGAGGCGCTTCATCGCCGCGAGCTTTATGAGAGAGTTATGCCTTGGAGAGATATGGACGAGCTCTATAGTCGCATTACTCACTATGCCTCCCCTTGTTCGGAATATTATTGGTTGATACTCCCAGAGATAGGGCACATCATAGCCACGGTGTATAATGTGGTGTTTGTCTCGTACTCGCAAACCGCTGGCTTCACATGCCTACCAGTGACTGTACCACAAGGAACAGGACCACCCACAGACACACTTGTGTTGGGACATGTGGGAAACCATTTTATATTGGTATGATACTTTAATTCGTTATATTTAACTATCTTATTTAAATTTGTTATATTTAACTATATTTTCTAAATTTGTTATATTTGACTATTTTATTACTTTTTATGTTGCACATGTCGGATAGTGATTACCTATACCATCGGTAGCACTATATTGGGGAGCAACGTCTTCCCAAGCGCAAATAACCTGATCATGCCATACGAACTCGGATAGAAACATTCAACCAGGCTCTCAATTATGGCAAACGAAGCACGAATTGCAGAAAATAGGCCATAGTTTATGTGTATAGCGTATTGATTATTTTTTGTATGAAGTTTTGAAATATGTTTGGAATATGTTTGGGATATGTTCATTTTGGTTGTTTATGTTTTGGAATATGTTTGGGATATGTTCATTTTGGTTTGTAAATATTGGAATCAGTTTGTTTCAGTTTGTGTTTCAGGAGATGTTGCCCTCAGACTACCATCTCGTGTTCTTATACACGATATGTAATATATAACTCGTATATATATACACGACTTATTTCATTTTTGTCGTATGAACATTACACGAATTACACTAACTACCCAGTAATGTATCTCGTGTGTGTTAATACGAGATAAAAGAAAACATGTCGTGTGTATATATACGAGATGAGTAAAACCATCTCGTGTATAAGCACACGAGATGGTAGTCTGAGGGCAACATCTCCTGAAACACAAACTGAAACAAACTGATTCCAATATTTACAAACCAAAATGAACATATCCCAAACATATTCCAAAACATAAACAACCAAAATGAACATATCCCAAACATATTCCAAACATATTCCAAAAACAAACATTGTATCCAAAATGAACATATCTCAAACATATTCCAAAACAAACATTGTATCCAAAATTTACAAACCAACATATCCCAAATACAAACATTGTATCCAAAATTTACAAACCAACATAAACAACCAAAATGAACATAATCATGAAGCGTCTCCGTATAGATCAATGGCCCGTCTAATCTTATCTTTGACATCCGCAGATAAACTGTCATCCGTGAGCAGCGAAAGTAGTATGCCTCGTGCCTCTACAACCCTAGGCGGTGGTGGAACGTTAACTAGGGCATCATGATTCGGATTAGTAATCCGAACATGAGTCCTAGCCAGGAACCACTGCATATACGTGGAAGTAACAGGATCAGATGCGCTCACGGACGGGCCCCATCTACGCACTGGATCGAAACCCCCCAAGCCGTCCTCTAACCAATCCTCCCATACATCATCACGCCCTCCATAGGACTTCTTGTACCCCTTTTGACCTGCTATCAATGAACAATTTTGGGGGGAGCAAGATATGGGGTCTCTGGGGATTTTCTGCTGGATCCCAAACTGGCGTGTAACACGGTCAGGCAAATACGCCTCCGTGATATCCTGGAAGCGTATAACCCCACGGAAGTATGAGACCGGCAAAAGCGCCTCTGGGGTGGTGCCGTAGGGAGTCCAACAAACCTAAAAATGAATTTGTTAGACACCGTCAACAAAAATAATAATTTGTAAAACTTTAAATATAACTAACTCACCCTATCAACCATCATCGTGTCCAGGGTATACCGAAACTTCAATAGATGGGGCATATCCCTACCCAGTAGGTATCGGTGCGTACCCATCTACGAGCCCTCAGGCGGCCTCCGTCCATAACGGGTCAATCTCTCTCCGGAAAACCGGAAAGTGCTCGTATATCCAGGCCTGCAAATGTATGAAATAAATAAGTTAAAAATATTATAACCATAAATGCATGTTGTAATTATTAAATGATTTTTAAATATTACCTCCAAAAGACTCAAACAACCACCAATCTGCTTGCATCCGTATCTAGATGCCTTCCCCAACTCCCGGTATAGATATGCCAACGCAGCTGTCCCCCAGGATAGAGCCCCCACTCTGTCAATATCCACGCACAATGAAAGGTAGTCTGAGGGCATCTTATCCTGAGTCTTGTCCACGAACAGCGTGGAGCCGAGGAGGAACATGATGTACGTAGAAGCGCGCTCATCGTCAGTCATGTCGGAAGGGGACTCAAAGGACCGGCGGAGTCCATCTAAAGAGTAGGTCGTGCCCTTCCGACATGTCTCAAGGCGTGCCCTGATACCGGCTACGTCAGGCTCTGGATCCGCCTTCACAACAGGGCCACCTGAATAGCTGATGCCTACAAATTGAAAATGAAATAATTAATAAAATTGATAAAATTTATGAAATTGATAAAATTTATGTAATTTATAAAAAATAGACAACAAACAAGAATATACCTAGGATATGAGTGACGTCATGCATAGTGATCGTCATCTCACCCCACGGCATGTGGAAGGTATTAGTCTCGGGAGACCACCGTTCCACAAACGCCGTTAGGAGCGCCATGCTAGGCCGGCGAATGGTAGCATCATGTAGGAAATGGAGGCCGGTACCCTCAACACGAGCCCACCAAGCTCTATCATCCTCCGGTAAAGAAGCATGGGAGAACCGTTGATTCCAAACAAAAAATTATAATTAATACTCCATCTGTTTCAAGATTCAGATGACATTTCGTGTTCAAATACCCGAAATGTTGGTGACATTTCGTATGTGTTCATACGAATGGTCACCAACATTTCGGTATTGGCATACTGAAAATGTAAACCGATGAATCGGTTACATTTCGTATGCCAATACCCGAAATGTTGGTGACCATTCGTATGAACACATACGAAATGTCACCAACATTTCTGGTATTTAGGAACACGAAATGTCATCGATTCTTGATAATGTTTTGCAAATGGCTATTTAATAAACAAATCATATACTTACTTATCTAGAATCTGCTTTGCCTCGTTTGGCGCTTCAACACCGGCTCACAAGTGGCGTTCTCCCATATCTTACGGGCTCGATGATGACCAAACCCGTACAACAACCGAACCTCCTCCGGGCCTCCACCGGGTTACTCTTCGCCACCTGGTCATCCTTAGCCCCTTTCCCCTTTACGCCCCGTGCCTCCCGCCTCTTGCGAGGCCTCACGAGATACACTCTCCTCCGCCTCCTCCTCCTCCTCCTCCTCCTCCTCCTCATCATCACTAGATAAATGTGCCTCCTGCACAGATGCACCTCGGGACCGAGTACGTGAAGATGAATCCTCACTAGAATAACTACCCTCACTATCACTCTCCTCAACCACAGGCTCCTCAATCACGACTTTCTTGTCGTGAATCTTTTTGCTCCGTTTATCTGCCTTAGCTGCACTCGCCTCCTCGGCCTTCCTCTTTCTATTAGAGGCCGTCGCGGGTTACGTCCCTACAAAAATTAAATAAGAGACAGTTAATATTCAAGAACCAGTTGACATTTCGTGTGCCAATACCCGAAATGTTGGTGACATTTCGTATATGTTCATACGAATGGTCACCAACATTTCGGGTATTGGCATACGAAATGTAAACTGATGAATCAGTTTACATTTCGTATGCCAATACCCGAAATGTTGGTGACCATTCGTATGAACACATACGAAATGTCACCAACATTTCGGGTATTGGCATACGAAATGTAAACTGATGAATCAGTTTACATTTCGTATGCCAATACCCGAAATGTTGGTGACATTTCGTATGTGTTCATACGAAACGCACGCCGACAATTTCAAATTTTAGGCACACGAATTCGTATCCGATTCAAACAAAAAACCCAAATTAATGTTACGAAATCGCAATTAGAACCATTTAGGATACGTTTAAACAACATAAAGCATTATATAATCGGTTCTAGGCATAAATTTGTTGTTGGGTTTTCAAAATTAAAATCTAGGTTAAAAATAATTACTTTTGGTGCGGAGGGAGAAGAGGCGGACTTTCCACCGGTTTTAGGGAGGTTTGTCTTCATTTTTTCCGGCGGTGGTGATCGGCGGCGTTCGTCGAGTGATTGAGAGAAGAGAGAGCGCCGTTTGGTTTTGAGAGAGAGAGAGAGAGCGCACTAGGTAGGAATAGGAATAGAAAAAACAGTGCGTCGTTTGAACGGGGGAGGGAATGATTTTTTTTTTTAAAGTATATATATGAGGGTATTTTGGTCATTTTGTACATGCCTTGTAAAATCATGCCTTGTATATAGTACTACCCATTTCTTTGCCATGTTTGGTTGAAGCTTTTAAATTTTTTTCATTTCATTGAAATGGCCAATTTCTTAGCTTGATGAAATTTGTCATTCCCTTGATAATGGAATTCAAAAAAAAAAATTATGACCAAAATACCCTCACCTACCCCTCCCACCCCCTGCCTATCCCCCCCCATCCAGCCTCCACCCCACCCCTACCCACCCCACCCCACCCCCCATCCAGTCCCCCCACCCCCACCCACCCCCACGATTTTTTTTTTGCATACCCCCGACCTACCCCCCATCCAACCCCACCCCCTCCCCACGATTTTTTTTTGCATACCCCCTGACCTACCCCCCCATCCAGCCCCCACCCCCACCTCCACCCCCACGATTTTTTTTTTGCATACCCCCTGCCCTACCCCCTCCCCCCATCCAGCCCCCCCCCACCCCCACGATTTTTTTTTTGCATACCCCCTTCCCTACCCCGCCCCCTAATTTTTTTATTTTTTTGCATATCCCCCGCCCTACCCCCCTTCATCCAGCCCCCACCCCCACCCCCCACGAATTTTTTTCCATCGAAGGGTAAATTGGATATTTTATATGATTTCATTCCATTCCTATAATTTGTATTTTCAAACCAAACATGATTTGCCAAAGATAAATGGCAATTTCATTCCATTCTGTGCCAACCAAACGGGGGGTTTGACCAGTTTTTTTCCATTTCAATTCCTTCAGGAATTCAATTCCATTGACCATTCCATTCCTTCACTTTTTTTTCCACCGAACCAAACGGCCCCTGAGTCTCAAGCTCCGTTTTCCGTTTGTTTAAGTTGTTTAATGTAAAATATTTTTCGAAAAATAAAAATATTTTTCGGAAAATAAGATCAACATGTTTTTGACTGTTTGGTAAGAAAAATATTTTCGAAAATGTTCGATTGAATTGACTACAAAATTACCCACCTCAATCACCACCCCCACCCCCACCCTACTCACCATACCACCCCTACCTACCCCCCAGCCCACTCACCACTCCCTGCCAGCCCACCACCCCCGGTCGATTAAAAAAAATTAATTATTTTAAATTTATTTTAACAACTCCTCCCTCAATCCACTCACCACCCCACCCCCACCCACCCCCATTCCCTGGTCGAGTAAAAAAATAATTAATCATTTTAAATTTATTTTTAACAACTCCTTCCCCAATCCACTCACCACCCCCTCTCTCCCCCCCCCCCCGTCGGATAAAAAAAAATTAATTAATTTAACTGCAAACTGTTTTCCGGAAAATGATTAGTTTTTTTTTACCCAACGGGGGTGGGGGGAGGGGGAGGGACCCCCTCCCCCCACGTCGGGTCAATTTTTTTTAATTTAACTGCAAACTGTTTTTCGAAAAATGATTAATTTTTTTTAACCCAATGGGGGTTGGGGGTAGGGGTGTCAGCGGTTCGGTTCAAACTGCGGTTTGAGATCGAACCACGCGGTTCAGCTCGGTTCGGTTTGATTTTTAATGATTAACGGTTCAGCTCTGTTTCAAAAATTTATAAACCATGCGGTTCGGTTTGGTTTGCGGTCTGACTCCTCCAAACCAAACCGAACTGAACCAAACCATTTTGAGCTGAACCGCCAAACCGAACCACCGAGCTGAACCGCCAAACCGAACCATCAAGCTGAACCGTCAAACCATTGATTCTTGACCGTTGATTACTTTGATTTTATTTCCACCCTTGGATCTTTCAAACTCTAATCTAAATACCTAACTCTAACCCTTTCTCTCTTCATTTCTCAGATTCAACAACGGCGCTGCTCCCTCAACCCTCTCTCTCCGTCTTCTACCTTCGGTCTTCAACCAGGTAGACGGTCTTCCTTTTCCTTCATTCAAGCTTTTTGATTGATACAAAATTACCCCTCCATTCTAACTTTGGACCGACCGACCAGAGCCATCAGTCCAATTCCACTCTCAGCTCGTTGGTCGGCGATTTCCGTTGAACAATTAAGCCATGGCGACGCCTATTTTCGGTGAACAATGTGAGCTATCCAAGTCCAACGCAAATCACGACGCTTTCTCTCTCTTCCATCAATGCCATTTCCAGTTCCAAGAATAGCTCAGCTTCAGCAATGGTGGTTGGGGTGCCATTCTCTCCGACATCTATGCTCGCAAAGTAATTCTCTCTCTCTCTCTCTCTCTCTCTCTCTCACTCTCTCTCCTCTTGTTATTGATTTCTTCGCACTTTTGCCTAGTTCGTCGCTTAACGATATTTTCGGATTGCATTTACTCTATATTTTTATTTTGCTCGTTTACTGTCTAACTTAAGGTGATTCTCAAAATTAACTAGGTTTTGCTAATTCATGCTTTGCTTATCTAACTGAATTTCATAATTTTATTGCCGAATTACTTTTTCGATTTTTGTTAATTTGTCTAATCTCTATTCTTCCTGTATGGTATGCTCATAGTTTACTAGTGTGTTTCCAATTAATATGTGTATTGGAGTATTGTGTATCTGTTGGGAACCTGGAGCTAGAACAAGAAAAAACTCAATTCCACGTCGTTAATTTGATTGTGCTGGGAAACTGCAACAGATGCACACAATGTGAAAGAGTATAAGGTTGAACTTGACTATTTGAATCTGTTAATTTTGTGAGATTTGCTCTAAATTTGCTGGGTCACGTTTCAGGCTCTGGTTTTTCAGCTTATGCGGTTTGGACCGCAGTTCGGATCGCGGTTCAGACCGCGATTTGAACCGCTTAATGGAACCGCGGTTTGAGACCGAACCGAACTGAGGTGGTTTGGTTTGGTTTGGTTCGGTTCGGTTTTAAAATTTTCATGGTTCGATTTTATTTGGGATTTCTCCAAACCGAGTACTAGCGGTCTGGTCTCTAAATTTGTCCAAACCGAACCAAACCGAACCATTTACACCCCTAGTTGGGGGGTAGGGTGGCCGGGGGTGGGGGTTGGGGTTTGGGTGGCAGGGGTGGTGAGTGGAGTGGGGGTGAGTGGAGTGGGGGAGGAGTTGTTAAAAATAAATTTAAAATGATTTTTTTTACTCAACGTGAGTGGGGTGGCAAGGGGTGGTGAGGTGATTGGGGGAGGAGTTTTTCAAAATAAATTTAAAATGATTTTTTTAACTCGGGGGTGGGAGTTTGGGGGTAGGGTGGTAGGGGGTGGTGAGTGGAGTGGGGGAGGAGTTGTTAAAAATAAATTTAAAATGAATTTTTTTTACTCAACGGGGTTGGGGTGGGTGGCAGGGGGTGGTGAGTGGATTGGGGGAGGAGTTTTTAAAAAGAAATTTAAAATGATTTTTTTTTACTCGTGGGGAGGGGGTAGGGTGGGTGGCAGGGGGTGGTGATGATGATGGGGTAGGGGTGGTTGATGTGGGGTGGGTAACGTGGGTGTGTGTATGTGTGGGTGTTACCATTTTTCGAAAAAATGTTTTACTTAGGAAAAATTCGTAAATCAATTTACTTAGAAAAGTGGGGAAAATATTTTTCGGAAAACATTTTTCCCATTTTCCGGTGCGAAACAAACACCGAAAAATGGGAAAAATATTTTCCGAAAAACATTTTCCCCCAAACAAACAGAGCCTTAGGGGTGTAAGTTGTTCGGTTCAAACCGCGGTTCGAAACCGAACCAAACCAAATCATGCGGTTTAGTTCGGTTTTCAAGCAATAGTGGTTTGGTTCGGTTTCAAAAATTGTCAAACCGTGTGGTTCGATTTGATTTGCGGTTTGGACTCCCAAACCACGGTTCGAGACCGCAAGATCGAACCACCAAACCGTTCAATATTAAGCGTAGATATGTATATCTTTCATTTTCACCTTACGTTTAGATTTGAAAACTTCTTATTAATTATATTCATGGATTTTAGCCCATAACTCTTTTTTCTTTTGATTAATCTTCTTGTAATAATGTTAATTTACTCTTTAGCATATATCATTACAAGTTCTCAAATGGTTGTTATTATAAACATTGAAGCACAATTTCAAGTTGTGTTTAAATACTTAATCTCTTATTTATGTTATGTTTGGAAAATTCAATCAAACATGACAATGAATTGTGTAGTTTTAAACCATGTTTTAATTAATGGTTCAAGCAATGTTCTATTTAATGATTTGAACCGTGGTTTGAATTGTGGTTTGAACCGCGGTTCAAACCAAATCGAACCAAACCATGACAGTTTGGTTCGGTTCAATTTGAATTTTTTCATGGTTCAGTTCGGTTTGAGATTTTTTCAAACCGATGACTAGTGGTTCGGTCCGTAAATTGTCCCAAACCGAACCATTTACACCCCTAATGAGTCTATTGAATGTTCTCAATAAACTTATTAAGTCCTTCCGTCTCATAATAATCCCGAAATAAATGTTACAGGTGATAAATTAAGTTAAATTTTAACAAACATATAATATTAAATTTTAACAAACATATAATAATAAATTATTTATTTTAATGAAAATTAAAAAATAATAATATAAATAGTATTTTCATTGATGTATCAATAATCATTTTTAAAATAATATGAAAATAATCAAATTTTGATTAAAAAAAATATTATATGTTTGTTTAAAATGATTATTGATACATCAATAAAAAATGATTATTGATATATCAATGAAAATACTATTAGGATTCTAACAAATTTCCTTATTTTGATAGTAAATATAATTTTAATAGAAAATACTCCTAACTAAGATAACTTTGCTAAGTTGTCATAATACCGACTTATATAACTAGATATTTTATTCCTCGAAAATATCTTTCAATATTCTAATACCTCTCAAGTTGGAGCATCTACAATGAAGATGTGTTTTGGTCAATTTCGTGTATGCTTTGAAATTGAATTTTAGTGGAATGATTTTGGGCACAAATGAAATATAAAAATGAGAAAATTTAAGATGTGACACCAAGATGTAACGAGGAAAGCCCTTGATCAATTGATCTCTGGCACAAAACCTCGGGAGGTTTTAGGAAACCTACATAAAACCAAATGTATTTATAATTTTTCTTGAGTGAGTACAAGGTGGAAGTATTGAGAGAGTTACAAAAATTATACCATCCTTTTTACCTACCTCTATCTCTCTTTAAATACTCCAAGAATTAAGAAATTAACAAGTAACGAAAAATCCCTACAAATCCGGTGCAGTTTGCTAAAAAGAAGAGGCCGTTGCCATGACTTGATCTTCCGTTAGAAATGTGTTTAAAATAGTCTTGACTTGGTCGTTGGTCTTTGTGTGATATTTATCTCCTGAAAAATAAGAATATATGCTCATGCATCTTCAAGTTGTCAATATAGGATGTCATATTAAAGATGATGAAGAATCAAGATGCTGAAGAATAATATTTAGCCAAGATGTCAGTGTATTCTTGAGTGAAAATTCTACCCCAAACAATTGCCCCCAAATTTTTGAATCTTTTAGGTGGAGCCAAAGAGTCAGAATTTAAAAAACGCTTTCCACTATTCACCATTTAAGTGACGTGACCCTTGATTTGACGGTTTAGAGTAATAGCGGTTTATTTTAGTATTAGTATCCTCAAAAAACAATTTATTTTTTTGTAATATTTGGTATGCCTTTGTTGGCATATTAATCTGGATTTTGATTTTGTCATGTTGGTGACAAAATGATTATGACTTGGTTTTTTGAACATGTTTAACTTTTGTCGTTTGAAACACTTTGTAAGTGTTAAGCCTTTGTACTTATGAGTAACATGTAGATGTTGTTATATGTAGTAGTATTTACATATAATACTTGGTCATCTTCCATATTGAGTTTGTAAAGCAACCTTTCATTCATGATATAAAGTCTTATTTTTTCATTTCTTGTTTTCTTGTGTCTTCTTTTATCCCACATGGGATTACTAATAAAACTTGTGGAGCTAAACTTGTTATATATATATATATATATATATATATATATATATATATATATATATATATATATATATATGGGTTTTGTTAAGATACCCTTAGTAGGAGTATCCTAACAAGTGGCCCAATTTTTTTGGGCAAAAATGTCCCTCATTCCACAAAGCAAAGAATATATATGATGGGGGTTAAATTGTAATTTCCAATAAACTCTTTTTTTTTTTTACAGAGAACCTCACTTTCTCTCTCTCTACTTGCCTCACTCTCTCTTTCTCTCTACTTTCTCACTGGGCCGACGACCATGGGCCTCACCTCCGGCGACCTCTGCCCTCCCCATCTTCCGGCGATGCCTCCCACTCCGACCACCCCACCGACGACGACCCCTCCCCCACTCCGACCTCCCTCTTCCAGATCTATCTTCTCCATCCCTTATCAACCCTTCCCCAACTTCGATCTGCAAGCGATGTCGCCGAAACTGGGCGGGTTTGGGAGGCGAGAGGTCGCCGGAATCTGGGGAGTGCATAGGTCGCCGGAATCTGGGGAGGTAGAATCGAGGCCTGAGAAAGTGAGAAGAGATATTTTCATCCTTAAAACACTCTCAATTTAAAACTCACACATTAATTTCCAAATTTTAAATTGATTATCACATTTTAACAATTGAGTTTACCATAATTACTATAGTTGAAATTTGGACAATTTTGAAGCAGATAAAGAGCCGGCCGGTGGTCAATTATGGCAGATACAATGAAGGAGATGAATGACGTGGTGTTCTTTAATTTCAAAATTACAACCCTACCCTCCTTGTCAAATTGTTCAATACATAAAATGGTGGGCTTTTTAGTCCTAAAATAATGGGCCAAATGTTAGGATGCTCTTGAAGAGGGTATCCTAACAAAACCATATATATATATATATATATATATATATATATATATATATATATATATATATAGGTAGGTGCTCAAATTAGAATCATAACAAAATGAGATCCGTGAGAACCACTTGTATACACTTGTTTACGGTAGATACTTAGCTACCGTATACATATACGATCCTATCGTATATGTATACGATGAGTTAAGTATCTACTGTATACAAGTGTATAACCACACGTATACACTTGTATACAATAGCTAAGTATCTACTGTATATGTATACAGTCTATTGTATATGTATACAGTAGCTAAATATCTACTGTATACAAGTGTATACAAGTGGTTCTCACGATTCTCATTTTAAACAGTTCTCATTGGACCGTGACCCTATATATATATATATATATATATATATATATATATATATATATATATATATATATATATATATATATATATATAAAGAAAGAAATTAATTTAAATATTAATTATTCTTAATACCGAAGAGGGTATTAGGCGGGAGGAAGTAAATTAGTTTAAACGTTTTGGGTTGTGACTCTTTGAATGGACATTTTCTAAAGAGTATGACTGTTTAAAGAGGCACACCCGGATCGGCCGTGCAAAGGCATAGAGCACGCCCGTGCAAGTATGGAGCGGCCGTGCCAATTTTGGTGACCCGGCCGTGCAAAGCATGGAGCGGCCGTGCAAATTTGTTGACTCGGCCGTGCACTGAGGCAGCAGTTCGGATAAGTTGTGTCTTTTCAAGACCACAACACAAACTCTATAAATAGAGTTGCCTCCTTCGAAAAATATACAAAAAAATACTGATCTGATTTTACTTCCTGAGTCTTTCTTCTTAAAAAATCTATTCTTCGAGTCAAACAGTTAAAGCTTCGATTATTGTTCCATAGTTATTCAAAGGAGTGTAACTTTGAATAAGAGTGCGTAGGTTTTGTATCCTGGAGGTGAAATTCATTGAGACCATTACACCATAGTGGGACGAATTAAATACCTTAAAGATAACATCTTTTGGTGTGCCTAACCTACTGATTCCTTACCCACAATCGAGTCATATACAACAGTTTTAAGGTATTTAAGTTTCGTATAGATGGAGTCAGTTTTGATGAAGGGACAATTACCCGAAGCAGATAAGTTAGAGAGGCTAAATGGGCTGAACTACAAGCGTTGGATCTTGAAGATGGAATACCTTCTCACCATTGCAAAGGTATTATATGTGCTATGTGATCCTTGTCCAAAGGAGAATGAAAATGATAAAGCAACCGAGGCACAGAAAACTGAGGATGCTGAAAAAGTGAAGAAATGGAAGTCGGATGACTTCATTTGCCGATTCACCATTCTACAAGCATTGAATGACACGTTGTTCAACGTGTTCCAAATACAGAAGACCGCCGCTGATGTTTGGTTTGCAATCAAACGAAGGTACGTCAATGAAGATGCTGGTAATAAATCTTTTTTGGTCAATAAATTTGTTGAATACAAGATGGTAGATTCGAGGCCTGTCATTGATCAAGTTAATGAACTCAATGACATAGCCATCGAGTGTGTCAATGCGGGTGAACCCATTTCTAAGACATTCCAAGTTTCAACCATCATTGGTAAACTTTCACCTTCTTGGAAAGATTATCAAAAGAAATTGAAGCATAAGAAGAAGGCCATCTCTTTAGATGAACTTCTTCAAGGCATCCAAATTGAGACTGAAAGTCTCAAACGCGATGGCTCAATTTCTGAGAAGATTGATGGTGTAAACTATGTGGAAAATAAAAATGTTGCCGGAACTTCCAAGGGAAACCAAGGAAAATTCAAACGGAAAAACAACTTTAAAAATGATGGAAAGGGTAAAGCTAAGAAAAAGCAGAAGAGTTCTTGTTATGTTTGTGGAAAAACAAACCACTTGGCTAAGAACTGCTATTACCGCAAAGGGCAACAGAAAGATGAACAAGCAAATGTAGTTGAGAGCAGCTTCATTAGCATGCTTTCCGAAATCTGTCTAGTCAACAATGTCGACTCAGATTGGTGGATTGATTCAGGGGCTACATGTCATGTAACTTCAAATCGAAGCTTGTTCAAAACATATGAAGAAGTGAAAGAGCCGAAAGCTGTTTATATGGGAAATGCTTCTACAAGCGAGGTCTTGGGCATAGGGACCATAATTCTTCCCCTCACTTCGGGAAAGACTCTTACTTTGAAAAATGTGTATCATATTCCCTCTATGAGGAAGAATCTTGTATCCATCCCTAAATTGGATGAAAATGGCTTTAAGGTAACCTTCCGCGCCCAACAAGTGAATATCACTAAAAATGGAACGTTTGATGGAAAGGGCTACATTAAAGACCAAATATATTTATTGAGCATTGATAATAAAATTACCAGTTCTGCTTACTTTGTTGATTCTAATTTTAATGTTGAAAAACATGATTTTTGACATTCTAGATTAGGACATATTGGTATGAATGCAATGAGTCATATGATTAAATATGAGTATATTCCTAAATCTTCGACTATTTATTCTATGAATAATTGTGAATGTTGCGCTCAATCTAAGTTGACTAAAACATCTTTTAAAAGAGTAGTAAGATCAACTAGGTTTCTTGAGTTAATTCATACCGATATTTGTGACAACAAAGATATTTTGACAAGAGGTGGAAAATGTTATTTTATTACGTTAATTGATGATTTTTCTAAGTTTGCATATGTGTATTTACTTAGAATAAAAGATGAAGCTTTTGACAAGTTTAAAATTTTCAAAGCCGAAGTTGAAAATCAAACCAATCTAAGGATAAAACGATTAAGATCGGATAGAGGTGGTGAATATTTCCCAATCGAGATGATTTCATTTTGTCAACAAAATGGAATTGTTAGGAAATCATCAGCACCTAATACTCCACCACAAAATGGAGTAGCCGAGAGGAAAAATCGATCCTTAATGGAGATGGTTAGTGCCATGATTATACATTCAAAATTACCAATGAGCTATTGGGGAGAGGCACTATTAAGTTATGTTTACATTTGTAACAGAATTGTGAATAAACATATGAAAACTCCATACGAATTATTTAATGGGCGTAAGCCTAATATTTCACATTTAAAGGTATGGGGTTGTGTTGCATATGTTTTAGATGCAACTTTGAAAAGAAATAAACTTGGGAGCAAAGCTGTGAAATCTATATTTATTGGTTATTCTTTAATAAGCAAAGCATATAGATTTATGAGAATTAATGACAATCGTATGTTTGAAGCTACGCGTGCTATTTTTTATGAACATTTAAACATAAAAAGTGTAGACAAGGTAGATATAAACCATGAATTGTCAAAAGAACTTGAAGTAGAAAATGCATCAAGTTCACATGATAATGGTGATGTCATCGCTAATGATGAAAATTTAGACAACAATGAAAATGATGAAATAGTTGAGTTAAGGAGAAGCAAAAGACAAAGAATTGAAAAGAATCTTGGTCCTGGCATGTTTACGTATATGTTAGAAGAGGATCCTAAAACTTTTCAAGAAGCTATGTCTATGTCTGATTCAGACTTGTGGAAAAGAGTCATGGATGATGAAATAAAATCTATGCTTGATAATGAAACATGGACTCTAGTCAATCCTCCTCCTAATACTAAACCTATTGGTTGCAAGTGGGTTTTGAAAAAGAAACTCAAAACTGATGGTACTATTGATAAGTACAAACTACAAAGCAAGATTAGTAGCCAAAGGTTATAGTCAAAAAGAAGAAATTGACTATTTTGAAACATTTTCACCGGTCACTAAATTTACATCAATTAGAACTATGTTTGCTATAACATCCGTCTATGGACTAGAGGTTCATCAAATGGATGTTAAAACAACATTCTTAAATGGAGATTTAGATGAAGAGATTTACATACAACAACCTGAGGGTTATATCTCTAAATGAGAAGAACATAAAGTATGTAAATTAAAGAAATCTCTATATGGACTTAAACAAGCACCAATTCAATGGTACAAGAAGTTAAAGCAAGAAATTTGAAAGTTTGGTTTTAAGAGTAGTAAAGTAGAAAGTTGTGTTTTTACTAAAGTTACTCTTAATTATAAAGTTGTTATAACTTTATATGTTGATGACTTGCTAATATTTGGTTCTGATATTAATTGTATTAATGAAACAAAGAACTATTTAAAGCAAGTGTTTGACATGAAGGACTTAGGTCAAGTAGATGTCATTTTAGGGGTTAAGGTGATCAAAAAGGACAAAACTTACATATTAACTCAATCTCATTACATTGAGAAAATATTAAAGAAGTTTAATTATTTTGATTGCAAAATAAGTAAAAGTCCTATTGACCCTCATATGAAGTTAGTTCCAAATAAAGGCGAGGCCGTAAATCAAGGAAAATATGCCAAGATAATTGGTAGCATAATGTATGTGGTTAATCATACAAGACCTGATCTTGCATGTGCAATTGGCATACTTAGTAGATTTACAAGTAATCCAAGTGAAGAACATTGGACGGAACTAAAAAGAGTAATAAGGTACTTCAAATTCACAATAAACTATGACTTACATTACAAGTGTAATTCACCTATACTTGAATGTTATAGTGATGAAAATTGGGCATCAGATGTAACCAACTCCAAATCAACGAGTGGTTGGTTATTTACCATTGGAGGAGCCATAGTTGCTTGGTCTTCAAAAAGACAAACATGTGTTGCTTTGTCTTCTATGGAATCTAAGTACATAGCCATGTCAATAGCTAGTAAAGATTTAATATGGTTTAGAAGATTTCTAAGAACCATACCATTTATTGATTCTAAGAAAGGAGCCACAACTTTGTATTGTGATATTCAAGCTACCATATTCAATACAAAGAATGAGAGAATATCAAATCATAGCAAACACATTGCTATGAGATATAATCATATTAGAGATATGGTTAAAAAGGGAAAGATAGCACTTGAGTATCTTCCTACAAATCAGATGTTAGCTGATCCACAGACAAAATCTTTATCAGGGGATAAAATTACAAAGGTCATGAGAGATATGAGACTGTTACCGGTCTAAACAATGTCTTAATTGAAATCAACTTTATCTTAAGGTACAAGTCATAGATTTGTCACCTTATGTTTAAAGTTAAAAGGAAATTCAATATTAGACATTGGTGAAATGGAAACTTTGATACATTTTGAGTGCATAACTTAAAAATAGTGGGGGTGTCACTATTTGAAAGTTTCATATCTGACCTATGCACTTTCATTACCACAACAAGATAAGGATGGATTCAAAATCCTTAATAGACTTATAGCTTTCGTAGAATGCGTTGTGGACATTCTCGATAAGTCTACCTATACAAGTAAAGAAGTGAGAGGCTGCTTCTTATGGATTACTCCGGTAAAATTTCTAGAGTACTTGTGAAAACCAGGATTAAGAACAAGGCCCAACTACAAGGTGCTGCCAAGATAAAAAGGAACATGAAATTATACATGACGAGGATATGTCTCCTTAAAGCACATTCAACCATAAAGTTTAAGGCTCGTCCACTTAATGGGTATTCATTATGTAAAGAAGCTGAAATTGTTTAGTGTCATTATATGTAAATAAGTGGGGGATTGCTATATATAGTAGTATTCACATATAATACTTGGTCATCTCCCATATTGAGTTTGTAAAGCAACATTTCATTCATGGTATAAAGTCTTGTTTTTTCATTTCTTGTTTTCTTGTGTCTTCTTTATCCCACATGTGATTACTAATAAAACTTGTGGAGCTAAAACTTGTTATATAATAGCTAAGTTTGAAGAGTTCCTATAAGCTTGCTTGATCTTCCCTATATTATGGGAAAATGTCAAGTATGGCTTAAAGTTTTGAGTATTATATATATATATATATATATATATATATATATATATATATATATATATATATATAAGAAAGAAATAAATAAATTAATTAATTTAAATATTATTCTTAATATCGAAGAGGGTATTAGGCGGGAGAAAGTAAATTAGTTTAAACGTTTTGGGTTGTGACTCTTTGAATGGACATTTGCTAAAGAGTATGACGGTTCAAAGAGGCACACCCGGATCGGTCGTGCAAAGGCATAGAGCACGCCCGTGCAAGTATGGAGCGGCCATGCCAATTTTGGTGACCCGGCCGTGCAAATTTGTTGACTCGGCCATGCGCTGAGGCACCAGTTCGGATAAGTTGTGTCTTTTCAAGACCACAACACAAACTCTATAAATAGAGTTGCCTCCTCCGAAAAATATACAGAAAAATACTGATCTGATTTTACTTTCTGAGTCTTTCTTCTTAATAAAATCTATTCTTCGAGTCAAACAGTTAAAGCTTCGATTATTGTTCCATAGTTATTCAAAGGAGTGTAACTTTGAATAAGAGTGCGTAGGTTTTGTATCCTGGAGGTGAAATTCGTTGAGATCATTACACCATAGTGGGACGAATTAAATACCTTAAAGATAACATCTTTTGGTGTGCCTAACCTACTGATTCCTTACCCACAATCGAGTCATATACAACAGATGTTACAACCAAAAGAAATTTTGTTTCACATTGTGTGAAATACGTGCACCCAGACGAGGTTTTGATAACCAATTATGCTAGAGAAAAGATGCATAATCTTTTAAACATTTAGAAGGTGTATGCCTTAAACTTCAGCTTGTGGGATAGACTGGCTGTAGTGAACTATTTTTATCTTGTGGAAATAGATCGGCTGACATTTTGCCTTACATCTTGAACATGTAACTGAGAAGAACCTTGCAAGACAGACATATGCTAGGGTTGGGTGTTAGCTAACACCCTTCCGATGCTTAAGTTAGTAATGTTCCAAGAGGGATATAAATAAAATGAAAGGACATAAAAATAAAATTATTCAAAAACACGTACATGGTCTTAACTAGATTTTAATATGTTTTGACTTACATGAAATAATGTTTAAGATGAATAGCATTTCAACTTCTAGGAATTCGTGTACCATCAAGACTTGACAGCTAATACGCCCCCTTTCCAGCTTCAGCATCTATAAGATATGATCCTTCCCACTTAGCAGCTAACTTTCCAGCATTCAATTCCCTTGTATTTTGGAACACTTTTTGAGCACTAAGTCTCCAACTTGAAATCTTCTTACTCGAACATTCTTGTTGTAAGATCTAGCTATCCTTTGCTGGTAAGCTGCCATCCTGATCTTAACAATGTCCATTAACTCGTCTACAGTGTCTAAATCTTCCACTAAAGCTTATTGATTATTAACTGGAGTTACGAGACCATATCTAGCAGTTGGTAGTACAACTTCATCATGTATCACCACTTCTGTCCCAAATACTAATGAATAAAGAGTCTGTCCCTTTGCATTCTTGGAAGTTGTTCTATCTGCCCAAAGTACCATAGGTAACTCTTCAGCTCATCTTCCCTTCTTCTGATCAATACGCTTCTTTAAGTTACTAATAATTAACATGTTGCTTGATTCAGCCTGTCCATTCGCGTGAGGGTGGACTGGCATTGACATTATCAGCTTGATTCTCCATCTTGCACAGAAGTAGTTGGTTTTCTTGCTGATAAATTGTGATCCATTATCACAAATAATTTCTGATGGGATTCCAAACCTGCTCAAGATATTCTTCTTTAGGAAAGAAATGAACTCCTTATCTCTGATCTGAACGTATGATTCTGCTTCAATCCACTTTGAAAAGTAATCTGTCATAGCCAACATGTAGACTTTGCCCTCAGATGCTTTAGATAATTTTCCTACAATGTCCATTCCCCACTGCATAGAAGGCCATGATGATATTATACGACATAGGGGTTCTGCAGGCTGATGCAAAATGTTGTTATGCCTTTGACAAGAGTCGCATTTTTTAACATAAGCTGCAGCATCTTGTCTTATTGTTGGCCAATAATATCCTAATCTTAGAGCCTTAGATGATAATGACCTGCCCCCAGAATGGTTCCCACACTCGCCATCATGCAGCTCTTGCAAGACAACAACAACTTGATCTGGCTCCACACATCTTATGTACAAACCTGAATATGACTTTCTGAAGAGTACTCCCTCGATTAGAGTAAATCTAGATGCCTTCATTTTGAAATCCCTTGCTGCCTTAAGATTCTGAGGAACTACATTGTTGAGAAGGTATTCACAATAGGGTTGAGTCCAAGTTGCTTCTTGATTGTCATCCCTTGATGTCATCGCTGGATCATCAATCTGCTTACAATCTTTAGGCTGCTCAATAGCTGGATATTTCACATAAATAATAGGGATTGTATTGTTCAACATTGCTTTGCATGATGATCCTAGATTAGCCAATGCATCTGCTTCTGTATTTTCCTCCCTTGGTATTTGATCAAAGGTGAAAGTGATGAAGCGGCTTGCAAGAATCTTCACGTGTTGAAGATATACTGTCATGTTAGAGTTTTTGGTTGCATAAGAGCCATTGAAATGGTTAACCAGTAATAGGGAATCACTATAGACATTAATATGTTTACCATTTAAATCTAAAGAAGTTGATAAACCCATAATGAGGGCCTCATATTCGGCCTCATTGTTTGTTGCATGAAATTCACACGTCACAGCTTGAGGAAAGATGTCACCTTGTGGGGATCTTAATACTATGCCCACACCTGTTCCTCTCATATTTGAAGCAACATCAGTGTACAAGGTCCAACATGTTGGATGTATGTCACCTTCAAGTTACTGCACCTCCAGCTCCACTTCGGGTTGTAAGCTGGGGCTAAAGTCTGCTACGAAATCAGCCAAGGATTGGGATTTGATGGCGGTTCTAGGCTCGTACCGGATGTCATATGTACTAAGTTGTATGGACCACTTTGCCATCCGACATGATATTTCTGGTTTACTCGTAACATTTCTTATGGGAAAGTTAGTTTTGACAGATATAGGATGTGTTTCAAAATAATGACGTAACTTAATAGGACCAATTATTAAGGCAAGGACAAGTTTTCAAGATGTGTGTACCTGGTTTCAGCATCTAGGAGGGACTTACTTATATAATAGACAGGATGTTGTTCACCTTGTAATTCTCTTACCAGAACGGCACTAACGACATTTTCTAAGACTGCAAGATATATAAGGAGTGGTTCACCTTGCTCCAGCTTAGATAATAATGGTGGTACTGAAAGGTACTCCTTGAGTTGGATGAATGCTTGTTCATGCTCCTCAGACCATTGAAACTTCTTGTTCTTCCTCAAGACGTCATAAAACAACTTGCATCTGTCAGATGGCTTGGATATGAACCTGTTAAGGGCTGCTACTCGATCGGTCAGCCTTTGCACATCTTTGATTGTCTTTGGGGACTCCAGGTTGAGAATTGCTTTAATCTGCTCCGGGCTAGCTTCAATACCCCTCTTTGTCACCATGTAGCCTAAGAACTTCCCAGCTCAAACTCCAAAGTTACATTTTGATGGATTTAACTTCATGTTGAAAGCTTCCAAGATGTCAAAAGCTTCTGCAAGGTGTTGCACGTGATCTTCAATATGCTTCGACTTGACCACCATGTCATCAATATAAACTTCCATAGTTTTTCCCAGCTTGTCTTTGAACATCTTGTTGACTAGCCGTTGATAAGTTTCTCCTGCGTTCTTCAAACCAAATGGCATTGCTATGTAGCAATATACTCCTTTCGGAGTCATAAAGGTTTTATCTTCTTGATCTGAAGGTTCCATCTGAATCTGCTGAAACCTGAAGACGCGTCCATGAAGGTCAAGATATCATGTCCGGCTGTGGAATCGACTAAGGAGTCAATATGTGGCAAGTGGAAAGGATCTTTAGGGCATGTTTTGTTCAAATCTGTGAAGTCAACACATACACGCCACTTGTCGTTCTTCTTCTCCACCACCACTACATTAGCTAACCATAATGGATAATTGACTTCTCTAATTATCTTAGACTTTAGCAATCTATCTATGTCTTCTTTAATAATTTGATTGCATTCATGAGCAAATTTTCTTCTTTTCTAGTGGACAGGTTTAATAGTGGGGTCAATGTTCAACCTGTGAGTTATTACATCTTTGCTTATCCCTGTCATATCCTCTTGTTTCCAAGCAAAGCACCCGAAAGCTTTTCAAAAATTCTATTAACTCTTCCTCCACATCTTGAGGAATGTCTATTCCAACTAACACCTTCTTTTCTCGATCAGAGATGTCAATAGGTACATCCTTAACTTCATGCTCCACAACTTCTAGAACATCTCTGACCTTTTTCTTTAATTGCTATGCTTGACGGGGGTTAGTAGAAGCTTTCATGGACATTTTGTAACATTCCGTAGAGATCTGCTGCTCTCCTCTAAGTTTGACTATTCCCCAAGGTGTGGGCAGCTTAACACATTGGTGATATGTAGACGGGATAGCTCTCATATTATGTATCCAAGGTCTACCTAAAATAACATTGTAAGAAGATGGGCAGTCTATAACACAGAACCTCTCCATATAGTTGACACCTTCAACATATATGGGCAACTTGATTTCCCCAACTGTCTGCTTGGTTTCCCCCCACTAAATTCAACCAATACGGAAGAATTATTTACAATTTCTGAGTCTGGAAGGCCCATTTATTTCAACGTGCTCAACATAATCAGGTTGACAGAACTTCCATTATCTATGAGAATTCTTTTCACCTTGAAGTTTGCAATCTGAAGGGTTACGACGAGTTCATCATGATGGGGATCTTGAACATCAGCCTTATCATCCTCACCAAAAATTATCTGCAGATCTTCACATCTTGCAGAGGACCTAGACGGAATATTGAACCTATCCTCCTTTGAGTCTTTGGCGTGACACTTTGCTGCTGAATAGGTTGTGCCACAAATATCTGAACCTCCAGAGATGACATTGGTTTTTTTTTTGTTGTAGCTGGGGGTGACAGAGGTGTTTCTGGAATGGAATCCTTAGCTTCAGCACGCCCCTTCCTCCTGCCTAACAGCTCCTTAAGGTGGCCTTTAAATAATAGATGACTGATCTCCTTACGAAGGGCAATGCAGTTGTCGATAGTATGGCCAAAGTCTTTATGGTATGCACACCATTTAGACTTATCCTTCCAAGCTGTTGGCTTTTCATTCTTTTTGGACCATCTTGCTTTCTTGCCCAAGTTGTCCATTGCACATAATAATCTTGCAATATTGACAGAAAAACAATAGTCATGGATTTTTGGAAATTCAGAATCATCATCGTCTATAGCATCTTCAATAGAATTGATTTTGAGATTCTCGATTTTAGAGTAGGGTTTTCCCCTATTGTGCTTATGATGGGAAGATTCTGCCTTCCTGGCAGTGCTTTCATAGGCAGGGACCTCCATGGCATTTTTCTCTCTAAGTAACTTGTCTTCTTCAAGACGTATGAATTGGATAACTCTTGTTCTGACATCTTCAAGTTTCTTGCATGGGTTTTTGACTAAATCTTCATAATATTGTGAGTCCTTCTTGAGACCCATCCTGAATGCTTCGGTTGCAGTTGACATGTCTAAGTTTGGTATGTCCACCACTTCTTTCTGCTCAAATAGTCCTTGAGAGTTTCTTCAGGTTGCTGAGTTATCCGATACAAGTCAGTAGTAAGCTTTTCAAATACCCTGTTACAAGAAAACTGATTAGTGAACATGTCAATTAATTGTGCATAAGATCCAATAGAACCCAAAGGCTGATTAATGAGCAATTTCAAGGCTTCTCGAGTCAATGTTGATCCAAAGCCTCTGCATAGACAGGCTTCTTTGTATGGCAAAGGGATATGGATGACATCCATCTTCTCCTGATACAGGGCTACATGCTCCAACGGGTCAGTAGTACCATCTTACTGCTTCATTTGAGGAACAGTAAATCTCTTGGGTAATTCAGTATAGGCAATAGCAGGTATAAAATGGGTATCATTGTAACATGTTGGAGATTATCTATGTATGGGAGATGCAACTCCTGGAGCATTCATAATCATTTCCCTTAAGTCTTGCAACTGTCTAGCCACAAATTTTCCTGCATCAGAGTTATTGGGATTAGGATCAGGATTAACGAAGTTATAAGCATATTTAGAAAAACCCCTACCAATCCTGAATATGGTGTATGAAATGATGGAATTGAGGTTGGCAGGGTGGTGCACGGATTGATGATGATGCTCTCCGACTGCGTCACATGGCTCCTTGAACCTCCTACAGTTGATTCTCCCGCGAAACTGAAATGTCTAGGTTGTAGGGGAGAGATTGTGCTTGGCACTGGAGACGTTCCAGGAACTTGAGCAGAAGCACCTTGAAGACGGGAGATAGCATTGAACAACATCTCGTTGGTGTACTTTTGAGTTTCTTGTCGATTTTTTAAGTACTCCATCATTTTGGTCATGTTAGAGATAAAATCCAAGGTCAGCTCCTGAGTAATACGGCTGAAGGGGTAACAACCGTTGAGCTTTGTTGAGTAGGCATCCCAATTGTATTTGAAACTTGAACTCCAGATGCTCTAGGTGCTCCAGATCTATCTCCATTTCTTTCTGAAACATTCTGAGTATCTTGACCAGAACTGAGATTGCTCATCTTGAAATTTTCTAGCAAACTTAAAAAACCAAAGTTTCCACAGACGACGCCAAATTGTTTTGGTCAATTTCGTGTATGCTTTGAAATTGAATTTTAGTGGAATAATTTTGGGCACAAATTGAATATAAGAATGAGAAAATTTAAAATGTGACACCAAGATGTAACGAGGAAATCCCTTGATCAATTGATCTCTCCAGCACAAAACCTCGGGAGGTTTTACGAAACCTACCTAAAACCAAATGTGTTTATAATTTTTCTTGAGTGAGTACAAGGTGGAAGTATTGAGAGAGTTACAAAAATTATGCCGTCCTTTTTACCTACCTCTATCTCTCTTTCAATACTCCAAGAATGAAGAAATTAACAAGTAACGGAAAATCCCTACAAATTCGGTGCAGTTTGCTAAAAAGAAGGGGTCGTTGCCATGACTTGATCTTCGTTAGAAATGTGTTTGAAATAGTCTTGACTTGGTCATTGGTCTTTGTGTGATATTTATCTCTTGAAAAATAGGAATATATGCACCTGCATCTTCAAGTTGTCAATATAGGATGTCATGTTAAATATGATGAAGAATCAAGATGCTAAAGAATCATATTTAGCAAAGATGTCAGTGTAGTCTTTAGTGAAAATTCTACCCCAAACAATAGACATGCTCAAAAATACCCGAGAACCAAAACAACCGACGGATAAAACCAGGAATCGTGGAAACCGTAACCAGCGATTCCACGGTTCGAACACGGTTCCACCTTTTTCATAACCGGAAACCGGCGGTTCTAGAACCGAAAACCGTGAACTGTGACTTTGAAACCATGTAATGACTAGTTTTTTGCTATTGGTTAGTTAATAAATTAACTAAATCCACTTAAAAGCTAACCAAATTTGATAAAAAATAACATTTCCTTATAAATTCTAATTTTCTAAATGAATATTGTTAGAAATCTAATGGATTTTGAGATTATATTAATTATTTAACTATTTTTAGTTACATTAGATTTAAAAAAACAAAAATAATAATTAAAAATAATAAATAAATTGGAACCGTCGAAACCATGAAACCGAAATCGGGAACCGGCGTTTAGAATCTTGAACAGGGATCCAGAATTACACGGTTGAAATATGGATCCCCCTTCCACGGAACTGAGAACCGGGAACCATTCCCGGATGAGCACGTCTAAATGTACATAATAATAATAATACTAATTAAAACAAAAAATATCCGCAGCAACAAAAATTTGATCTTTTAACATATGTTGTGCCGGATGTTGTAATATCTAAAGAGACTGTTACTGTAAAACGCAGATGATATCCTGAATGATTTCCCAGATTCCAGATGATATCCCAGATGATTTCCTATGCTGAAATTTATATAATTGTACATTTCTTGATTATTTATTTATGTTCTAATGTGCTAATATAATATGTATAGTATATGTTGTATATCCATATTTCAGGTTGCACTATGATGGTAGAATGAGCTAGAAACGTGGAGGAATTTGGAAAAGAAAGATTTATGCATAAATAACGTTTTATGCATAAACCGTTTCAAGAGTTACCTTGTATCAACAATAACAAAAACGTGGGAAGACTATTTCAAAGGAGTTGTTGCTGATTCAAAGAGTGCACAAGATGGAGAAAGCTTGGGAGTACAAGGCGTTGAAACATGGACTTGGAGAACAAGTATATGGTTGCTATAATTGAGGAATGTGGGCGCATGAAGTGAGGATCAAGCCCAACCACTTCCCCACTCTCCCTCAATGCCCAAGACAGCCCCAAGGCTGTTTATTTGAGTAGCCTTCAAGTCTTTGAAAACTATAAATATGCTTGGAAGGAGAACTTGAAGATATGCCAATTTTACACACCTTCAAAGTATAGAGAGATATAGTTCGTTGTTTGGTTCTTTTCATCCACCCTCCCTTGTAATTTCACACTTGATTACATTGGTATCAAGTTGTGTGTTGGCTAGGATTGGATTTCGTTCTTTATCTCTAGTTCCATAGAACTTATCTTGCATTAGCGATAGGGAACACATTTCGGCTTTGTGTAATTCTTTTTATAAAGTGATAAAGTCTTGCCTAAGAGGCATCCTCAAGTTATATAATTATATAACTTGAGAAAACCAATTTTGGTATTATTATTCCGCTGCAATCTCTTTTACAAAATTGTTTTTATTTTTGAAGTGTGTGTGTGCTAACTCAAGTGCTATCGTTGGTGCTGTTATCACCTTAGATATCATTTGTGTTTCTGGCTGTGACAATTTCAATTGGTATCAGAGCAGGTCACTTGACGATACTAAGTGCTTGGTCTAGGTGTCATGGCTTATGATCCTGCAAATCCAAACCAAAAACGTCTTCCTGTTTTAGATGGTTCGAATTATGCATATTGGAATATCCGTCTTAGCTCGCATATCAAATCAATTGATCTTCGAGCTTGGCGATCTATAGTTAATGGGTACTCTCTTCCACTTTTACCTCCAGATGGTGATGGTGATATTCAGGTTAAACCTGACACCGAGTGGACTAATGAAAAGATTGCCCTAGCTAACTATAATGAGAAAGCTCTTAATGCTATTTTTGAGTGGGTTGACATGCACATTTTTAAACTTGTTCAAAATAGTTCCACAGCTAAGAAAGCTTGGGATATTTTACAAAGGTTTTATGAAGGTAATTCTAGTGTGCGTGAAAACAAACTTAGAGGTCTTACTAGCAAATTCGAAAGGTTGAGAATGGGTGAAAATGATACCATTTCCTCTTATTTTGAAAAATTGTTTGACATTGCTAATGAGTGTCAACTTTCAGGTGAACCTTTTACAAATAAACAGTTGGTTTCAAAAGCTATTAGAACTCTCCCTGAGTGTTTTAATATGAAGGCTTCATCTATAAAAGGGGCACACAATATTTCTACTATGGACATCAATTCCTTAATGAGCATTTTGAAAATTTTTGAGTCAAACCTTGCTGAGAAAAGTGAAGCTTCTAAAGGCAAGAGTATTGCTTTAAACGTTCAATCCTCAAGTTTATCACATAATGAGGATGACGAATTTTTTGAGGAATTAGGTGAAGATGCTAGTGTTGCCTTGCTTGCTAGGAAATATAACTCCGTGTTAAGAAAGTTTAACAAAGAAAATGTGTAGGTTAAGGCTAAAGAGAAATAAACCAAGGTGTACAATTCAATGCCGAAGAGGACATTTCCATCTACTCAGAAAGGTGGTCCCATAAAAAGAGCATCATCAGATCAATCTAGATCTGATCCGAAGTACCTTGAATCAATCCAATGTCACGCATGCTCTGGGTGGGGTCATTACTCAAACGAGTGTGCTAACACTCTAAGGAAGTTGGAAAAGAACCTATGGGTATTTTTCAGTGACAATGAAGACGAGGAGACCAATCAATCTGAAGATTCAGATCAAACAGCAATGATGGTCACAAATTGTGATTCGAACACTGACAGTGATACCTCAAGTGATATCCAAGTTGGGATAGCACCTGAGATATCATCTAGCAGGTATAATAATTTTTGTTTAACAAATGCTGTTTGTTTTGTGGGTTCTTCTAACATGGATGCAGGTAGTTCACAAGTGGGTGAACAATGTAATGAGTTCATCAAGGATGAACTCATTGCGATCTTAAGGATCTTTGCAAAGAATTGGTTGACGAATGGAAGAAAGAGAACAAGAAGGTGGTGTTCTTATCCAAAGAGCTCCAAGATCTGACTAATGGCTTGACTAAGCTGGAAGTTCAACTCACAAAAAAGGATGTGGAGCTGGACAAAGTCAAGGCCAAGCTTACACTTGCCGAGGCCACATTTAAAAAACTCAACACGGGTTCTTCCAAGCTGGATGAAATAATTGGGTTGAACAAACCACTCAAGGCAGGTATGGGTTTTCAAGAGTCCTTAAATGTTATTACTTCTACTTTGGCTAATAAGGAAGATAAAATATTTTTTGTTAAAGAAAGGCATAATGTTGAACTTTTGTCTTCTGATAACATTTCTGACAAAGCAAAAGTATGTAACTACTGTTACTCTACTGGACATGTTAAAAATAATTGTAAAACTTTTTTAAAGAAATAGTCCATTTCATCAGTGCTACCTAAAGTGTTGGCTAGCACGTCTGACAAAGTAGGAAAGTATGGAAACCTAAGTCTAACCTGAGATGTGATGTTGTGTACACTGCCTTAAAAACTAATGTTGAAGGTTCATGGTATTTTGATAGTGGTTGTTCACGTCACATGACGGGAACAAAAATGTTTTTAAAGGAATATGAACATATTCAAGGTGGTAGTGTAACATATGGTGGTGGTGGCAAGAGTAATATAGTAGGAAAAGGCATTTTAAATATACCTGGATTTCCTGCTTTGAAAAATGTTTTGCATGTTGATGGACTTGTAACTAATTTAATTAGTATTAGCCAACTTTGTGATGACAATCTTAAAGTGAAATTCAATAAAAACACTTGTGAAGTTTTTTATTGTACCAATAATTGTGTTATGTCTGGTATTAGGTCAAGTAATAACTCTTATCTTGTTGAAGATAAACAAGTGTGTCAATCTGTGAGAGTTGATGATGCTACTATGTGGCATCAGAAGTTGGGTCATGTACATTTTTGAAACATTGTGAAACTTCTTAAGGTTGAAGCTATAAGTGGTATTCCTAATCTGGGCATAAGTAAGAAAATCATATGTGAAGATTGTCTCAAAGGTAAACAGACACGTGTTGCCCATAGTGCTACCCAACATCATGAGGAGTACTCTGGAACAACTCACTATTTCCAACTTTTATATATGGATTTTATGGGTCCATTTGAGGTAGAAAGTTTAGGAGGTAAGAGATATTCTTTTGTCATAGTAGATGATTTTTCTAGATTCAATTGGGTGTATTTTTTGAAAGAAAAATAAAAAACTTTTGAAAAGTTTAAGATCTTACATGCTAAAATCAAAAACATGTTTTGTGCTCTTATCATGCTAATAAGGTCTGATCATGAAAAGGAGTTTGATAATTCTTTGTTTTCAATTTTTTGTGAATTAAAGGGAATTAAACATGAATTTTCATCTCCTAAAATACCTCAACAAAATGGGGTGGCAGAAAGGAAAAATAGGACCTTACTTGAAATGGCTCGTGTGATGTTGTTTTCAAAAAGGATTTCAAAAAGGTTTTGGGCTGAGGCCTTAAGCACGGCTTGTCACACAGCAAATAGAGTTTTTCTAAGATCCGGTACTACAATGACACCTTATGAAATTTTGAATGGTAGGATACCAAAAATTCATTATTTCCATACTTTTGGGTGCGTGTGTTTTGTTCTAAATGATTAGGATTACTTAGCCAAGTTTGACTCTAAAAGTGATAAGGCAATATTTCTTGGGTATGCTCAGAACAGTCGAGCATAAAGGGCTTATAACCTTAGGTTAAAAACCATCCAAGAATCAGTTAACGTTGTTTTTGATGACTTAGCAAGTGTTACAGGTGATGGAGTGCAGGAACCTCCATTAATATTGCTAGAAGAGCTGGAGGAATAAAGTAAAGCAAGTGATATCACGGGTGCTGACCAGTGTGTTGCCACTGAAGGGATAGCATCTCAGGTATCACACGAAGCTTGATCTAATGGCGAAAATGACGAACGGTCGATGATGATCTTTGTAGTGCATGAAGATTTAAGAAGGGATCCACCAGCTAGGATCAGAAGAGATCATCCTTCTTCTCAGATATTGGAGAAGCAAATGAAGGGGTACGAACAAGGAATAATGAGCTGTTTAGTAATCGTGAAATGATGAGGTATGTGTGCATGTCTACCACATACCATAAGGTGAAATGATTTAGTGAAGGGATATTTATTTCACAAATTAAGTATGCACAAAGCTTAGTGAAACGGTTTGGGTTGGAGGGGGCAAAGAGTTCTAAGATTCTTATGTGTTCTTCTCTTAAACTTGGTAGAGACCAAGTAGGTGAGGATGTTGATCCTACTTTATATTGTTCCATGATAGGTAGCCTTCTCTATCTCACATCTAGTCGTCCTGATATCATGTTTAGTGTGTGCGTCTGTGCACGTTATCAAGCCAATCCTAAAGTCTCCCACCTTAATTCTGTCAAAAAGATAATTAAATATGTTTCTGGAATAAGTGAATTAGGGATTTGGTTTAGTAAGAACGCTAACACCAATTTGGTAGGTTTTAGCGACTCGGATTGGGCGGGGGATATGGATGATAAGAAGAGTACTAGTGGGGGGTGTTTTTACTTAGGTAATAATTTAGTTTCATGGTATAGTCGTAAACAAAACTATGTCTCTCTTTCCACAGCTGAATCTGAGTATGTTGCAGCTGGTAGTTGTTGCTCACAACTTATTTGGCTAAAACATATGCTAGATGATTATGGTGTAGAGAGTAATTCTTTGATTATGTACTGTGATAACTTGAGTGCTATCAACATTTAAAAAAAAAACCTGTTCAGCATTCCCGTACTAAACACATAGATATACGTCATCATTTTTTAGAGATATGGTAGATAAAAGCTTAATTAACATTGATCATATTGATACTAAATATCAATTGGCTGACATCTTTATCAAGGTCTTAGACCACGAGAGATTTTCTAGCATGAAAATATCTCTTGGTCTTTGTAATCTCTGAGTTTGTTTGTCAGTGCTACCTCAGGTGATGTTATCACTCAGGGTAACACTTGTATATTAGTGTATTTTTTTCTGTTTATTTAAAAAAAATGCTTTTATATTCTTTTAATCTGGTTAGCTTAGTTTTGACTGTGGCATATGCTGACCTTACTGTTATGGTAGGTTATTAGGTTAACATGTTTGATATCATTCCCCTTGTATGCTTAAAGTAACGAAGTCACTAATGATTTTATGTGATAAATAAAAGGCAAAGAGGCAATTATATTCCATACTATTCTCTCGAGCTCGGGGCACGGCGTTCGCTGCGACGATGTACTCTTACCAATGAAAATGCATGAGGTGATTTATGCTTAGTATTAGGGACATAGAGTTCACTACTACAGTGTACCCTACTTGAAAGGCATAAATCACTTTATCTTTACACTTGAAATAAAACTCGGGACACAGAGCTCGTTACTACGATGCTTCCTTGTTTAAAGAAGTGTATTGAATTTTTTATCAAGCTAAGTACTTTAAAAGATTAGGCTTGTTATGCCTGAAGTGCTTGAAAATGGCTTGTTATGTCTAAAGTGCTTGAAAATTACTGAGCTTGTAAAGCCTCATGTGCTTGAAAATGATTATATTTATCAAGAGATGTTTATCTTATATTTTACTCTATGTGTTACCATCATTGCCTTACACATTAGTGTGTGATATATTAATTTTTTATTTCTTATTTTTCGAAATTTGTTGATTAAATTTTTAAAATCTAAAAGTCTCATTTGGAAGAGTTTACGATTTTGAAAACGTCTTCAACAAGTTTTCTTTATTTTTGGTAAACTTAGTTGAGTAACTAATCCATATTATTTTGATATTTGTTCTCATCATTTTCGGATATGGTTAAAAAAAATTTGTTTACTTATTATTCTTTATTTTCGTTTTACTTAAAAAATATTTTTTTTTTTTGTTAATTTTCTTTAACAGCCGTGTAGTTTGTTTGGGTTGTTGGGTTAAATTAGGGTGAGTGGATAAGTTAATTTAAAAGAGAATATGTAGGGGTTTTTATAGAGGGTTTATAGGGTTTTAGTTAGGATAGGGCTCATCATGTCTAATCACATTAAAATTTATGTTCCCTAACTTAATCACTCTCCTATTTTCTCTCCATCTCTTCTTATCTCTCTTTGTAACCGTCTCTCTCTCCCCTTTTTAACCTCGTCTCAACGTCTCTCTTCTCTCTCACTTTCTAGGTCAAAATTCCCAAAAAAAATATCATGGCATCTCCTTCCAAAACCAATACCGAACTCTCAATCACCGACCAAATGGACATCTCGCCTAGCATTGCTCCTAGTGCAGCTTCTCGTGTAGCCATGGATGCTTCTCCCATGATTACACCAGCCTCTTCTCCTCCCATAATGACCTTAGTTCCAGCTGCTGCCCCTGTCTCATCTTTTGATCAAGGCATTCCCAAGGTAACACTCATTCCAGCCGAACCGAAAGAAAAGAGGAAAAGAAAAGCTCCCTCAGCCAAATTGTCCCCTCAAGTTGCAAAGAGGAGGTCCTCCAACCGAATCAAGTCAATCAGGTCCAAGGCTACATCAAATACCACCTCTGATCCGGTTGAAGTTTCAGAAAGCTCATTGGAAATGTCATCTCCTCATGTGAGTGACGAGAATTTTGATGGCAACAAAGAGAAGGAACCTTCTGAGGACTCGTTTGATACATGGGTGGATGCTGAAGAAGAGGAAACTCTGTCTGAGTGATAGGTTGGTTTTTAGCTTTGGTAATTCCTTGATTTTATTGACATTTTATAGCAATTTGGTTACATTTTGTATTTATTTTAGTTAAATTGCTATATTTTGTATTAGTGAGGAAACATTGTAATAAGAGAATTATTATTGGTATTTCTATTGTAATATGAGACATATTGGTTCTGAGTTACAAACAGAGGAGGTTAGAGAAAGTCAACAGCAAGTCAACTGAAGGATGAAGGGGCAAAGTGTAAAACAAGGAAGCTTCAAGGACCAAATTATAAAGTAGGAGACTTCAGTGACCAGAATGAGAATTGGGAAAGAAGGATGATTAAAGTGAAAATCAGAATTTAAGGAAATAAATTCCTGTGTTGTTCACGTGAAAGGCTTGGAAAAAGAAGAAAAAGAGGCGTGTGGTCTCCAAGTTGGACATTGACCAAGCGTGTTGACCGAGGAATGCCATGGACCGGCGTGTGAAGAGAAAAAAAATGTTATTTAATTATTATTCAATTTCTTTTTATTTTTCCTTTTTAGTTTTCCTTTTTAGTTTAGGTTTAGTATTATTGGTTGGGAGAAGTATATATACTCTTTTTAACTTCAGTTTTAGATTCGACTTTTCATTATTACTTTTCCCTAGAGAGTTGACAGCTTTTTATGGAGAACTAAATTTCTTGCTTTGGATTCAATTTTTGGAACCGTCTTGAATTCAATTGAGGTTAATTTCTTTTCATCTATTTTGTCCAATTCATATTTTCTTCTGTTTTGATTGATTGATTTGATTTCTAGGGTTTTTCAATTTGGCCAATTGTTTAATCTTGGATTTTAATTCACTGCTAGAATCCCCTAAGATTGTGTCAATTTAGGGTTTCACAAGTAGCAAATTTATGATTTATGCATGTGTCATGGTAAATTGTGAATAGGAAGAAAATAGACAAGTATCTAATTGAAATAACATTAGAACGTGTTCTCGATCTTAATCTCTTAAATCGGAATCAATCGATATTGTGAATCTAGACTGTGTCAGTTAGGTTTAGGTATTGATTAGGGTTATTAGTGAATGTGTCATTGCTATTAGCTATTATCAAAGGAAGAGATAGAGATTGAAATAAATCTCGTGATCGAGTGAATAGGGTAAAAGTGAAAAGAGTTAACCAATGATATTTGAATGATAGACGGGGAAAATAATTGATCCAAAGTGCTTTCCGTTAATTGTTTAAAACCTAGTTTTTAATTCCCGTCTTAGGAATTTAATGAAATCAATCTAGACCCCCAATCTTGTCAAGTGACAATTGTGCAAATAAATAACCGTTCTTCAGTGGATCGACCCTGGACTTGTCCTAGCTGCAGTTTTGTAGTCGAGTCTTGGTATTTAATTTGTAGGCGTGCGACTTTAGCTTATCAAATTTTGGCGCCGTTGCCGGGGAACAGTTTTATTTGTTTGCACTCTTATTCTTTTCTTAATCTATTTCTTTTTCTTTTTCTTGTTTCCTGTTTAGTGATCATCATTATTTTTTGTCATCTTGTGGTGTGGAACCTTTTATGGTCCATACCCGTTCTGGTAATCAATTTGTTAGTCCTTTTGTTCCAGAAATTGATAGGTATTTCAGGTGCAGGAGAAATTTGCAGCGGAACGAGATGAATAATAATAACGACATGGGTGATAACGATCCGGAGGTTGTAAACAATGGGGGCAATGGAAGAGGCAATAATAACCCACCTCCCCCAATTCGGACATTAAAGCAGAAAATTGCTCCGAACTGGAATGAGCAACCACAAGAAGTGCTATTTCCTGATTTGCCGGCTGGGGTCACTTTTGAGTTGAAGTTGGGGTTGTTGAACCAGTTGCCCCATTATAATGGGATACCCGGGGAGAATCCAAATCAGCACATAGCCCAGTTTGTGCAGATTTGCAAGAGCATGAAGCCGGCTGCATTGCCTCTTGAGCAGTTATTGTTGAGGGCGTTTTCCTTTACTCTTAAGGATAACGCGAATGCGTGGTACTATCACTTGCCACCAAATAGCATTACTTCTTGGAAGCAGTTGAAGGAGGTGTTCCTTGATGAGTTTTTCCCTCCAGATCAGATCAATGTTATGAAGAGGGATATCAGCAACATGGAGCAGCGGTCCGATGAATCATTATATGACTATCACAACCGGTTCTACAAGCTCTGCAGAAGTTGTCCGTATCATGGCTTTGATGATGAGCAGCTTATTGTTTACTTCTATGGGGGATTGACTGTGCAGGACAAACGGTGGATGAATTCTGCTTGTGGAGGTAGTATTCTGAACAAAACTACCAGGGATGCAGAGCAGTTGATAGAAGAACTAGCCAAAAGCACCAGGACGCATGGAAGGAGGTCTAGTGTTAGACAAGTCAGTGCAGTGGGATCGAGTGATGTTACAAGCAAGTGGGAGACCGAGTTGGCGGATGTTAAGAGTCTGTTAAAGACATTAGTTTTGGATCAACAACCTCATCCCTGCGGTATATGTAATGATGTGACACACCCGACTGATTCTTGTCCCACTCTTCAGACAGATGAGGTGGTAGATGTCAATGCTATAGGGTTCAATCAGCAGGGTTAGAGGCCACCGCAGTTCAATTACAACGCTGCAAATAATGTTCATCCGAACCTTAGGTATGGTCCACCGCAGGGTCAACAAGGGTTCAGGCAGCCGTTCAATAATCAGCAGGGGTTTCAGTAGGGTCAACAGTTTCAGGGCAATCAATATAATCACTACAGAGCACCTGTTGGGCAGCAGCAGCAGCAGGGACAGTCTACAGAGGACATGGTCCGGTCACAAGAGCAGAGCATGTCTACCATGAATGGAAACTTTCTTCAGTTCTAGTAGAAGACTGAATCGAGCATCAGCAATTTAGAAAAGCATGTGAGTCAGCTGACAGATGCAGTTGGGAGAATGGAGGCTAAAGATTCGGGGAAGTTACCATCTAGAACTGAACCGAATCCGAAGTCTAATGTTAGTACAGTGACTTTGCACAGTGGAAGGAAGCTAGAGGAGGTAGTTGTCGAAGAGGAGCCCGAGTTAGTGGTTGAGAGGGTTGTACCTGAGGTGAAAACTCCTGAAAAGGAGAAGAGTACTGCACCTGTGTTTCCTGTGTATGAGCCAGTTCCCCCGTTTCCATATGCTTTAAGGGAGGACAGAAAGCCAGAGCCTGATAAGGCTATCTTTGACACATTCAAGAGGCTTGAGGTAAACATTCCATTTCTTGATCTTCTTCAGTCGGTTCCACGATACGCGAAGTTCTTGAAAGAGTTATGCACTATGAAGAGGAATCAGAAGGAGCGGAGTCAGAAAAAGGTAAAAATCAGTGAGCATGTGTCTGCAGTCTATCAGAAGAGGATGCCAAAAAAGTGTAGTGATCCGGGTATGTTTGTGATTCCGGTGTCTCTTGGGGATGATTCAGAGCATATGGCTATGCTTGACTTGGGGGCTTCAATCAACGTCATGCCCTATGCGTTGTTTGAGAACCTAAAGTTGGGACCTTTACAGGATACTCGGGTGATTATACAGCTTGCCGACAGATCTAATGCGTACCCTAAGGGGTTGATTGAGGATGTTCTAGTTCGGGTTGGTAAGCTCATTTTTCCTGCAGATTTTTATGTTTTGGAGATGGATACGGATCTTAAGGCTTCTATTCTGTTAGGGAGGCCTTTCATGTCGACTGCTCATACCAAGTTGGATGTTACTAATGGGTCATTGACTATGGAGTTTGATGGGCAACAAATGGAGTTCAATATCTTTGATGCCATGAAGTACCCTAAGGATGTGCACTCGGTGAACTTCATTGATGTAGTTGAGCCCATAGCCCAAGAGGTGTTTGATGTGTGCGAAGGAGATGATGACATGAAGTCTGTATTGGAGAATGCTTTGGAGTATGCCGGGTTAGAGTTTGACATTTTCGATGAGATGAAGGAGGCGGTGATGAGCCTTTATGAGGATGCCATGTATGTCTCACCACCGGGTTATGGTCATTTACAGTTGGAAGGGCCACCGGAGAAACCATTGCCATCTGTTGAGAAGGCACCTTTACTTGAATTGAAGCCTCTTCCCGAGAATTTGAAATATGCTTTCTTGGGTGAAGGGAAGACACTTTCGGTGGTGATCTCTAGTGTTCTGACGGAGGAGCAAGAGAAGAAATTAGTGGATGTGATCCGGGAGCGGAAAGAAGCGATTGGGTGGACTATTGCCGTCATCAAGGGCATAAGTCCTTCTTTATGCACTCACCGGATTTTTCTAGAGGAGGGTGCTAAGCCGGTAAGGCAACCACAGAGGAGGTTGAACCCACCTATGATGGAGGGGGTGAAGAAGGAAGTCTTGAAGTTGCTGCAGATGGGGATCATATATGCCGTATTAGATAGTGAGTGGGTGAGTCCTACTCAATGTGTAGCCAAGCGGGGTGGAATCACCGTCGTCATCAATCACAAGGGCGCGTTGGTGCCAACCCAGGAGCAAACGGGATGGCGTGTTTACATTGATCTTCGTCGGCTTAATGAGGTAACTAGAAAAGATCACTTCCCCTTCCCCTTTATTGATCAAATGTTGGAAAGGCTTGCCAGAAGGGCATACTATTATTTTCTTGATGGTTATTTCGGGTATTTTCAAATACCAATTGCACCGGAAGACCAAGAGAAAACCACTTTTACTTGCCCCTTCGGCACCTTTGCCTATCGAAGGATGCCCTTTGGTTTATGCAATGCACCTGCGACTTTTCAAAGGTGTATGATGAGCATCTTCTCCGATTTTGTGGAGAATTTTATGGAGGTTTTCATGGATGACTTCACCGTCCATGGAGACTCTTTCGACCAATGTCTTGCTCACCTTGCTTTAGTTCTTGACCGATGTGTTGAAACAAATTTGGTGTTGAATTTTGAAAAATGTCACTTCATGGTTGAGCAAGGCATTGTGTTGGGACATGTGGTTTCGAAAAAGGGTATTGAAGTGGATAAAGCCAAAATCGATGTTATTTCCACACTTCCTTACCCTACAAATGTGCGTGAAGTGCGGTCTTTCCTTGGTCATGCGGGGTTTTACCGTCGCTTCATAAAAGATTTTTCAAAAATTGCATCACCTCTATGCACCTTGTTGCAAAAAGAGGTGGATTTTAAATTTGATGATAATTGCAAGAAAGCTTTTGATGAGTTGAAGGGTAGGTTGACATCTACCCCTATTATTCAAGCCCCTAATTGGTCTCTCCCTTTTGAGATCATGTGTGATGCGAGTGATTATGCCGTGGGGGCAGTTTTGAGTCAAAAAGTGGATTGTGCCTCTCATGTGATTTATTATGCATCTATTACTTTGAATGAGGCACAAAGAAATTATTCCACTACTAAAAAAGAGATGTTAGCGGTGGTGTTTGCATTAGAAAAGTTTAGGTCCTATTTGCTTGGGACCAAAATCATTGTGTACACCGATCATGCCGCACTTAGGTATTTGATGTCTAAGAAAGAGGCAAAACCGAGACTCATTCGGTGGATCCTCTTGTTGAGTGAGTTTGACATAGAAGTCAAGGATAAGAAAGGGGCTGAAAATGTAGTGGCCGATCACTTGAGTCGTCTTGTGAGAGAAGAGGACAAGCCTTATAAGCAAGCCCCTATTAGGGGTGAGTTTCCTGATGAGGCTTTGTGGGCAGTGAAAGAGGTATTTCCTTGGTATGCGGACTTGGTAAACTTTTTGGTCTCTAATAAATTTCCCCAAGGATTTTCCAAATCTAAGAGAGACAAAATCCACAGTGAGGCTAAGTATTATGTGTGGGACGAACCAAACTTGTGGAAGCATTGCGCTGACCAAGTCATTCGTAGATGTGTCCCGGAAAATGAGATGGCCTCTATCCTAAAGTTCTGTCATGAGTATGCATGTGGTGGTCACTTTGGTGTCAAAAATACCGCTAGGAAAGTATTAGACAGTGGCTTCTTTTGGCCAAAATTATTTATGGATGCCACTGCCTTTTGTAAGTCTTGTGACCGGTGTCAACGTGTTGGAAATATAGGACGCCGCAACGAGATGCCACAAAACATCGTAATTAATTGCGAGATTTTTGATGTTTGGGGAATTGACTTTATGGGTCTGTTCCCTGTTTCTTTTGGTTTTGTGTACATCTTGCTTGTAGTGGAATACGTCTCCAAGTGGGTCAAAGCGATCCCTACACGCACCGATGATTCTAAGGTAGTGGTGAGTTTTCTCAAGAGTAATGTTGTGTCTAGATTTGGGATGCCTAGGGCCTTGATTAGTGATAGGGGAACTCATTTTTGCAATAGGATGGTGGAGGCCTTGGTTAAAAAGTATAACATCACTCATAAGGTCTCTATCGTCTATCATCCCCAAATAAATGGCCAAGCAAGGTGTCCAATAGGGAAATCAAGTCCATCCTCGAAAAGACCGTGAACACGAATAGGAAAGACTGGAGTCTTAGGCTAGAGGATGCTCTATGGGCCTATCGAATGGCCTACAAGACACCTATTGGTATGTCCCCATATCGATTAGTGTTTGGGAATCCATGTCACGTGCCCGTGGAATTAGAGCACAAAGCCTTTTGGGCGATTAAAAAGTTCAACATGAACTTAGACGGGTCCGGTGAGGAAAGAAAATTACAATTAAATGAACTTGATGAAATTCGGAGAGAGTCCTATGAAAATAATTTGTCTTATAAGGAACGAGCAAAAGCGTGGAACGATAAAATGATTTTAAGGAGGGAATTTAAGGTTGGTCAAAAAGTCCTTCTATTTGACTCCCGCTTGCGCTTGTTTCTCGGTAAATTGAGGTCCCGATGGACCGGTCCCTATTTGGTGAGGGAGGTATTCCCGCATGGTGCGGTTGTGATCTCTAGCCTCTCCGGAGACCAAGAGTTTAAGGTAAATGGGCAAAGATTAAAGCCCTATTTCGATGGTAATGATGCTACTGTTGAGGATGTGGAGATGATGGATCTCTACGATCCTAATTATGATTGATTCATATGCTATGCCGGGGGCTTACCCGGCATTTGGTCTAGCTAAAGACGGTAAAGAAGGGCGGCTTATCGGGAGGCAACCCGGGAATTTCGTTATTTTTATCTTTGTTTTATTTTTTTCTACTAATTTATTTTTGAGGAATTGGTGCTACTAAGGTATTTTTGTGTGTGGTGTTGTGCAGGGAAAAGCATGGAGAAGGGAGCAAAACGTCTGGTGGCCTATTTCCTTCAAAAAAAAAAATTTCTTGGAATTTGGGAGCGTCGGCTCCAAAGGCGAGCGCCTGCTCCCAATTGCTTAAAAAGGTGTATAGTTTACGTAAGGTGGGAGCGTCGGCTCCCAAAAAGGGGAGCGCCCGCTCCAAAAATTGCCCAACGTAGCCCCAGTTTCTGGCCAAGGGGAGCGTCCTCTCCCAAAGTCAGTAACCCTATTCCTGTGCGGTGTTGGAAACAAAAGGCGTAAGATTTTTTGAACCCCTTCATAAAACCTCTGCCCTCACCCTCTTTCTCTCTCTAATATTCCGACTCCCTTCATCCCCTCTCTCTAAAAATTCGGCCAAAACCCTCAAAATTTCTATCCCATACCCACCAAATCAAACCCCCCACTCCATAATCTTTAGCCAAAACCCAGTTTAAGCCTCCATCTTCCATTAATCCGGCAATTTGGAGAGAACATTGGAAAGAATTGACGGGTGTTTTGTGTTGAATAACTCGCTTTTTGGGGTGATTCTTGAAGGAGTAAGTAGTGGGGAAGGTAGTGCCGACCAAGGGCTTGTTTTCATTATCGTCTTCTCCAACTACGGCAACTTTTCGGTGAAACTCCGGCGACATTCCGGCGACCCTGTTCCGATAATTCTTTATCTGTCTGTAAGCTATTTTTTTCAGTATATCATGGGTAAAAGGGGTAGAGATAAAAATGTTCCCCCTCCCCCGGTTGTGGAAGAGCCCCAATTTGACCAACAGAGGTTCGTTTTCGACAAAGCGGATAAATTTTTTAATGATCATCGGGCTAATGCATTCAACGTAGAACGGGAATTCAATTGGGCAAGCTATAATTTGAAGGAGATTTTTACTTTTTATAAATGGAAAATGCTTGCCTCAAATCTGCACACTTGGGGATTGAATAGAATTGTTCAAGAATTTTATGCTAATGTTTGTGCTAGAGGTGATACACCCAATTCCTATGTGCGTGGGTTGGAGGTCCCGTATACCAGCATGGTGATCAACAGATATTACAGCATGCCCGCTAATGTGTCGGAGGAAGATTGTGCATATCAGACGTTGGTGAGGGAGATAAAAACGAAGGAGGATATATTGGGCCACCTCCCATTATTCTCGGTCACACTTGGGGTAGATATTGACCCTACATGGTACAAGAAGGGAAACATAATGAAGATGAGGTATCTGAGTGAGGAGTTAGCCATTCTGCACCGGTTTATTTGTGAGCGGATTATGCCCTCATCCCACTATGGGGATGTTAGCTGGAGAAGGGCGGCATTGATGCATGTTGTAATTTCGAGAAAGAGAATAAACACAGGATTGATTATCAGACATGAGATTATTAGATTGGCCAACAACATGGGAAGGTCAAACTACAACTTTCCTATTCTTATCACGGAGTTGGCGGAAATGGCAGGGCTAAATATAAGAGGGGAAATATGTAATCTGAAGCCGGGGTCGAAGATTGATAAGTTCACGCTCACAAGCTTCAATCGAGCGAGGGGAGGACCGTAGATAGACCATGGGGTTGATGATGAAGGAGAGGTGGAGATGCACGACATGGACCCTACAGAGGCAGCATATTATTTGGCGGGGCAAGTGGAGATGATTGAGGAGAATGTGAGAGGGCTGAGGATGGAGTTTGGGCAGTTTCAGACTAGAGTGGAAGCAAAATTTGAGACCAACCACTTGTGGAGAGAAAGAATTGAAGGGAAGCTTGACAATGAGATTGGTGATGCTCAGGCATTCAGGGAGGAGCAGAGGCGGATGATGCACTTGATGATGGAGAGACTACCCCCTCCGGCACATTACTCTCCCCATGGCCAGTATTCCCTCTACCACCATGACTCGCATCAGATGGAGTGGCAACAACAGCAGCCCGGGGGTGAGAGTTTGAGCCAGCCGGGTCCATGGGACCATCATTTTGGTCCGCCCCATCAGTGAGTTGGTTGAGGTATTTCCTACCCCTTTCTTATCTCATTTGGTTTGTGGTAATGCATATGGGACTATGCATGATTTAGTGAGGGGGTGAAAACCCGAGAGGGCACCTAGGCAAAAGGTGAGGAAGTGAAACATTGTCTATCCTTTACATCACCGGAGTTGGAGACACAAGGGAGGATTGGAGCATCGGGTAGGATTGATTATTCTTGGCGGGAGGTTTGGTTTAGAGGCGGTAGGATAGAAAATCCTCGTAATTCTTCTTGGTGATATAAGGGGTGTTGGTGTTTTGTGCGAGGTAAGTCTTTGCTTGGGCATTGACTTGGGTTGAGGGAGTAGTAGTGAGAGGATAGCGTGGGGGAAGATTAGGACATTGTAGTTCCCCCTAGCTTTTTGATGTGTGGGCCTTAGCTTGGATGTCCCCTTTTTGCATATTTGGAGTTGGGTCAAGCTAAGGCCATTGGTACCATTGTTATTGTTGGAGTGATAAGGAGCGAAATCATTTTCCGAAGATGTGTTGTTGATATCATTGATTTGGTTGGTTTAGAGGAGTTAGGAAAATCACTTTCCTCTCGCGCGTCTGTTTTAGACCTGGAGTTAGCGAGGATCTAGAAATTTACTCAGGGACGAGTAAAAGGTCTAAGCGTGGGGGAATTTGATAGGTTGGTTTTTAGCTTTGGTAATTCCTCGATTTTCTTGACATTTTATAGCAATTTGGTTACATTTTGTATTTATTTAGTTAAATTGCTATATTTTGTATTAGTGAGGAAACATTGTAATAGGAGAATTATTATTGGTATTTCTATTATAATATGAGACATATTGGTTCTGAGTTACAAACAGAGGAGGTTAGAGAAAGTCAACAGCAAGTCAACTAAAGGATGAAGGGGCAAAGTGTAAAACAAGAAAGCTTCAAGGACCAAATTATAAAGTAGGAGACTTCAGTGACCAGAATGAGAATTGGGAAAGAAGGATGATTAAAGTGAAAATCAGAATTTAAGGAAATAAATTCCTGTGCTGTTCACGTGAAAGGCTTGGAAAAAGAAGAAAAAGAGGCGTGTGGTCTCCAAGTTGGACATTGACCAAGCGTGTTGACCGAGGAATGCCATGGACCGGCGTGTGAAGAGAAATTTTTTTTATTTAATTATTATTCAATTTCTTTTTATTTTTCCTTTTTAGTTTTCCTTTTTAGTTTAGGTTTAGTATTATTGGTTGGGAGAAGTATATATACTCCTTTTAACTTCAGTTTTAGGTTCGACTTTTCATTATTACTTTTCCCTAGAGAGTTGACAGCTTTTTATGGAGAACTAAATTTCTTGCTTTGGATTCAATTTTGGAACCGTCTTGAATTCAATTGAGATTAATTTCTTTTCATCTATTTTGTCCTATTCATATTTTCTTCTGTTTTGATTGATTGATTTGATTTCTAGGGTTTTTCAATTTGGCCAATTGTTTAATCTTGGATTTTAATTCACTGCTAAAATTCCCTAAGATTGTGTCAATTTAGGGTTTCACAAGTAGCAAATTTATGATTTATGCATATGTCATGGTAAATTATGAATAGGAAGAAAATAAACAAGTATCTAATTGAAATAACATTAGAACGTGTTCTCGATCTTAATCTCTTAAATCGGAATCAATCGATATTGTGAATCTAGACTGTGTCAGTTAGGTTTAAGTATTGATTAGGGTTATTAGTGAATGTGTCATTGCTATTAGCTATTATCAAAGGAAGAGATAGAGATTGAAATAAATCTTGTGATCGAGTGAATAGGGTAAAAGTGAAAAGAGTTAACTAATGATATTTGAATGATAGACGGGGAAAATAATTGATCCAAAGTGCTTTCCGTTAATTGTTTAAAACCTAGTTTTTAATTCCCGTCTTAGGAATTTAATAAAATCAATCTAGACCCCCAATCTTGTCAAGTGACAATTGTCCAAATAAATAGCCGTTCTTCAGTGGATCGACCCTGGACTTGTCCTAGCTGCAATTTTGTAGTCGAGTCTTGGTATTTAATTTGTAGGTGTGCGACTTTAGCTTATCACTAAGTTTCAAAGGAAAAAGGCCAAAGGCAAGGGTTTAGCGAGTGCTACCAAGGGTGCTACCAAGAAGAAGATATTATCTGAGGTAACACCTACCCCTCTTCTGTTCCTTCGAAGTCTTTTCCTAGTGATAATGAGATTTCTGGTGATGAGTTTATTCAGAATGAGGAAGATAATGCTTTTTCAAAACATTTTCTTACTTTGTAATTTTATAAGAAAGAAAACATGGAGTTTTGACTTAACAATTTAAGTAAGAAATTGTTACAAGAAAGCATATTGATGAGGACCAACTGAAAAAGGAAGGGATGGTTCAGTTTTTAAAGGACATAAATTATTTGAAAGCAAACAATCAAGCTTCTGTTTTTGTTGAGACTGTGGTGAGAAACTTCTTTGCAAACCCACATGCTCATTTGGATAATGAGGGGTCAGAGAAATATGGGAAAGTTTTTGTGATGGGTAAGGTGTATTCTTTTACTCCTGCCATCATTAACAAAATTCTAGGCCTCCCAAATTTAGATGACGAGAGCATTCAGGTCAATAGAGATGAAATGGTTAAGTTCCTCACCCATAACAAAATTCAATCTTGGCCTCTAAAGGAAAAACTTCATGCTTCTAGGCTTACCTCATTATTCTCTGTATTGCATAAGCTTTGTATTTTCAATTGGCTCCCGACTACTAATGAACCTATTGTTACATTGGAGCATGCTAATGTTTTGTATAGATTGGGTAAAAATCATAGGATTAATTTTGGAAGGCTAGTGTTCAAACACTTAGCTTCATGGGGTAGAAAGAAAGAAATGAACATTACCTCTTTCCCCTATCCTTCTTTGATCTTTCAATCCTTGCCCATTGAAGCCTCTGATGCTTTCACTTCTGAACCTGAGTATTATACCATTAACCCTCAACTGAAAAAAGGTAACAGGTATACAAAGGACCTTCTATGGAAAAAATCTGATGAAACTGTTGGTTCAGCCTATGTTCTTCCTGGTAATATCTCACGTGATATCCCAAGTGCTTCCACAGGTGTTGCCCCTAGTACTTTTGCAGGAACTGATGCTGCAAGTATTCTGTCCAATGTTTTCAATCTTCTGGGCAACACTTCTCCATCAATTCCAAAGACTACTGTTCTGAATTTCTTGCACAAGCAGTCAAGTGCAATTGAAGATCTAGTTGATGGGTGGGTCAAGCTTAAGCAGGCAACTGATAAATTTATTGATGAAATTTCTTCCCAAACAGGGGGAGAATGTGCTGCTGCTACAGCTTCTGGAGCTGGTGTTACTTCAGGTGCTACCACCAGTGATGGCCCAAGTTATGGTAGAGGTGATAGGGATGGAGATCAGAAGGAAGAAGAAGAGAAGTATGAAGAAGAAGAAAGCTGAATACCTGAAGGTTGTTGAATCTGAAGGTTGATGTTGCCACTACTGTGTTAGTGGATTTGATTTGGTGTCCTAAAACAATGTTTTTATTTGGTGATGTGGTTCTCTAAACAATTTACTTTTTATTTTGTTTATGTTGGTTACAAAAATACTTTAGATGGTCTGTTTTTAAAACATTAATATGTTAGGTAGAATTTGCTTGGATGATATTTTGGTACAATGGTTTATGGTTTTTGTTTTTAACTTAGTTTATTTCAAAAAGTTTTTAAGTTTGAAATAAATTAGTTTATTTTGATAAATCATTGTTTAGCTTGGCTCCTTGATTAAGGGGGAGTTAATTTTTGTGGAGATGTTATAGTTTGTTTCTATGCTATATGCTCTATTTTTGGACTGACAAAATTACAAGGGTACAATACATTAGGTTTGAGAAGAAATATCCAACTAAGGGGGGATTGTTAGTGTAAAAAGCAGATGATATCTTGAATAATTTCCCAGATTTCAGATGATATCGCAGATGATTTCCTGTGCTGGAATTTATATAGTTGTACATTTCTTGATTATTTATTTATGTTCTAATGTGCTAATATAATCTGTATAGTATATGTTGTATGTCCATATTTTAGGTTGCACTATGATGGTAGAATGAGCTGGAAACGTGGAGGAATTAGGAAAAGAAAGATTTATGCATAAATAACATTTTATGCATAAACCGTTTCAAGAGTTACCTTGTATCAACAATAACAAAAACGTGGGAAGACTATTTCAAATGAGTTGTTGTTGATTCAAAGAGTGTACAAAATGGAGAAAGCTTGGGAGTACAAGGCATTGAAGCATGGACTTGAATAACAAGTATACGGTTGCTATAATTGAGGAATGTGGGCGCATGAAGTGAGGATCAAGCCTAACCACTTCCCCACTCTCCCTCAATGTTCAAGACAACCCCAAGACTGTTTATTTGAGTAGACTTCAAGTCTTTGAAGACTATAAATATGCTTGGAAGGAGAACTTGAAGATATTCCAATTTTACACACCTTCAAAGCATATAGAGATAGAGTTCGTTGTTTGGTTCTTTTCATCCATCCTCCCTTGTAATTTCGCACTTGATTACATTGGTATCAAGTTGTGTGTTGGCTAGGATTGAATTTTGTTCTTTATTTCTAGTTCCATAGAACTTATCTTGTATTAGCTATAGGGAACACATTTCGGCTTTGTGTAATTCTTTTTATAAAGTGATAAAGTCTTGCTTGAGAGGCATCCTCAAGTTATATAATTTATATAACTTGAGAAAAACAAGTTTGTTCTTAATCATCTTCTTAGAGTGAACGACACTTAATCATTATTTTTAGAGTGAACGACACTTAATTATTTATAAGATGAAAGTGGTGTTAATATGGTTAATCATCGTTTTTGATATGAGCAATACTTAATGATTGTTTTTAAAGTGAGCAACACTTAATTATCATTTTTATATTGAACGTCACTCAATCATCATTTTTATATTGAACGACAATCAATTATCATTTTATAGTGAACGACACTCAACCATCGTTTTTACAATGAACGACACATACTCATCATTTTTAGAGTGAATGACACTTAATTATTTAGAAGATGGAAGTGGTATTATTATGGTAAATCCTCTCTTTTTTGAGTGAACGACACTTAATCATTGTTTTTATAATGAGCGACACTTAATCATCATTTTTATAGTGAATAACGCTCATTCATCGTTTTTAAAGTGAACAATATTAATATGATTGTGTGGTTGTTGGACCACCACATATTAGGGGTGGAAATGGTTTGGCTCAAACCGTGATTTGGAGTCGAACCGAGCCAAACCGTGTGATTTGGTTCGGGTTTTAGACATAAGTGATTTAACTCGGTTTGAGAAATTAACAAACCATGTGGTTTAGCTCAGCTTGGGATTTGGCACTTCTAAACCGAATCAAGCCAAATCGATCCGAACCGTTTAAGATCGAACCGCGGTTTGAAACCGTGAAACCGAGCCGTAAACCAAACCATGGAACCGCAATCCTGACCGTCCCTTCAAAATCTTAGTTAATCTCAGCCTTTAATTTTTAAAAATACTAAATAACACCTTAACAAAACCTCACAAAACCTCAGCGCCATATTCCCAAATCGTTTCTCTCTCTTCCCATTTTCGGTTTCTCTCATCAACGACGATCAATCGACGACGAGCACTGCTCTCTTCAATCGACGACGAGTACTGTTCTCTTCAATCGACGACGATTAGATTTAGGTTAGGGCGCTGTTAAGATGCTTCGTGAGTGAGAGTGACGAGCCGAGGTCGAGCCGTCGGGTTCACTCGTTCGTCCTCCACAACGGCCTCCGACCGGCAACGGTCATCTTATCAGGTAATTCGAACTCTCTCCCTTCGTCTAATCCGTATAATTTTATTTTTATATCTTGCAATTTTATGAAATTTTAGAAATAATTGGCTAATACCGTGGTTCCAACAGATTAATATCATCAAATAAATTCTTACTATTTTTGAGTTAAAGAGATTTTAGTGAGTTTATTTGATTTTAGTGTGATTCATAAGTTTTGCTAATACCGTGAGTTTATGAAATTTTAGAAGCAAATTGCTAATACAGTGTTCACTTCAGATTTAGGGGGATGAACCTATGTTAGATTTGGAATGTGGTTTGGACCGTGGTCTGAATCGCAAATCAAACCGCGGTTTAGACCGAACCAATCCGAACCATAGCGATTTGGTTTAGTTCGATCTGAATTTTTTTATGATTTAACTCGATTTGAAATTTTTTCAAACCGATGCTAGCAGTTTGACTTATAAATTTGCCCAAATCGAGCTAAACCGAACCATTTTCACCCTTACCACATATGGTGGTGACCGAAATATGTAAGGTAAAACAGTTCTTACTAGAGAAAAAGGGCAAGAATTATTTTTTATATAAAAGTTTAGTACTTGGTGGATAAAAGATAGATTGAAATATACTATACCATATTCTCCGTGTTAGGAATTAAGATGATGCATCTTTTTTATTATCAAATATATCACGTGGAGGGGACATTAAATAATTAGTTTACCGTGTCACAATTCTCTTCCTCAAAGAGTAAATGTGACATTGGTTATTCAAAATGTAGATATATGATTTTAAGGTCGAAATCATGTTATGATACCATAATAAAATAATGAGAGTTCAAAATATATTATTTATTATTTTCGTTCAATATTTGCATAGCTTGAAAACTCATATTTACCCACAAGTCACATGAGTCCTAATTCTATTAATTCTATTAGAATTTTAACAAATCTTCTTATTTTAATTGTAAATATAATTATAATTGAAAATACTTCCAACTAACTAATGTAACTCTTCTAACTTGGCTTAATACCGATTTAGCTAACTAAATGCGTTCTTTCATTGAAAGTATCTCTCAATATCCTACTATGGAGACTCGAAAATATGGAGGCTCGAAAATAATAAGAGTCTGGACTCATACTTATACACAAGTTATATGAGTCATATTTATATTAGAATTTACAATGTTTTGATCAAAGTTTAGCTTATTTGACTATATACACGACATTTGATCTTGGACAAAGGGAGTAATAATAAGAGTCCTACCCAATTATTTGTAAACTTATTAAGAAATAATAATAAATAAATAAATATTTTCAATAAATTAGATTGAGAACATAATTATCCAAAACAATTTTTAAAATGCAAGTGGATAAAACTAGACGATAAAGTACAGGTTACTTTGTAATTATACAAACATTAGATACAATAAATCAAGTATTTTTTATTTTTTTTTTAAGGAATGAATCAAGTTAAAGATAATAAAAATGTAATTCTAAAATTAATTAAGCCAATATAAAGAATAGGAGGCAGTACTTCTTATTGGGGGCAGGCCTTAGCCCGGCCAGGAGTTCAGAATTTGGTTCTACTAAATTGTAATAGATCTTGGGTTAGATATTTTTTGGGCTCATGCCCATTGAAATTTGACTCAAATTGTGCCACTACAATGCTCCAATTTTCAATTTCATTTACAAAATCACCAAGCAAAAGACGAGCACAGCCTTCTAAGCGAGCTGAAGAGAGCTCGGCTCGACCCGTTAGGCGAGCTCGGTGCCATGAGGCTTGCCCACCAAGGTTAGACTCCTAGACGAACTAGACTCTCAAAACTCTCATTCAAGGAAGGACTCTTAACAGATAAGAGGTTTATTCCTTTATATTATCTACAACAACGGTCAACATTATCTCTAATCATGCTTATATAAAGGTCTATCCCTCCAAACTACAAGTTGGATTCCTAATTTTCTTTATGGTTTCGTACTACTAGTTCTTTGCTTGATTGATGCACGAAAGGTCTTAGTCGGAGAGACGTTTTGGCTAGTTTACGTTTGTTCATTAGTTTCGGGAGCGTTATGTCAACCTAGGTATCCACCGCTACAAACGAGTTGTTTCACATTAGTTTGTCTTGATTATATGAGTTAATTTTACGTGGCTTTTATTTATTTTGAATAAGAATACGAATTAGACGTTCAAATTACAAGAAATACAAATGCATAAATTATTGAACCACTTATTCCATATCGAAAATAAACAAATCTGTTACTCAATATATAAAGATCATACGCTACTTCTCTCAATATATATAACGACCCATGATGTTCTAGTTTCACGAGACCAAATAGTTCACGTTGTAAGTCCAATGATTGGCTAGCGTGATGGGGCGTATTTACTACTGCGTATTGAACCACTTATCATATATCGAGAATAAACAAGTCTTGTACTCAACATATATATAAAGATTATGTGTAAGAACATGGATTAAAATAACATATAAATACTTAATAATATAATGATCAATATTATAATATATGGTATAAAGTATAGAACTCAAAATAATATGTAGAATTCCATAGTATAAGGCTACCATTAAATGATGGGCATAATGGTAAACTCTTATACATGGATAGGTGTAGTCCCTAAATGAAGTGCCCCTTGGATTCCTATATAAAGGCCTATCCATCAAGCCTATGAATTCACTAGTTTTACATTCTCATTCAGTCAAAATTCTTCCTAAGTACTTGAAGAACTAAGAGAGTAAAAGGCACTCATCATTTAGAAGATCTACTCTTCCTAAATCAAAGACTATCTTCATATCTTCATCAAGAACAAGAACAAGAACAAGAACAATAATGGAATCACAAGGTACACGCTTCCGTCTTCTTCTTCTTCTCCTTCTCTTCTTAATCTCGTTGTGAGTCGGTTCATGGTTAATGGATCGTTTATGTTCCAACAATTGGTATCAGAGCCTACTCATATACTAGATTGAGTTTGAGTTTCTTGTAAAGCCTTATGCTTTTAATTCTTGAAAAGGTTCCATGTTCATCATGTGTTCTTGAATCATTATCATACTCTAATTCATTTTCTAGAGTATGGTGTTAAAACTTAATTATATATTTTTGGTTTTACTCAAAAGACTTTCAATTCTTAATGTAAGATTATCCTATTTTGGACATAGCCACCATCATTTGATGCGTTGTGAGTTTGTTCAAATGTATAGCCACACATTTAAAAATGTGATGTGAGTATAAGGATCTACTTGCTTTGGTTGAATATTGATTCACCATTAAGTTAAGAATTGATAGACCAATCTATCTTATTTGCTCCGGTCCAAAAAGATGGATATTATCTCCATTTTGGTCCTTTGCAGAATAATTGTTACTTTCTCAAGTCTGACCTAATCATGTTACTGTTGCAATAATGATCTTGCTCGAGTCCCATTTGGCTCTTGTTAAGAAATCATTAGAATGTGTTGAGAAGATTTCCCCATGGAGAACCTTTCCATAAAGGTTTCTTACCGATTGCTGTAGGTGCACTTGTGAGCATGCATATTTCAATAACAATTGACTGTGTTGGATTCACTGCATTTTGTTATTTCTCCCTCTATTATAAGATAAGGCAATCTCGTAATCTGTGTGATTTTTGCAATGGTCACACTCTTTAAGGATGGAGGATTATTAATTGTCAGGAGGATAATTTTATTTGGTGACTATTCATAAAGAAATGGTGACTTTTATCCATGGCTGTTCATAAAAGGGAATATATTGGTGACTTTTAATTAATTGCTTTACTCTTGGACCATGGCTGTTCATAAAAAGGAATATAATTGGTGACTTTTAGTTGCTTTATTCCATGGATCGTTGGATCGTGGCTGTTCATAAAAGGAGTATAATGGTGATTTTTCGTTACCCAAAATTTTGATAATTTATTAATAAATTATAGTATCTGGACACCAGTTGCGCTTTGGTGGTTCTTGAAGTTATTAAACTTTAAGAATGGACGGGTAGAACAAAAGGATATTGTCTTTTATTAATAAATTTCGCTTATTTCTTTACCCTTTTAAATTTTCAGAAATTGCCTTAAGGCCTTACATTTTCGATTAATTATATTCTTAACAATTTTGAACAAAATTAACATGCTTGTTTCCCAAAGGAGACCTTGTTAATTAAATTCAAACTTGTTAAAAGATGAATGTAAATATTGATATGTGATAACATGCTTGTTTCCCAAAGGAGACCTTGTTGTTGACTAAATATTTGCATTCATGGGTAATAATTGAATTAAACTTTTGGTCATTTTAAATACTTTGAACCATCCCAAAGGAAGGCGGGTGTTTAAAGTGAATTGTTTATATTCTTTATTGCCGGGTAACAAATACCTTAAACTTTAGGACATTTTTTATACTTGAACCGGCCCAAAGGAAGGCAAGTATTTAAAATGTATTGTTTGAATTATTTGTTCACCCTAAGATAAATCAAATTGTGAGTCAATTCGCAATCCAAAGATTAGTCTTGATGTCATGTTGATTATCTTTATTTTGATGGAATTCATTTGATATAATTAATCATTATGTAGTTTCTTATATATGTTTTGTTTCATTCTTGTTCTTCTCCTTCAGATTTGATTAATGCTTCATCCGTAACTACTGCTATAAATGATGTACCTTTGCTTACTGGGAATAAACTTAAAACTTGGAAAAATAATATAACAATGATCTTAGGCAATATGGACATCGATCACGCATTAGGGGAATCAAGTCCCGCTGCTCTCACTAAAGGAAATACCGTTATAGAACGGAAAAATGTTGAGCAATGGGAACGGTCCAACCGCGTGAGTCTAATGATCATGGAAAATGCAGTTTCAAAGACATTTTTGGACAATGTCTCTGAGATCGAAAATGCTGAATTTTTCATTGAATTCTTGTGGAAACTTGTTTCCATTCGGTACAAGGGTGAGGAAAATCTTCGGGAGTACATTACTGAATTATTTCATCTTTCGATCAAACTAAAAGCACTTAAGTTAGAGATTTCGGAAGATTTGCTCGTGCACTTAGTTTTGATCTATCTTCCTCCTCAATTTGGTCCTTTTGAGGTGACCTATAAATGTCGAAAGTACAAGTGGAATATTAATGGATTACTTTCACATGTGACATTAGAGGAAGATAGGATGAAATATCTTAAATTAGAAAATACTCACTCAGCATCTACTTCTTCTCATGGGATTAAGAGAAGAGGGAAGGAAATTGCGGTTGCAAGTAAGAAGCATAAGGGATCATTTAAAGATCATAAAGTCAAGAAATGCTTCTTTTGCAAGGACCTTACTCGCATGAAGAACGACTACCATAAGTATCGCAAATGGCGAATTCAGGATGGTATGTCATTTGGTCTTGTTTGTACTAAGGCAAATTTGGTTTCAATTCCTTAATATACATAGTGGTTGTATTTGGTGCGACAACTCACATTAGTTCATGTATGCAGGGTTGCCTGAATTACCGAATCCCCAGTGAAGATGAGAAATACATCTATATGGAAGCTGGAAATCCGGTTGAAGTTATAGGCATAGGGATTTTTGTTAAGTACTGGCTATTATTTTGTATTAAATAATATATTTATTATACCGTCATTTAGGCGGAATTTGATATCAGTCACAGTATTAGATCGGGAAGGTTATTCCCGTTCATTTGGTAATAATAAATGTGATCTTATTTTCAATTCCGAAGTTGTCGGTATTAGTACTTTATCTTAACAATGACAATTTTATTTACTTCAAACAGTAAATACTATTAATGAGTCCCATAATAATGAAACCAAAACTAAAGACACTAAGCAAAAGTTATCAAGTGAAAATTCTTGTATTCTATGGCATAGGCGTTTGGGTCATATCTCCAAAGGGAGAATTGATAAAGCTTATGTCGGAGGAAATTCTGAAAAACAACTTGATACTCCGGATAAAACTTTTGCATTGAGTGTTTTAAAGAATAAATTTACAAACATTAAAGGAAATAGAATTTTGAGAGTATCAAACGTCTTGGAACTAATTCATATGGACATTTGTGGACCATTCATTAACCCTTCATAGAATGGTCAACAAATATTTCATTACGTTCATGGATGATTACTCTCGTTATGGATGCATTATTTTCTTCATGTAAAGTTTCAATCATTGGTCGTTTTCAAGTCTTTTAAGGCATAAGAAAGACTATTAAGAACGTTAAATCAGATCATGGTAGTGAAAACTACGGACAGTATAACGTATTGGGTGAATAACGACCGGGTCCTTTATACTCGCTATTTTGAAGAGTGTAGGATTGTCCCTCACTACACCATGCCGGGCAAACCTAGCATAGTATAGTGGAGAGACATAATAAAATCCTTAAGGATATGGTAAGAAGTATGTTTTCTTGTACTTCTTTACCTCACTCATTATGGGCGAAGCATTAAAAAACCGCTACTTATATTCTCAATATAGCTGCTTCAAAGGCTACCAACAAAACTCCGTATGGACGTTAAGATCGTTGGTAGTTACTTTGTAGGTTATGCTAAGAGATCTAGGGGATATAAATTTTATGACCCAAAAACTAGAACATTTTTCGAGACTGGCAATGTTAGGTTCCTTGAGGATGTTGAATTTAGTGGGAGAAATAGTAATGATTTTGAATTTGAAGAGTTAGAGGAACCACTCTTTATTCCTCAAACTTTAGTTCCTGTTGGAAATCAAGTAATTGTACCTGAAATTCAACAAAGAACATACAATTCAAAATCATTATAGAGACTCCCGTAAATAACGGACAACATGAAAATGTTGGACATAATGAAATTCAACAACCTCAAAATGAGGATGAACCGGTGCCCTTAAAGGAGATGTACTAGAGAAAGAAGAAGTGTTATTCCGGATATTTATAATATGTATCTTGCGGAGAATGAGGACACCTTAGGTTTAGTGGGAGATGATCTAATCACCTTCCATGAAGTCATTAATAGTCCTAATTCTCATAAGTGGATAAATGCCATTAATGAGGAGTTAAAATCAATGAAAGACAATGACATTTGGGATCTTGTCCCATTACCTGAAGGTGTAAAACCTATTGGTTATAAATTGATATTTAAAACCAAAAGGGATTAGCAAGGTAATATGGAAAGATATAAGACACGTCTTGTTACTAAATGATTTACTCAAAAGGAAGGCATTGATTATAAAGAAATATTTTTTCCGATATCTTCTAAAATCTCTTTTATGATTACTATGGCATTAGTGGCACATTATGATCTTGAGCTTCATCAAATGGATGTTAAGACAGCTTTTCTCAATGGCAACATTGAGGAAACTATCTATATGAAGAAACCAAAAATGGTGACTAATTCGGATCAATCTAGTCAACTGGTTTGTAAACTTAAGAAATCCATTTATGGGCTTAAGCAAGCATCTCGTCAATGGTACTTAAAATTTAACCAAGTTATTCTTTCATTTGGCTTTGAAATGAATCTTGGTGAAGATTGTGTGTACCATAAGTTCAGTGGGAGTAGATTTATTATTTTGGTCTTATATGTGGATGATATTTTTCTTGCTAGTAATGATAAGGACCTTCTAAAAGAAACTACGAAATTTCTCAAACAAATTTGAGATGAAAGATCTTGGTGAAGCTTCTTTTGTATTAGGAATTCAAATTCACCGTGATCGTTCACGAGGTATTTTGGGATTATCACAAAAGAGCTATATAGAGAAGGTATTACAAAGGTTTAGCATGGAAAATTGTAAATCACATGACACCCCTATCTCTAAGGGAGATAAATTCAGTCTAAAGCAATATCCTATAATTAATTTTGAATCCAAGTATATGGAAAATATCCCTTATGTACCGGCAGTAGGAAGCTTAATGTATGCACAAGTCTGTACTCGTACAGACCTTGTATTTATTATTGGGATGCTTTGTCAATACCAAAGCAATTAGGAAAAGAAGAACATTAATTCGCATCCAAAAGAATGATGAAGTACCTATAAAACATTAAACTACATACTTATGTATATAAATCGAATCAATTTTGAAATCATTAAGTATTCCGATTATGTTTTAGTGGATGCAAAGATGTCGAAAGACATCATAAGGTTGTATCTCTTGTTGAAGAGAAATAAGTATAAAATAAACAAATAGATATACAACTTATAGATCAAACTCCATATTATTGGATCCATTTTTGTGAAGCGTAATCTCTTTTGATGTTTCACGAGCATACTGCTCATATGGGTGAAACAACTTTTGATAATGCTTAAATCAGTGGGAGTTTGTGTTGTTTTCTATTTCTTTGTGTTGTTATTATTTATATTGATCTCATTTGGTTAAATAGGACTAGTTGGAGAATATATATATGCGTTCTTCATATATATTCATTAATATTCCATGCTACATATCTATACTTAATCTATGTCGTTTAGTTGGATATATATATGTGATTAATGTGGGTTTAGTTACGAATCAATTACAACGACTGCCCCTTTAGTCCTTATACTTATATGACTAATGGACGGGATTGTTTTCGAATGACAACAAAGTGCACATAAGGGTTGTCATTTGTGTTATAAATATGATTGAAGAAATTTATTAAGTGAAGGTATATGTTATAATAATCCAAGTGGGAGATTGTAAGAACATGGATTAAAATAACATATAAATACTTAATAATATAATGATCAATATTATAATATATGGTATAAAGTATAGAACTCAAAATAATATGTAGAATTCCATAGTATAAGGCTACCATTAAATGATGGGCATAATGGTAAACTCTTATACATGAATAGGTGTAGTCCCTAAATGAAGTGCCCCTTGGATTCCTATATAAAGGCCTATCCATCAAGCCTATGAATTCACTAGTTTTACATTCTCATTCAGTCAAAATTCTTCCTAAGTACTTGAAGAACTAAGAGAGTAAAAGGCACTCATCATTTAGAAGATCTACTCTTCCTAAATCAAAGACTATCTTCATATCTTCATCAAGAACAAGAACAAGAACAAGAACAATAATGGAATCACAAGGTACACGCTTCCGTCTTCTTCTTCTTCTCCTTCTCTTCTTAATCTCGTTGTGAGTCGGTTCATGGTTAATGGATCGTTTATGTTCCAACATTATGGGCTACTTCTCTTATAACCAATTGATTTTGAGATGAAACCTCAGACTTTATCATGATATTAGATCAGACTATCTGCACGTTAAAGCCCAATAACTCACTCACGATATTCCAGGTCCGCTCATCCCAAGTCAAAGAGTATACATCGTATAAGCCCAAAGATAACAACAATCTTGAATAATCTGTCTAATATAAATATAGAATTAATAGTTTTACTTCAAAACCTGAACTCTCAACATGAAAAAACCTGTAGATAGAGTATCGTAAATCTCCACAAACTGATGTTTTAAACAAGGAGACATGAAGAGACAGACACACAACAAGCAAGTAATAGACAAACCAAACTGAGTCACCAGTGAGTCGGACGGATGGGGGCTCACACTCGCGTATATCTTTTGTATTTGTGGTTCTCCTTCTCAATACAAAGGATGAAAATCGTTGCTTGTAGCTTTTCGTTGTGTGGTCCCATTTCTTGTAAAAATATTGAATGGTACAATATTATTCACTTTTATTATACTCCCTCCATCCTAAAATGTTTGTTCTATTTGATTTTTATGTTGAACTTTTACCATAAATTTATGAGAAATTAATCATGTTCATAAAATTCTAAAAGTTGTTGTTGATAATATTATTAATGGTGAATCAATAGGAATTTTTAGAATTTCATGAACATAATTAAATTGTCATAAATTTGTGGTCAAAGTTCAACTAAAAAGTCAAATGGGACAAACATTTTGGGAGGAGGGAGTAATAAATATCCAATCACACGATACACATATATACATGATTCGCCAACTTGACTACATTTACGGGCAGAGTGAAAAAATATTATTTTCTTTAAATCAACAAATTACAATCTATAATCTAATGTATGAATTCTTATGCATAAGAATTAATGTCTATGCAAATCCTAAATCTAGAAAACAGATTAGCAAAACTGAACTACTCAATATAGTTAGGGGTTTGTGGTATTTATATGCCTACTCCAAACCCTTCACGATTTTACAACCCTGTACCAAGTTGCCGCACAACAGGCCAATTCGGACTTAGGGCGCGATCGCCCTCCCTAGGCACGGGATCGCCCTCTACGCAGGACGCGATCGCCCCCAAGGAGCGCGCGATCGCCCTCTTTGTCAAGCAACTCGGCGCGATCGCGTCCCCTTTTCCAAGCGGTCGCTCCAGAAGATGCGTCACAAAAATTCTGAAATTTCTAGTTTAATCCTCTAATTTAGGCGTATCCAAACTTAGATGACACCAAACCCAACAAATCTCCACCTTGACATCTGACCTCTATATCATAACCAGAACTCCCCCTCTGCCTCAGATACTATCTAATGTATGCAAATATTCAGCAAGTCCAAACAATGTTAGAACTTGCTAGTTGGAACGTACTTCGTGAACATGTCAGCATGATTGTCCGCAGTACCCACTTTCTTTACCTTGATCCGATTCTCACTCCTCAGAAAATGATACCTCACATCTATGTGATTGGTACTCTCATGATGAACTTGATCATTGGCCAAACAAATTGCACTCAAACTGTTACAAAATATTGTAGCCTAATCCTGATATAACTCAAGGTTGCTAATCAAACCCTTTAGCCATATTTCATGTTTAGCAGATTCTATCAATGTCATGTACTCCGCCTCCGTAGTAGACAATGTCACTATAGATTGTAGAGTAGCCTTCCAACTGACAACTGTCCCACCAAGGGTAAACACGTACCCGGTTATAGATCTTCTCGTGTCAACATCACCAGAGTAGGCCGAATCACAATAACCCTCAACAGTATATTCTATACCACCTCTATAAATGAGCCCAACATCTGATGTACCCCTAAGGTACCTGAAGATCCTCTTCACTGCCTGCGAATGTTTCCTTACCAGGATTCCCCATGAACCTACTAACAACACTAACATCATGAGCAAGATCCGGCCTAGTACAAACCATAACATACATCAAACTACCAACTGCACTAGGATAAGGTACTCGAGCCATATACTCTTTCTTTTCATCCGATTTTGGTGCAAAAGCAATAGACAGACGTGCATTCGCTGCACTCGAAGAATCTAAAGGCTTTGTTGTAGACATGTCAAACCTCTCTAAAACTTTCTTGATGTAACCTTTCTGGGATAATAACAGTTTTCGTTGGCTTCTATCCATGTAGATCTCCATACACAGAATTTTCTTTGCTGCACCCAAATCCTTTGTCTCAAACTCAATAGATAGTAGACCCTTCATCAACATATTGTGATAGTCGCTATCACCATATCGTCAATATAAAGAACCAAATAGATGTTCGAACCATCCATCAACTTATTATGATACACACAACAGTCATACGGGCTCCTCGTGTAACCAATCTCTGTCATATAGTTGTCAAACTGTTTATACTACTGCCTAGGCGATTGCTTGAGCCCATACAAGGACTTCTTCAACTCACACATGTAGTCTTCTTTCCTTGGAACCTGAAACCCATCTGATTGTGTCATATAAATCTCCTCCTCCAACTCTCCAATGTCGAAAAGTTATTTTCACATATAGCTGCTCGAGCTCCAAATCCCGATGTGCCACCATTGCTAATAACACTCTGATAGAAGTGTGTCTAACCCCTGGTGAGAAAATCTCATTGTACTCAACGCCCTCCCTCTGTGTGAAGCCCCTAGTAACCATACGAGCTTTATACTTGACCCCCTCTGATGGTGACATACCTTCCTTCTTCTTGAAGACCCACTTGCAAGTAACAATCTTTCTGCCTTCTGGCATCTTGGTTAACTCTTATGTGATTCTTGTGAAGTGACTCCATCTCATCTCAAGTAGTTGCATGCCATTGAGGAGACTCTGAACATGTAACTGTTTCCTTGAAAGTAGTTGGCTCTGAAGAATCGGGCTCCACCTCCTCAGCAACCTGAAGTACATAAGACACCATGTCTTTAAAACCATACCTCATAGGAGGCTTCCCAAAATTAGCCCGTCTAGACATCTCTTGAACTAACCCACATTCCTCAAAAATTGGTGATAAACTATCTGGTGCTTCTGTCTCTGACGTTAGATCATGATGAACATCTGACTGTGGATCATTCAACACTGCAGTATCTTGTAGCTCCACATGTATATCAACACCTGATACAACCACTTATCTCAAATAGGATTAAGCAAATAATTTTCTTCAAAGAAAACATTCATGCTTATGATAACCCTACCCTCTGATGGACACCAAATCCGTTATCCCTTGACACCATCTCTATAACCCATGAAAACTCATTTTCTAGCCCTCAGGTCTAACTTCCCATCATCCACATGATAATAAGTAGTACAACCAAAAGCCTTTAAATTAGAATAATAAATGGGCTTACCTGATCATACCTCATTGGGAACTTTGAGACTGATACTTGTATGTGGTTTGCGATTTATCAAGCAACACGTTGTACTAACTGCTTCTGCTCAGAATCGCTTAGACAACCCTGCATTGGAGAGCATGCACCTTTCTCTACCCAACAATGTCTGATTCATGCGTCTTACGACACCATTCTGTTGTGGTGTGGGATGCCTAGAAATCCCCATTTCCTTGCAGAACTCAGCATTACATAACTCCAACCCATTATCTGTCCGGAGTCGCTTGATCTTCTTTCCTATCTGATTCTCCACTAATGTCTTCCACTATCTAAAATTGGTGAGAGCCTCGCTCTTCTGCTTCATAATAATCACCCTAGTCTTCCTCGAGTAGTCATCAATCATAGACAAGAAATACCTGTGACCCCTCAATGATTCCTGACGTGAAGGTCCCCAACAATCTGAGTAAATGTAATCCAGACTGCCCTTCGTTCTATGAACCCCCTTAGAAAACTTGATTCGCTGCATGTTCCTAAGTACACAATGCCCACAAAACATAAGATCCTTGACTTTATAGCCAAATAGAAGACCATGATTGACCAATATATGTATCCCTCTAATGCTCATGTTCCCAAGCCTAATATGTCACAACTTGGTCATATCCTCATTGACCACTTCAGATGATGCAACCAATACTGACATAGAAAGTGTCATTCCTTTGAGGAAATACAAGGAGCCCCGCTTAATGCCTCTCAGAATCACTTTAAAACCTTTGCAGACATAAATTGCTCCACCTTTACCTTTGAAACTGTACCCTTTGCAGTCGAGCTGAATAACAGATACTCCCTCCGTCCCATAATACCTTACCCGGTTAATACGAACTCAGTTCAACCAAGTTCAACTTTGACCAAACTTTAATATCAATTTACTTATCATAATAAAAATCTAAAAATTGTTATCCATAAAATAACCAAATGATTTATCAATAGCAATTATTAAAATTTCATTAGAATGAATAGATTGATATTAAAGTTTGGTCAAAGTCGGCGTAGGTTGACTTGCTACTATTCAAAATGGGGAAGCTTTTCTGGGACGGAGGGAGTATGAGGTTCTTTATCATCTGCGAAACATGCCTCACATCATTCAAAGTGCAGAACTTACCATCATGAGTCCGCAACTTGATAGAGCCAATACCAACTACCCTGCAAGTAAAATTGTTGGCCATATGAATATTACCACCATCCACCTGCTCATAAGTTGTAAACCACTCTATCCTCGGACTGATCTGATAAGAATCCCTAGAATCAAGAATCCACGCATCCGACTGTTTTGCAGACTCTACTATCACTAGAGCATAATTCCCATCAGAACTGCTCGTATCAACACCAGCAACATTAGCTTCATTACGATTTGGAGGCTCGCCTCGCTTCTTCATAAGACAATCTGTCTTCCAATGTCCCTTTCCCTTGCAGTAATTACAAATATCATCAGGTTTCGGGCCCTTCTTGTCAGAAGACTTCTTCTTCTTCTGTTTATTGCTAGAACTCTTGCTGTATTCCGCAATCAAACCTGTTGTCTGATTATCTGTACAACTATTACCGCTTGTCTTACGACACAACTCTCTAGTCTTGAGTGAGAATTTCACCTCCTCTATAGTTACTGTCTCCTTACCACTGACATTAGAGTCAACATAATGCTCATATGATAAAGGCAATAAAATAAGAAGCATTAATGCATCATCCTTATCAGAAACTTTAGCATTTATATTACACAGTTAAAGTAATAAAGATGTAAATCTATCTAGGTGATCCCTAATGGGCGTACCTTCTTGAATTCAGAGAGAATATAACCTCTGCTTCAGATATAGCTTGTTGGTCAATGATCGTGTCAAATACATATCTTCCGACGCAAGTCACAAAGCACCTCCGGAATTGGTATCTGTTATATCCGCTAGAACATTTTCATCTAGACACCTTATGATTTTAGAGTGGTCCCTCTCATCTAGCGCGATCAGATCTGCCTCTTCCGTCTCTGCTACCTTCTTCGCTTTCTCAGAACCTTCTGTTGTTGCAGTCGCGACAACATCGGTGGGAACGACTTCTACTTTGCCCTTTGAATTCAGACGATTCCTGATTGCAGCAGCCTTTGGAGCCCACAAACCCTTATACCTCAGCAAGGCTTTCATCTTGATTTGCCAAAAGAGAAAAACTATTCTTCCCATAAAACTTGTCGATTGGTGATTCAATTCCTTATTCCATCTTCTTATGCAGCGAAAAAACTCTAGACATTGCTCAACCTGATCGGCATTAATACTAGTTTGTTATAACAGAGTCTATGTGACGACCCCAACCCTAGGCACTAAATTTAAATATTTTATTATATGCTTTTAATGATTATGATAGCTTTATGTGTTCAATTTTGTCTTTAGATTCTTAATTTAAGATAAATTGAATGAGAAGTAAATTTAGAATCTTTTGAGAAATTATTGAGTATTAAATAAAGAAACTTGGGAAAATAATAAAAGTGGAAATATGATAAATAGTACAAGGAGGTTATTTGGGTAGGATGAATTAATTGGATAAGAATTTATTTTAATTTAAAAGGGATGAAAGCCTTGATTTTAGGTTGATGGGAGGGGGGCCAAAATGTCTTGCTCCTTCCTAGGCTTGCCATGTGTCCTTCCCTCCCTCACCTCCTCTTACTCCCTTCTTCCTTCTCCTTCATTCATTCCACTTCTTCCTAAAGAAAGCCTAGAACTCCATGGAAGCTTCAAGCACCAAGCTTTGAAGCCAAACCATTCCTCCACCAAATTCAAGTCTAAGGGTATTTTTGAGTTGGGATCATCTAGGGGATCAAACCAAGCTAAGAAGATCTACATTCTATTCTAAAAACCTAAGGTGAGTTGTTATGATTCCCTTCTCCTACTTGTTCATGAGCTTTTAAATATTACCCTTGTTCTATGATGTTGATTTTATGCCTTGGAAACCTTAATGGAAGTTGGATGATTGGAAAATGAAATTTGTTGAAGTTAGGGTTCAAGGAAGATCATTTAAAAAGGGTTTGAAATGGGTGAAATGGGTAGAGATAAATAATCTAGGGCTACTTGGTTTTGAGTTTACATGTTTGGAATGGGACTTGGTAAGGTTAAAGTATCCTTTGGTGTTCTTGAATTAAGCTTGGTTAGAAGGAATAGAAACCTAGGCATAAAAGGGTCAAAATCTGAGTTTTGTGCTGGAGGAAGGCTTGGGCGGTTGCCCATGGGGGCTTGAGCGGCCGCCCATCGCCACAGAAACAATATTTGCCTTTGAAGTCCACTTGGGCGGTCGCCCAAGTGGCGAGGGCGGTCGCCCATCATGGCAGAAACACTTCATTCCTTTGAAAACCCACTTGGGCGGTCGCCCAAGTGGTTAGGGCGGTCGCCCATGCCCCTGAACCAACCTTTTTCAATTTAAACAAGAATTGTTTAGTAAGTTGTTTGGCCACTTATAAATTGTGACTCCCACTTAGTAATTGAACTTGAACCTTCATTGAGATCTTGTATCTTTGAATATGGAATTTGTAGGGTAGGTTAATGATCCCTCAGTTCCTTGATGTTATATGTATTGTTGTTGACGTTGCTTAGTGTATTCATAAATTGTTGCACTTTGATATTTATTGGGCATGAGTATATATTACCATGTGGCTATTGTTTATCCCTTACGTGGATTTATTTCAAGTAACTACTATGTGCTTGATAATTTGTTAATCAGCTGATATTGGGGGTATAATGTAATACGATCAATTATGGAAGTGTGACCTAATGTGATCGGATTATGTTATACCTGTGACCGTCCCCTCCTGTGGCCACAGGTTGGGGTTATAGCATCTGTATTGAGCCAAAAGCCTTACGAGTTGCTACTATCTTATTTGGTTCCACGAAAAATGGGTCTTATAAGATGTGAGTATTGCTTAAGCGGCTCACTTAAGATTGGAGTATTATTATACCCAATGTTGTATGCGACTATTGTTCGAGACGGGAAAAGGTAAACCAAAGGTAACGTAAGGTGTTTACGGTTTTCCAACGTGTTATGTGTTGCATCTATTTGGCATATTGTTGCATACATAATAGCTTGCTTTGAGATTTATTCTCACCCCTCTCCCTTTAATGTTTTAGATCCCGAGACGGGCGGACCAGGCCAAGTAAGGACGGAGAGGAGTTTGGAGTAATCTTTTGGGTATTGTCGGGGTATGTATAGGGTGACGTATAAAATGTATTTTGGTAATTCCTTTATTGGAGTTTGTAATTATAAACTTTAAATTCTACGTCATAACCTTAATCTTTGTAATTAAACAGTGTTCGCTTTCAAAGTTGGTCAACTCCTCCTCCAATGTGGAGTGGAGTAGAGTTCTTTTGAAACGATTATGTTATTGATGTTTATACTTGAAAGTTAAAGTGAAGTTTTAAAAGTTTAGTGTTTTTGGGTTAGTTTGAGGACGCTCCAACTCGGGACACGTGTAGGTTCCGGGTCGGGGTCCTCACAGTTGGTATCAGAGCTCGGTTAGAATTCTCGGGTAGAGTCTAGCTGAGTGAGAGTGTGTGATAACTGACGTCGAGTGTTTAATGCAGGCGTTTGTTAAAATGGCGGGAAATGATGGTGATCAGAATCGGGCTTTGGGTGATGGTGGTAACCCGAACGTTGAAATGATGGATATGTTCCGAGTGTTCCTTCAGACTATGGCGAATCAGAATCAGGGTAGGCAACAGCAAGAAGGCAGACAAGGGCAACATGGTTTGGAGAAGTTCGTGAAGATGTCTCCTCCTAGCTTCAACGGAGATCCGGATCGGTGAAGGCGAGAGGTGGCTTGAGGCTATGAATAAGATTTTCGCGGCTATGGAGCGCTCGGATGCGGAGAAGGTGAGATGCGCCGTTTTCAAGTTGGAAGGACCCGGCGAGCACGGTGGCGAGTAGTGAAGGATGGTTGGGACCGGGATTTGACACCGCGAGACTTGGGAGAATTTCACACGCAAGTTCGGGATCACTTCGTGCCGATGGTTACTAGAGATAAGAAAGAAGGCGAGTTTCGAAACTGGAGCAAGGGACCATGACGATAGCTCGGTATTCGGCAAAGTTCACGAGAATTGGCCCGATATTGTCCTCATTTGGTGCCGGATGAAGAGAGGCGAGTCTAGGTTTGTGAAGGGTTTAAGGGTTGAGTTCGGAAGCGATTATTGACGCATAACTTCGCCAACTTCCAAGCAAAGAAATGAATATGGCGTATCGGATTGAGAATGACATAGAGGAGCATCGTGGTAAGAATGAAGGCGGAAACGAGAAATAGATTCCAAGGTCAAGGTTCGGGACGAGAATAGAGTTCGGTAGAGGACATTCACCCAGGAGCAAATCGAGGAGGAAATGTGGCGACTCCGGCGAATCGTGCGACTCCGGGTCGGTTTGGGACAGTGTGTGGTTATTGTAAGAAGCTAGGGCATTCGGAGGATAAGTGTTGGAGCAAGCAAGGAAAATGTTTGGAGTGTGAGGCGACGAGGCCATTTCGGAAGAATTGTCCTAGGTGGCGAGAATAAGCAGCGACGGGTGCCGGATTTGGGGGACAAGGCGGTGGTGTGAAGAGAGGTCAAGATGGGAAACCCCAAAGATAGGGTGCAAGGTCGAGTGTTTGCCTTGGGTCAAGGAGAGGTCGATCCCAATGCTGTCATTAGAGGTATAGTTCTGTCTCGGGAGTTAAGGCCCGCATTCTTATAGATCCGGGTCTTCCCATTCATTTGTGGCATCGCATTTTGCATTCTCATTGCATACTTTGCACTGAATCTATGCCTTATGTGTTGGAGGTCTCTACTCCTATGGGAGAGTGCCTCACATCTTCTTTGATATATCCTGGTTGTGATGTGACTATATGTGGGCATGTATTGCCGGTGGATTTGGTCGAGTTACCAATCCGTGATTTTGATGTGATCCTTGGGATGGATTGGTTGAGTCAGTGTCATGCTTTGGTAGGCTGTCGTAGAAAACGAGTCTCATTTGCTATGCACACGTGCCTACTTTTATATTTGATGCGGATAGATCTATGTTCGGTTTACATGTTATTTCCGCTTTAAAGGCTAGGAAGATGCTATCTAAAGGGTGTGCGGGTTACTTGGCTTATGTGGTAGATTCCAATAAGAAGTCTCTAGAGTTAGCTCATGTCCCGGTTGTTAATGAATTTAGTGATGTGTTTTCTAGTGAGTACTCTATGCCTCGGATCGTGAGGTAGAGTTTTGCATTGACCTAGTGCCGGTACCGCACCTATCTCTAAAGCACCCTATAGAATGGCTCAGGCCGAGTTAAAAGAGTTGAAGGTCCAATTGCAAGAATTGTTAGACCGAGGTTTTATTCGTCCTAGTGTGTCTCCGTGGGGAGCACCGGTCTTATTTGTTAGGAAGAAGGATGGTACCTTACGATTGTGTATTGACTATCGTTTGTTGAACCAAGCCACCATTAAGAATAAATACCCTCTCCCGCATATAGATGAATTGTTTGACCAACTTCAAGGTTCCGTTATCTACTCTAAGCTTGACTTGAGAAGCGGATACCATCAGTTGAAGATTAGGCAGGATGATATTGCTAAGACAGCTTTCCGTACTAGATATGGTCATTATGAGTTTGTGGTGATGCCTTTCGGGTTGACTAATGCTCCAGCCGTTTTTATGGATATGATGAACCGTGTCTTCAAGCCTTATCTTGATAGCTTTGTGGTGGTATTCATAGACGATATTCTTGTATACTCTAAGTCCCGGGAAGAGCACGAGAATCATTTGAGGATTGTCTTGTCCATTCTTCGTGAGAAGCAGTTGTATGCCAAGTTCAGCAAGTGCGAGTTTTGGCTCGAGCAGATTTCTTTCTTGGGGCATGTTGTGTCGAGTTCGGGAATTTCCGTGGATCCTTCGAAGATTGAAGCCGTGGTTAATTGGAAGCAGCCTTCGGCTGTGGCCAAAGATTCGTAGTTTTCTTGGTTTGGCGGGATATTACCGAAGGTTCATTGAGGGTTTTTCTCGGATTGCGACTCCGTTGACTAGGTTGACTCGAAAAGACGTATCGTTCGTATGGGATTCCAAGTGTGAGGCAAGTTTTGATGAATTGAAGAAAAGGTTGACAACGGCTCCTATTCTGACCCTTAGGATGGTTACGAGAATTTTGTTATTTATAGTGATGCCTCGAAGGCGGGTTTGGGTTGTGTGTTGATGCAAAATGGGAAAGTTATTGCGTATGCCTCTAGGAAGTTATCACCGGCGGAACATAATTACCCTACTCATGATATGGAATTGGCGGCGATCGTGTTTGCATTACATAAGTGGAAGCATTACCTTTATGGGGCGAAGTTTGAGATTTTCACCGATCATAAGAGTTTGAAATACTTATTTACCCAAAAGGAGTTGAACAACCGACAAAGAAGATGGCTTGAGTTCTTGAAGGATTTTGATTGTATAATTTCTTATCATCCGGGGAAGGCCAATGTAGTGGCGGATGCGATTAGCCGAAAGGCGTATGTGACAGCTTTGAGTACCAAAGAGTTTGGGAGTGAAGTGATAATTGCGAACGTGCGAGCCGTGCCTACATTATATGGAGAGTTGAAGGAAGCTCAACAAAATGATCCGGAGTTGAAGAAAATTTTTGATCAAGTGCAAGAGGAAAAGCGGGGATTTTGCGTTGAATAGAGATGGGATTTTAACCTTTCAAGGGAGAATTTGCGTTCCTTCGTTAGGAAATCAAGAGGCGTGTACTTGAGGATGGCCATAAGTCTAAGTTTGCAATTCACACACGGGTAGTACGAAAATGTATCAAGACTTAAAGCGTGGATACTGGTGGAATGGGATGAAAAGGGAAATTGCGGATTATGTTTCTAAGTGTTTGACTTGTCAACAAATTAAGGCCGAGCATCAGAGACCAGCGGGACTGCTTCAACCGTTGGATATTCCGGAGTGGAAATGGGAAGAGATCTCGATGGACTTTGTTTCGGGTTTACCTCTTACCGTGAAGAAGATGGATGCTATTTGGGTTATTGTGGATAGATTGACAAAGTCGGCTCATTTTCTTAGGTGTCAACTAAGTTTTCTTTAGAGAAGTTAGCCCAGTTGTATATGAAGGAAATTGTGAGACTTCACGGGGTTCCGGTTAGTATTGTTTCCGACAGAGATCCGAGGTTTACATCTAGATTTTGGAGAGCATTGCAGGAAGCCTTGGGTTCTAAATTGTGTTTGATGCGGCATTTCATCCTCAAACCGATGGTCGATCAGAGAACTATTCGAATACTTGAGGATATGTTACGGGCTTGTGTGATGGATTTCCAATTATCTTGGGAGGATCATCTACCGCTAGTTGAGTTTGCTTACAACAACAGTTATCAGTCTAGTATTGAGATGGCTCCGTATGAGGCGTTGTATGGTAGAAAGTGTAGATCTCCGATGTGTTGGGACGAGGTAGGTGAAGCGAGACTTTGGGGCCCGGATTTGGTTCGAGATTCTACGGAGAAGATCAAGGTGATTCGGGATAGATTGAAGACGGCTCAGAGTAGACAGAAAAGCTACGCCGACAATAGAAGACGGGATTTATCTTTTCGGGTTGGTGACTTTGTATTCTTGAAGGTCTCTCCGAGGACGGGAATTAAAAGGTTTGGTAATAAGGGTAAGTTGGCTCCGAGGTTTGTAGGTCCGTTTGAGATTCTAGAGAAGATAGGGGAATTGGCTTACCGGTTGGCGTTGCCTCCGTCTTTTTCTTTGCTTCATGATGTGTTTCACGTTTCTATGCTAAGGAAGTATTGTCATGACCCCTCCCATGTTCTGAGTTCTCCCCCCGACGATGTTCAGGCGGACATGTCTTATGTGGAAGAACCGTTAAGAGTCTTAGAATTCCAAGTTAAGGAGTTAAGAACTAAGAGTATTCCGATAGTAAAAGTCCTTTGGAAGAATCACACCGTCGAGGAAGCAACGTGGGAGCTAGAGTCGGAGATGAGGGCGAAATACCCTTGGTTGTTTGAGAATTCAAGTAAGTCCTTTTAAAATTCGGGTCGAATTTTCTTTAAGGGGGAGTGAGTGTGACGACCCCAACCCTAGGCACTAAATTTAAATATTTTATTATATGCTTTTAATGATTATGATAGCTTTATGTGTTCACTTTTGTCTTTAGATTCTTAATTTAAGATAAATTGAATGAGAAGTAAATTTAGAATCTTTTGAGAAATTATTGAGTATTAAATAAAGAAACTTGGGGAAATAATAAAAGTGGAAATATGATAAATAGTACAAGGAGGTTATTTGGGTAGGATGAATTAATTGGATAAGGATTTATTTTAATTTAAAAGGGATGAAAGCCTTGATTTTAGGTTGATGGGAGGGGGGCCAAAATGTCATGCTCCTTCCTAGGCTTGCCATGTGTCCTTCCCTCCCTCACCTCCTCTTACTCCCTTCTTCCTTCTCCTTCATTCATTCCACTTCTTCCTAAAGAAAGCCTAGAACTCCATGGAAGCTTCAAGCACCAAGCTTTGAAGCCAAACCATTCCTCCACCAAATTCAAGTCTAAGGGTATTTTTGAGTTGGGATCATCTAGGGGATCAAACCAAGCTAAGAAGATCTACATTCTATTCTAAAAACCTAAGTTGAGTTGTTATGATTCCCTTCTCCTACTTGTTCATGAGCTTTTAAATATTACCCTTGTTCTATGATGTTGATTTTATGCCTTGAAAACCTTAATGGAAGTTGGATGATTGGAAAATGAAATTTGTTAAAGTTAGGGTTCAAGGAAGATCATTTAAAAAGGGTTTGAAATGGGTGAAATGGGTAGAGATAAATAATCTAGGGCTACTTGGTTTTGAGTTTACATGTTTGGAATGGGACTTGGTAAGGTTAAAGTATCCTTTGGTGTTCTTGAATTAAGCTTGGTTAGAAGGAATGGAAACCTAGGCATAAAAGGGTCAAAATCTGAGTTTTGTGCTGGAGGAAGGCTTGGGCGGTCGCCCATGGGGGCTTGAGCGGCCGCCCATCGCCACAGAAACAATATTTGCCTTTGAAGTCCACTTGGGCGGTCGCCCAAGTGGTGAGGGCGGTCGCCCATCATGGCAGAAACACTTCATTCCTTTGAAAACCCGGCAGGCGGTCGCCCGAAGTGGTTAGAAACGATCGCCCATTGCCCACGAACCAACCTTTTTCAATTTAAACAAGAATTGTTTAGTAAGTTGTTTGGCCACTTATAAATTGTGACTCCCACTTAGTAATTGAACTTGAACCTTCATTGAGATCTTGTATCTTTGAATATGGAATTTGTAGGGTAGGTTAATGATCCCTCAGTTCCTTGATGTTATATGTATTGTTGTTGACGTTGCTTAGTGTATTCATAAATTGTTGCACTTTGATATTTATTGGGCATGAGTATATATTACCATGTGGCTATTGTTTATCCCTTTTGTGGATTTATTTCAAGTAACTACTATGTGCTTGATAATTTGTTAATCAGCTGATATTGGGGGTATAACGTAATACGATCAATTATGGAAGTGTGACCTAATGTGATCGGATTATGTTATACCTGTGACCGTCCCCGCCTGTGGCCACAGGTTGGGGTTATAGCATCTGTATTGAGCCAAAAGCCTTACAGAGTTGCTACTATCTTATTTGGTTCCCTGAAAAATGGGTCTTATAAGATGTGAGTATTGCTTAAGCAGCTCACTTAAGATTGGAGTATTATTATACCCAATGTTGTACGACTATTGTTCAGACGGGAAAAGGTAAACCAAAGGTAACGTAAGGTGTTTACAGTTTTCCAACGTGTTATGTGTTGCATCTATTTGGCATATTGTTGCATACATAATAGCTTCTTTGAGATTTATTCTCACCCCTCTCCCTTTAATGTTTTAGATCCCGAGACAGGCGGACCGGCCAAGTAAGGACGGAAAGGAGTTTGGAGTAATCTTTTGGGTATTGTCGGGGTATGTATAGGGTGACGTATAAAATGTATTTTGGTAATTCCTTTATTGGAGTTTGTAATTATAAACTTTAAATTCTACGTCATAACCTTAATCTTTTGTAACTAAACAGTGTTCGCTTTCAAAGTTGGTCAACTCCTCCTCCAATGTGGAGTGGAGTAGAGTTCTTTTGAAACGGTTATGTTATTGATGTTTATACTTGAAAGTTAAAGTGAAGTTTTAAAAGTTTAGTATTTTTGGGTTAGTTTGAGGACGCTCCAACTCGGGACACGTGTAGGTTCCGGGTCGGGGTCCTCACAGTCTATGTAGAAGATAGAAAAAAGTAACAATCACACAACACACAGATATACGTGGTTCACCAACTTGGATACGTCCACGGGCAAAGGGAGAGAATATTACTATCTTCTGAAATCAACAGATTACAATCTCTAATCTAGTGCACAAATTCTTAGGCACAAGAATTTCTGTCTGTGCAAACCTTAGATCTAGAAAACAAATAAGCAAAACTGAACTACTCAATATGGTTAGGGGTAGGTGGTATTTATATGCCTACTCCAAAGCTTTCAGGGTTTTACAACCATGTACCAAGTTGTCGCACAACAGGCCAATTCGGACCTAGGGCGCAATCGCCCTCTCTAGGCGCGCGATCGCCCCCAAGGAGCGCGTCTTCGCCCTCTTTGTCTAGCAACTCGGTCCAATCGCGCCCCCTTGTCCACGCAGTCGCTCCAGAAGATGTGTAACAGGAATTCTGAAATTTCTAATTTAATTCCCTAATATAGGCGTCCCCAATTTTATATGGCACCAAACCCAACATATATGTTAGTTCCTAAATAAAAAAATCATTCTAACATGTTCTTATCATTATGATGTAAACAATGAATATGTAAGACACTGTATCCCACATCTATTAAATCATGGATCGATATATAGAGTTAAGGAGCTACTCTCCTTAATTATTAGTAATTGATTTTAAGATGTAACCTACAATATAGTATATTATCGACTAAGTCCAAGCTCTTGATAACCCTTGGACCTCTCTCTACTTCGAACCCAATTCTAAATCTGAGATGGTATCAAAGCGGATCGATATATAGATTTCGTAAGGCCACTCTTCCGCTAATCTATATGAACTCCCTACTTTTACAAGGGACTGCACGTGCTCGACCCTCAACCTTTTCACTGAGTAACAAGTGAGAAGCGTGTTAGATAATATATTCCACAACTACTAAAAAGTTAAACATACACCGAAATATAAACTTGAAAAGCTATTCCATTTATTATCAACTTATTACCAGTCCAGTCTAATCCCATGCTAACCATTGAGCCTATCTCTACTTCTGACCCTAATCTAAATTCTAAAAGTATAAACATCTAAAATTTATTCACTAATTAAATAATGTAAAAGTTCAAATAATGAGTATGTATTCAACATTTGTTAATTTCTTGATTCTCTTGTTTTAGCAAAGTCTTCATAATTCGTTCGACCAATTTACAATTATCTCAACTTATATAGTCAAACCATTCAATATTTAACTAATTATCTCTCTAATATTAATCACCCGAGTTGAATACAAATAAACACAAACAAGCACATGAAAATTTGGCCTGCTGGCTTGAGCTCATGACTTTCAACCTGAAAGTCATGGATTTGATCCCCCAAAAGTTAGAGGGAAGACTTTCTCTCCCTAGGATTTATCTCCTAGGCGCTTCTGTGCGTGCATGCGTATGTGTGAATAGGGGAAAAAAAAAGAGTAAAAAAAAAATAAACACAAACAAATGTCCCCGGCATATGTAAACCTCCCCCCCCCCCCCTAAATGATCAAAAGATCAAAATTATCCATTTTATGTGGCACCAAATCATTAAAGAAACTATAGGTAAACATTTCTTTTTCAAGTTGACACTTTAGTTTTACCATGTTTTATTTTCTTTCTTTTTGGTCCACAACTATGAGTTTAAAGGAACTATACTCCAACTTTTTTCTGTAACAAAACTATTATTAGAGTTTGGTGACTACTAGTTTGTCTGTTAAAAATGTCAGTGTTAATGTAAAAAAGAGTTTCAGTAATAGTGTAAAATAGATTGTCAGTGATAGTATTAAAGAGTGTAAAATTTAGTGTTAGTGAGTGTCATGATGTGTTAATAAGTTCTGATTATTTACAAACATGTCACCACCGTATAATTATCAAAGAGGTTTCAGTTATTTATAAAAATGTCATCGCCCGATTTAAAAACATGGAGTAATTTTTAATTGTTTGAAAAAAACTGATTTTTCTAAAATTTTGGCAAGCTATTAATGTGTTATTTTTAATGTAGCATTTTACATTGTAATTTTAATAAAAATATTTATTTTATTTTGTAATTGTGACGTTAATTAATACTCTATATTACTCATAATAAGTGTCACAATTTTTTTGGCACGTCTTCAAATATTTGTTGCTTATCTACATAAAACAATGGCCACAATACAATTGTGGAAATAATAAACGAGCCTGGAATTATTAACCAAAAGGTACTGGTTGAAATTTCATTCTAACTACTGATTCTTGTGGGTACGGAGGATCCAGCTACAGGATGTGCATAGTTAGATCTTAGTGTGTATATATAGATAGGAGTATTTTGTTAATTTTCTAAGGATTTCGTTAAGTTTATAACACTTCATTTAAGCTTTTAACATCTCTGTTAAGTTTTTATCATTCACGTTAAGTTTCTAACGTCTGTTATAAATAGCTGCGAAATTGAGCAAAATAAAACATGGCAGTAGTAGATATGATATGAAAGTAAACTCAAATTACATTAGCAAATTTTATAGTATTTAGCAGGAAAAAAGAGTAAAAAAAGAGGGAGATTTTTGTAATTTCCTCAAATTAGGTCAAAATTAAGAAAATCATATTTCAACCTTTGAAGATACCTCTTCTTTGCCATTAAGCGACAGACATCCCTCAGGGAAAAGCAAAGGGAGGGAGCCACCGATAGACACTCCTACTCCACCCAAAATTCCCCCTCACTTTTCACACACACACACACACACCGAGTGTACGGGCGGCGGCCGGGGAGGGAGGGAGGGAGAGAGAGGGGGCGGGGGCAGAGAGTGAAAACCGCTTCTGGGTTTTCTCTATCATCAAAAACCCCTCCTGGTAATCTCCACCAACATCCTCTTGGTATATTAATATTCCCTTTTTTTATTTTTAAATATTATCACCTCATTGTCACTCCATTTGTTTTCAGTTATTCTTGCAGAAAGATTCCATCTTTATCCCAATTCTCTCCAAAATTTAGTATTTTTTTTTTTTTGCTTTGGAACAATCTTTTTATAGTATAGATAGGCCCGTTTAAACAGCTTAGTTTTTAAGCCTTGGTTAGAAATGGATTCAAGAAAATTGTTGGATAACAATGGAGGGGATGGAGGGGTGTTCCCCAATTTTGGAATTGGTTTACTATGGCTTCCTAGAGATGATCATATCTCTCAGGCCTCGGGCCTATTCGCCAGTGTTGGACAGATGGGTATGGGATGTGGAGTTTCCCCAAATTCGTCAAATTCTAATGACACCGGAATAAAGTCTTCATATTCGTCTAAATTTGTGTCTAGTGCCGAATCAGGTTTCCGAGTTGTTGGTGTTCCTGAAGTTATGGGGGCTGGTGAAGGGTGGGAAGTGAGTGAAGGGGGTGTTTTGAAGAAGAGGAGTAAGAAGAAGGGTGGGCTTAAGTTTAAAATCAAGATTGGGAATGCTTCATTGAGGAGGTTGATTAGTGGGGCGATTGCTGGGGCAGTTTCAAGAACAGCGGTTGCTCCATTGGAGACCATAAGGACACATTTGATGGTCGGAACTTGTGGGCACTCTAGCACTGAGGTGTTTCAAGACATCATGAAGACTGAAGGGTGGAAGGGGCTCTTTAGGGGTAATTTGGTCAATGTCATTCGTGTTGCACCAGCCAAAGCAATAGAGGTATGGCAAATTTGTTTCAACGTTCAAGCCTGAAAATGTGTATTGTTGTGCTTGTATAGATACTTTTTTTTTTTTTTTTTTTTTTTTTTTTTTTTTTTTGAGGCTTTCCCATCTCGAGTCAAGCCCCTTTTTTGTGTAAGTCAATTTACTAACAAGTCCCTCAATTCTCTGAAATTCCCTTAAAATCCCCCCAGAGGCGCCTAATATTAACTAGAGAGGGATAATCATCCACTCTAACCACCGGAGGGAGTCGAACTCAGGACCTCCGTGTTGGTGTCCCAGTGCTCTGGCCATCAGGTCAAGTCCTGATGGTTTGTATAGATACATTTGTTTGCATGCCTATGTGTCATTGCTGTTTATGCATTTTGTGCTTCTCGTCGATTATTCAGTTTCTTCCGTATAATCTTTTTATGCTTTTCGATTCCTTTGATACCATTTGTGACAAGAGTTTTTTATCGGATGTATAGAGATGAATGGAAGTGTAGGAAAATGATTTCTCTCTAGAAATAGTTGGTTTGAATCTGAGAAGAGGAAAATCACAATAGTGGATAACTAACTTTGATAAAAGGTTAAGCCAAACTTTCACAATGCTTGTTCTTCCAATTGATCTTCTGTTCCATAACTTCAAGTTGAGTACGTTGAAGGTTGAAACTCCTAATTACTTGATGACATATATTCTCCCCATCCTATATTCGTATCTTCATTCAGGGTAGATAAATCTGTTTCCAACCTCAACCATGAATAGAATGCTAATAACAATTAATGACATATTTTCAAATATATATATATATATATATATATATATATATATATATATATATATATATATATATATATATATATATATATGATTTCATGCTTATTAGTCTGAGCAAGCATCAGCTAGAGTTTCCTGAAAGAAATTGGATGATTTACAGAGTGAGATCTAAAAGCAATGTTTTTATTTGAAGGGATTGCGGAATGAACTTGAAAGTTCGAGTTTATTATATGCTTCTGTGTCTGCGTGAGAATGAGAGAGGTTAATTTTATTTCAACTTGTCAATTCCCACCCACCCCCCGCGCCCTTTTGTAGACTTATTTTTATGTTTTCTGTGTCTTTCGATTTTCAACTTTTAGCATTCTTGTTGGAAGCTTATGCGAAGTAGGGCTCTCTTGATTGGATTTGTAAATACATATGGGAAAAGGCATCAGTGAAATGGTGTCATATTACACCCAAATCATAGAAATGGGGAATTATGCAACTTTCATGGAAAAGTACCTTCTCCTCTTTTTCTTCTTTGTTTATTACCTCAATGTTCTTTAACTAAATGGTCAACAAACTACTTAAAAAGGGTCTTTAAGGTAAAAGGAAGCAAACCCTTGGTCCCGTCTCTCTTCTTCTGTTATGCTGTTAGCTAATTGCACAAGAATCCTTTTAAATTAGTGAGATGTAAAAAAAAATCACTTTTATGAGAAGTCAACTTGTTGTCCTACCAATTTGAGCTGTCTTTATTCACTTGTTTGTATTTATATATATGGGTGTAGAGTAGTTGATTCATTATTATTCACATTGTTTATTTTTAATGAAATTCAAATTAATAAGAAACTTTTCATGTTTGAACTACTGAGAGTCACATTGGCTGTCTTAACCTACAATTTCCGCTACGATGTCATACTTGTAATCAGTGTGTAATGCAATATGTTTGATTCATGAATTGCACTTTCTCAAAATTAGATACTTTTGACCATCTTATTTCCAAGCCATATCAATCCTTGAATCTAAGTCGGGATATGATCCATGGTTCTCGAGTTATAGGATCTTAAATCATGCTGATTCTTGATTCAACTGCTATGTCATTATCTTATCCTTTCTATTCCTCTCTTTCACAGCTCACTTTACATCCAAAACTCTAAGGTCCAACTAGTGAAGTCCCTGGTTCATAAACCGGACATCGTCATGCATAAGTTGCCAGCCAATCCATGGCTCTTGCTACTTAGCTTGGGGACTCTTGTACTCTTAATAAATTAAAAATTTGTAGTCATACAATGTTTTCTCTTTCATTCTTTTCACAGGCCTACATCTTCACAACTTCTTGAAAAAATTATCATCGTTATTTATTTTTTATTTGTTCTTCATAACCAAGTGAATCTCTTTTTCCATCCTCCTTTGTTTGCGTGTGTCAATTTTCAGTTTGTTGTATTAATTGGATTTGGTCTTCTCTAGTGTTTTGTTATTGTTGTTAGTGCGGATGTTTTCTATTATATCTTATATGTATACAGTAATAGTTGGCTCTCGACTTAAAACTCAAAAAACATTTATTAAGTTACATGTTTGTTTTTGCTGTAACATTTTATTTGGACATACATTGGTTCGCATTTTCCATTTTAAGAAGGCACACTTTATATGGATAAGGGACACAAGGCAAAGAGAAATAACAAAGTAAATTCTAACCACTGTTCATATTGTCCATTGATTGCTTATGCTGTCCTTCCAACCTTTAATCAACCATTCTTGTTTACTTGCTTTAATATCTTGATCCATCAGACTCTTATATTCTGTTTGTTCAAACTTGCTACAGCTATTTGCTTATGAGAGTGTTAAGAAGCACTTAACTCCTAAACCCGGAGAAGAACCCAAATTCCAAATCCCGCCATCTTTAGTTGCAGGTGCTATGGCTGGAATCAGCTCTACTATCTCCACTTACCCTCTTGAGCTGCTCAAAACTCGATTGACCGTCCAGGTTGGTAAATATCCATTGACATCCCAATATATATAAATATATATAAATATATATATATATATATATATATATATATATATATATACACACACACACACACACACACACACACACTCCCTCCGTCCCACAATAATCTGCAAAAAAACACCTTTTTGGGTGTCCCACAATAATCAGCAAAGTCCCAAAATGAAAATGAGACCCACTTGTCATACTCACACCAATTACTCACTTTCTCTCTCCTACTCGACTGTCTACACTCACCACATATCACCTATTTCACTTTTCTCCATAATTCTTGTGCCCTTCCATTTGTGTATACATGTATACAAACATATCAAAAATACATACATTTTTTTTTGTACAACAGGAAATAAAAAATAAATACATACATACATATACATACATACATGTTTATATGTATACATACATTTGTATTTGTATATATAATAGCATTTACACACTCAGCTAGTATGAATTAAGCCTGATAATTGAATTGTGCTTTAACAGAGAGGCGTGTATAAAAATCTTGTAGACGCGCTTGTGAAAATTGTGCAAGAGGAGGGATTTGCAGAACTATACAGAGGACTAACCCCAAGTTTAATTGGAGTAATCCCATACTCTGCAACTAATTACTTTGCATACGATACCCTAAGGAAAGCTTACAAAAAGGTTCTCAAAAAGGACGAGATTGGAAATATTGCAACGCTTTTAATTGGGTCAGCAGCCGGAGCTATTTCAAGTAGCGCAACATTCCCACTTGAGGTGGCTCGTAAACATATGCAAGCCGGTGCTATTAATGGGAGAGTATACGATCATATGCTCCATGCACTTTTGACCATTCTTGAAAAGGAAGGGGTGGCCGGATTGTATAGAGGTTTGGGCCCCAGCTGCGTGAAGTTAGTACCAGCTGCTGGGATTTCGTTCATGTGCTATGAGGCTTGCAAGAAGATACTTGTCGAGAAAGACGAAGATTCGTCATAGAAAAGAAGCCTAAAGTTCAAGTTGGATCTTTTTTTTCCGTTCCCTTCTTTTTCATCTTTTTGTGTTTCTTAAATCAGAGTAAGGATATATTATTTCTTGCAACGAGAGATTTTTTGAGCATGAATATATACTTGAGGATTCCCTTGACCATCAATTTTTGTGTCTTTTAACAAACTACAGTATTTGGCTTCCAAGACCTATAATCTTGAATGTATGTGTTGCCAGCCATCCCCTTTCTCAGTTTCTTCTTTAGCAATTGTATTACTACCTCTATCCCAAAACGAATGACCAATTTTGGTCATTCATTTTGGTGGGACGGAGGGAGTGCGATGTAGAACGAGCAGGTAGCTGAGGTACTGAATGCCTGTAAATGCTGCAAAATGCATCAAAGGTAACTCCAGACATCTAAGGTGAACTGACAGTTGTGTGTGTGTGTGTGTGTGCTGCAGGAAATTACTGTCAACCCACAGCCTCTCATTACAGCTTCCCCTGCAAGTTAAAAAGTTTCTAAAACTTGAATTCCTGTGAATGGAATTAAGAATTGTGAGGTTTGATGAGAATACCTGACTTGCTGAACCAGAACTATGCAAGAAGTATCTGATAATTGTTAGAGATGAGCCTTCTGCATATTCTCTGCTTTTTCTCTTCTTCTCTTCTTCTCACTAAGTTGAGACTTGAAATTGTTTGATGGCCAGGACTGTACAACATTTTGCAAATTCTTATCACACAATTTACTATCAGGTGGATCATGGTCATAAGTAGTACACATTCCGTCCCATAATAGTGTCGCACTTACTTTTTTGGTTTTTTCCAAAATACATGTCGAATTTCTTAATAATAAGGAAATAATAATGATGCAATTTTATCACCGTACAAATGATGTACGAATATGTAAAGCTTATGCCTTGCTAATTTTGACAAGTCAACCGAGGCATTTTTACAAGACAGCGGTAGCAAATGGCACATTGTTCCAAGTAGTCGACACAATGCAAGCATCAAGAACAACCCAGTGAAAGATTTGAAGGGCAAAAATATTCCTGTCATATATGAACGGGGGAATGAATCAACACATTCAGACACAACAATGAAGAGGCACCAAATTAATGAAAAAAATCATCTATATATGAATACAGCCAAATTGCTAACATGACTCGATATCTTTAGCAATCCAAGAAATAATGTAACAAAATTGAATTAGGAAATAGAGTTTGACCACATTTGTTAATACAAGCCCATAGACACCGAACAGATTTGGGCAATGAACACCAAAACTATTAAATTGTTCTGACTGACAAACTTAGGGGGTACTAAGACCAACAGACCAAAACTAACACAGACACTGACACACTAAGTATGGTTTTCAGCAGCAGCAGCTGCTGCAAGCTCCCTCTCCTCCGCTGCAGCAGCCATTAGTTCATCGAACTTATCAGTCTTTCCCAACACTATCTCAATCTGTAAAACAAGTAAAGAGTATAAATTATACTTGGAGAATAGAAAAGAGCAAATAAATCAATACAGCTTACTAATGCATTTATGAAAAGAGGCAGAAAAGGCAATGCTAGTTTCTTTTTTCTTTTTTCTTTTTTTCTGGTGGGTGGGGGAAGTGGGAATCATTAAAGCTTGTTTGCCAATATTCGACATATGGGTGCACCACGATTCCGAACCTCTCTCTGTTTTCATCCAACCCCTCTTCTTTCACAAGGGAAGAGCTCAACCTCAGGCACATGATTTAGAACCCTCATATATAATACAAGAAATCATAAGAATCAGATGCTTAAGACAAGAAATAGATGCATGAAAATATACACGAATGTCATCATATATGTGTAGGTATGTGGAATATGACAGACCAGTCAGACTAACCCAGATCTTACCTTGGCTTTTTGGATAGGACGCCCTCTTGATTCATCTTTCATGTACACAGTAGAAGTTGTGATCTCTGTAAGATATAATAAGGTGTCACAGGGATTACATACAATAGTTGTTACTTCAAACACAATGCTGGGGCAGGGGAGGGGAGGTATGGGAGCTTGGGGGGAGGAGGACACAAGTTTGAAATAAGCTTACTCTTCTCAACTGCAAATTCGTTGTTTTTAAGGATTTTTGCAATTGTGATAACTGTGGCAATAACTGCAGAGTTAATTGCAACATCTCATTAGAAATGAAGGATAATATGAGATTTGTAAACTCTTTTTGAGGCAAGAAGCCAAATATTTTTAGTATCACAGTACACTCAGGATTCATAACTTAGTTGCAAGTTCCAACAACCAGTCTGAAGAATCAGTTTTTCGAAAGGTTCGACCATTATAACAAATGCCACAAAAATATTAATGTTCACATCATTTTTATTATTTTCTGGATGAGTAACACCAGAGAATGAATTACCTGTGCAATCACGCAGGCAGAGGAAAACATTAACATTTAGTGCTTGTAACCTGCTCTATTATGAAGTATCCACAGAAAAGCGTGCATTCTATGTGATGCAATGTCAAACACACGAGCCACACCTCAAAAACATAACTGCATCAAATTTCGACCAACAATATTTGGAAACAACAATGGGTAAATGTCATTAATATGTTTTCATGGGCTGATTAACGAGGGGAAAGTTGCAGGCACTAATGCAATCATACATGCCTACTTGTTTAAACAATATGTCAATAGCATACGAGCCACACCTCAAAAACATAACTGCATCAGATTCAGATACATGCAGACGCATACCCCCCCCCCTCCAACATTATAGGTTTCTAGCAATTACTTAGAAAAGGTGAATTCATCAGCCAGATAAACAAAATAGTCTTATAGCATAATGAATCGACAACCTACTTAGAACTACAATATCCCTAACCCAATATGACAAACCCAAATTCACATGAACACTTAATTGCATCAAACACAAAACCCAATCATCAACATGAAGAACCAACACACCAAAGACATTTCAATCAACATTCAACGAACAGTGAATAATACGAAATTTTATTAGTTCATTTTGGGACGGAGGGAGTATAATTTTTATACTAGAGCAAAGCAAAAGAGGAAATACCCATTCCAAGTGCAGAAAGTTCCACTTCATTGTGCTGCTGCATATATCTCTGCAATCACCAAATTACAAAATCAATCCAAATATTCCTTCAATCCTTCTCAACCACAAAACCATTAATAACCGAGATCCAGAAACAAATACCCATAAACATAAACAGACATTACATACATACGCATATATATACAAGTATCCAAATGCATAAACAAACACACACTCATACACACACAAATATCCAATTACATAAATTCATAAATACCCATAAGCATGTGGAAGGAAGGCATTGGAATACCTTGGCGAGATTGACGTAGAAAAACAGGGGCTTTTTGGTGTTGGACACCTGAATGCGGTTCTTCTTGTGGGTGTCGCCGGTAATGTTAATGTTTTGCACTGCATCAGTAATCTCCTCCATTGTCGACATTCTCAGAAATTTCTTTCAACCCTAACCCTAATTTCTTCCACGCACACTCTCACTTCCAATTAACACACACACAACACACAACACACAACACACAATAGATTGAACAGAAACTTCAAATTTGTGAATGAAAATTACGAAACACAAATGGGTAATATTTATTAGAGATTGAAACAACTGCCCGTATAAATATTCAAGCCCCTTGTGTGGATTTCCTCCTATAAAGGAAAATTCTTGGTTGCGGTTAAGCTTTTTACTCGTAGAATTTTCTCCTCTTTCCCTATTTTGCCCCTCGTCTAGGGTTCTTACTCCTTGAATCAATTTTCTATTTAAGAAATTGTACATTATGCTGATAGGATTGTGCCTTCTAATTGTAGCGTTCGCCCTTCTTTAAGGGTAGACCTGATTTTTGTCTTTTTTTTTTTTTTTTTTTTTAGAAAATTACTTCCTAGTCCCTCAATATAATCTAATCTACTCCCTCCATCCAAGTACATATTTCACGGTTACTGTTCACGCGTGGATTAAGGAAAAAAATAATGATATAATGTTGTGAGTGTAAAAGTAAAATATGAGAGAGAATGAGTGGATGGAATAGTAAATTATAATGGTGTTGTGAGTATTAAAATAATGTAGGAGACAAAGTATGAAGTATGTAATTGGACGCCCAAAATAGAAAGTGTGAAGTATGTAACTGAACGGAGGGAGTACATAATAATACAACAACTTATCATATTTACTTTCTAATATCACGCCACAAAATAACTAACCGTATATTCCCTCTAACCCTAAATAAACACCCACCCCTCCCGATCAAACACACACAAAACATAGACACGCTCCCCCCTCTCTCCTTTCTCTCTCTACCCTCCTTCTGGTCACCTATTACTCCGGCGACCATCTCTCTTCCCAACTCCGTCCCCTCCCTCTATGGCATCCCTCTCCCCTCTCCACCTCCGTCCAGCTGCATCCTTCTTTTTTGCGATCAGATCTAAAATTCCAAAATAGGAGCTACATCTTTTATTTGAGAAAGTTAAATTACTCGTGTGAGTTGGAGTTTATAACATTATTCAATGAAGCTGTTACACGGGATTTCGTAGCGAGTATGTCCCCAATCTAAGTGTCTGGACAGACCCATATGAATGACGCATCCGATTCAGATAAGAGTGATATGTATTAAGTTTTGTTCTATGTAAGTTATTCCTCATAGAAGTCTCAGGTCTTTCTGGAACTCTTTCTAACTTGGGTGGGGAAACTTGGTTAGACTCTGGATCCTGTTTAGTGACGGGAAGTAGTTATCAATCAATGATGGAGTTGCATTGAAGTGGCGGCGAAGGAGAGGTGGCTGGAGTTGGTCCTGGTGTTGAATGGCCGGAGCATTTAAGGAAGAAACCATTTGGGCTCTGTCTATTACTCCAGTATTGTTGAAATGAGAAAATCAAAGATTAAAGAGGATCTGGAGTTGTGTGAGAGAAGCCGATGGTCAAAGGAAAAGATTAAATTTTTTTGAGCGAGTACAATTATACATTGAAAGTTGAAACCAACATTAAATGATATTAGTAATTATGAATTTATTGGTTTTTAATATGTGGATGTGAAAGACTATAAAATGAAAATTTACTCGCATCGTGTATTATTTGATTTTATGTTTCACTTTGTTTTAAATTATAATTTGAACAATATAAAAATTGTATTATAAGTCTTATATTACTTAAAATATTTTTTACATAAAAATAGGGAATGACAATATTGTCAAAATTAAATTTAGTATTTTCAGTTGAAAATTATATTAAATTTATTGTTAGTATATTTAAACTAAACTGAGAACTTACTTATAAATTATCAGTTGTTTGATCGATGAAGTTGATTGTGTTCTTATTATTTTAGTTGACAATTGATAACTTACTGATAACTTAAGTTCTCATTTGTTTGTTCGTCGGAGTTGATAGTGTTCTTAGTATTTTAGTTAACAATTGAGACTTACTGATAAGTTAAGTTCTCATTTGATTGGTCGTCGGAGTTGGTGGTCGCCGTTGATCGTGTTCTTAGTAGTTTAGTTGACAACTGAGAACTTACTGATAAGTTAAGTTCTTAGTGTTTGGTCGCTGGAGTTGGTGGTCGCGCGAAGTTGATCGTGTTCTTAGTAGTTTAGTTGACAACTGATAACTTACTAATAAGTTAAGTTCTCGATTGTTTGGTCGCCGGAGTTGACCGTGTTATTAGTAGTTTAGTTGAAAACTGAGAACTTACTGATAAGTTCTAAGTTGTTTAGTTGCCGGAGTTGGTGATCGTTAGAGTTGATTGTGTTCTTAGTAGAGATAGCTGAGAACTTACTGATAAGTTAAGTTCTCAGTTGTTTGTCCGCCGGATAGGTCGTCCGAGTTGATCGTGTTATTAGTTGTTTAGTTTACAACTGAGAACTTACTGATAAGATCTCAGTTGTTTAGTCGCCGGAGTTGGTGATCGCCGGAGTTGATCGTGTTCTTAGTAGTTTAGTTGACAATTGAGAACTTACTGATAAGTTAAGTTCTAAGTTGTTTGGTCGCCGGAGAAGTCGCCGTAGTTGGTGATCGTCGGAGTTGATCGTGTCCTTATTAGTTTAGTTGACAGCTGAAAACTTACTGATAAGTTCTCAGTTGTTTAGTAGACGGAGTTGGTGATTGCTATAGTTGATCGTGTTCTTAGTAGTTTAGTTGACAACTGAGAATTAAGTTAAGTTCTTAGTTGTTTGGTCGCCGGAGTTGGTGGTCGCCGAAGTTAATCGTGTTCTTAGTAGTTTAGTTGACAACTGAGAAATTACTAATAAGTTAAGTTCTCAGTTGTTTGGTCATTGGAGAGGTCGCCGGAGATGGTGTTCGCCGGAGTTGATCGTGTTTTTAGTAGTTTAGTTGACAACTGAAAACTTACTGATAAGTTAAGTTCTCAGTTGTTTGGTCTCCGGAGTTGGTGGTCACCTGAGTTAATCATGTTCTTAATAGTTTAGTTGACAACTGAAAATTTATTGATAAGTTAAGTTCTCAATTGTTTGATCGCCGGCGTAAAAAAAAAGTCGTCGGAGTTAATGGTTACCGGAGGTGTTGAATGGAGAAGATGGGGAGGGGGTGACATAAGGTGATGGTAGTTGGAGAGAAAGTAAATTGATAAAGAGAATGGATTTAGTAAAATAATTGGAGGGTGAACTTAGTAAAATGATGGAATAGTTTACTTATTAAGATAGAGATTATATATTTATATTAAATACTAGTGAGTAACCCGTCGAGATTCGACGGACATATTAAGGCTTATTATTACTTATTGCTATAATCTGTAATTTCATTTAAATAAACGAAAACAATATGTTAGGTTTATATCCAATAATAAAAAAGTGAGATGATCATTTTGGGACATAGGGAGTATCCTGTACACACAGAAAATTACGTTACTACATTCAGACTAACTCCATTTAGCCTTTATGTGTTGGGATGGCCAAACATATTTTGATCACAGAAATCTATTTTTACTATAAAAATAAAAATGTGTGTACACTTGATCGCCGATTTTTTAAGAGATGGAGAAGATATAATTTACACAAACTTGCGTAATGATTTGAGCTTATAAAATTTACACAAACTTGCTCACAAAATTATCTTTGATAAACAGTAGTTTGGTAGGCTATTTTGTCTGTTAATTATATAGTCATTAATTAAATGAATCAAATATTAATCAATTTACAGTAGGATAACAATTCAATTATCAAATTATTCTTAGTCAAGAGCATATTTGAAATTTGAAATGAATGTCCAAAAAGTTTTGAAATTTGCTCTTGATCAAGAGAAAATTTGAAATTTTTTTGGACATCCATTATGGGACGGAGGGAGTATTTTCCATTATTGTATGCATAAACTTTATTTGCCAGGAGAGCGTAACATTGTTTAGCAAATCAAGTACGCATTCAAATGCATAAACATAATGTATAATGAGTTCTCAAGTTATAGCTTAACAATGAGAAGTTCCATCTATTCTTTGATAAAACAATTTTGAGATCAAATTTTGTGGATTTTTTTTAAAAATAATCCTTTTTAAATTCATATTTACCTAAATGACATAAGGGAAAATTTATGTACCAAAATGACCACTTTGAGAGAAATCGGCATTGGTAGTACCGTTTTTGGCTTGAAGTCGGCACTACCAATGCCGTTTTTGGTCAGTCAAAAGTCACCCATTGGAGGATTAATTGGGAGGATTAATTGCATTAATTAGGAAGTTTTAATTAATTTTAAGTAAAGTCGGCATTGATAATACCGACTTCAATTAGGGTTACAGTGAAGTCGGCATTACCAATGTCGTTTTCTGGAAAAGTAGGTAAAAGCGGCATTGGTATTGCCGTTTTCTTCTTTATTGTCCCAGGCGTGCTTGACCGAAGCCCCTTCCCTTCATCCCCTTCATTCATATCTTCTCTCTTCTTCTCTCTATCTCTCAATCTCTCAATCTGCCATTGCCAACCAACCAACCAAGATCTCATCAAGCCAACCAAGATTTAATCAAATTCCTAAAAACGTTATTCATACTCACGTTTTTAAAATATAAGGTTAGTATTTGTTGATTTTTATTTCTATAATTTATGTTTTAATTATATTTATTTCTATAATTTGTGTTAATTTTTGTTGAGTTTCCTTAATACATGTTAGGTTATTTTTTAAGATTTAAATGACACTTGATTTTTAATTTATTCGAATTTTGTTAGAAATTTAACGAAAATGTTAAGTTTCTGTCAGAAACTTAACTGTATTGTCAGAAATTTAACGAGTTTTTCGTTGTTCAGTTAAATATTTAACGAGAATGGGCTTTTTACTGAATTATAGTTTAATAATTAACAGTTGTGTCTTTTTGTCAAAAAAATGCCATCTTCTGTCAAAAACTTAACTAAACCGTCAGAAAATTGTCCTTTTCCAGTTAAATATTTAACGGGGCAGCCTTGTTTTCACTGAATTTTAGTTTAATAGTTTTGTTGTTTGTTTCAGATGGACCAAACCCAAGCATTTGTTGATCTAGGGCCGTTAGACCCCTCCGTATTAAGATTACAAGATAAACACCGTTCAAATTATATTTGGGCTAGACAGGAAGTTGAGACTATTAGATTTAGGCGCGGTCCGGAACTTCCTACAAACTTGGATGTTAGGATACAGAGCAAACTTTTAGACGTAGGATTCTACGGTGTTTATAAACTAGGTCATTTCAAATATGACTGGCATTTGATAGAGGCTTTAGTTGAGAGATGGCGTCCAGAGACGCACACATTCCATTTGCCAGTTGGGGAGATGACCATCACCCTTCAGGATGTTGGCATATTATGTGGCCTTCCTATAGACGGGGATGCTGTGATTAGTTCCCGAGCCAATATGCATAAGTTGGAATGGTGTCACTTATGCCACGAGTTATTAGGGATTCAACCACTCAATCGACTTGAAGGGTGGTAGATTGTCTATTAAGTGGATTATAGACCAACTGACTCAGTGGGAGGAGCTTCCTGCAAATGCGCATGCCGAATTGATTAATCAGTATACTCGGGCCTATATTTTGATATCCTTAGGGTCATATTTGATGTCGGACACGAGTAATATCTTGGTGAAACTGATGTACCTCCCACTGCTTAGGAACGTTGACGCGATTGGGAACTACAAAGGGGTAGTGCTACGTTAGCCTTTTTATATCGGGACTTGTGTGTAGCGACAAAGCCCGATGCGAAATGTTGTCTTGGATTCTTAACAATTGTGCAGGTATGTCAATTATATTTGCTTATATTATTCTATTGAAGAAAATATGTTTTGTACGTGACACTAAATATTTTTCTTTATGTTTTTTTTAGCTTTGGGCTTGGGAACGGTTGTTGTGTCTACGACCCGTAAGGACACATGGAGATGTCATTCTTCAGATGCATTCTTGCCCGTATGGTTGCGAGTGTATTTTAAAATAAATTTATTTTAAAATCACATAATATTTTATGTACTTGATTTTGATTATTACACAGTAATTTGTATGTCAAATTGCTCCATATGTAGGTGGCAAGGTCCCTTATCATATACGCATCTTACCGTCCACAACTTGCGTGGATATCGAGATCGCCTAGCGTATTTGATCGAGGATCGGGTTGAGTGGCAGCGTACTTAAGTGTCCAGTGGTCCAAAGATATTGCTTCCAAGGACAAATTATATGGAGAGCGAAGGTGCCCCTCATTTGCTTTGATAGGGTTGAGTGGCACCTTCCTGATCGAGTAAAGAGGCAGTTCGGGATGTTACAGGGTATCCTTGACCCACATGACACGAGTGAGTACCTGCATGGACTTGACCGACGAGGTCGAACAGAAGTTAATTGGCTCAATTTCCACATATCTTACATAGGAATGTGGAATCAACGGGCTAATTTGGTGGTGGATAGGCAATATGGTATCGAGGATGTAGATTTAGCACATCCCTATATGTTATGGTACTCTAGAATCACACGATTATTGATCCAGAATCCAAATGATGTAGAGGATGAGGGGTACAGGGCGCATGCTAGTCGTTATGAGGGTTTGGTAAGTTAAATAGTACATATTTACTTTAGTTCATTTTTATTTTTTTACCATTTTATCTTATCGTTATTATTTATTCCTTCTTTATTATTTTCAACAGATTCAAAACCTTCAGCGCGCGTACATATCCAACGAGAATGCCATACTTGAGGTTGAGGGATACGGCTTACGCTCACAACACATATATGTTACCCGTGGTGTCATCAGACAATCCTTATCGTCTATTAGACAGCTGAGACGACTGGATGCCCTCCAAACTCCCCCACCACTAGTAGATCGTGTTGTAGGGGTGCCACAGAGACGAAACCGGGTTCGTAGACGTGCTCAACATGTGCAGGATGATCCAGAGGTAATATGTTTATTTTTTTCGTGGATCTGTTAAATATTTAACGAGAAGGGTCTTTTTTACTGAATTATAATTTATCATGTGCAGGATGATCCAGAGGTACATTTTGAGGAGGCAGCGAATGAGGGGGACAATGGCGAGGAAGGGAATGAGGAGGACGCGAGTGAGGAGGCAGCGAATGACGCTTTCTCCCAGGCAGGAAACTATGGATTCTCTGATACACAGATGGATTATACTCCAACTCCTCCTCCAAATTTAGGTTTTGCATCATATACTTCGGGGAGTGGGAGTGGAAGTCGAAGAAGAAGCGTTGACTATGCTCCAACTCCACCTCTAGGGATGGGTTTCACATCGTATGGTTCTGAGAGTCGGAGTGGAAGGCGAAGCCTTCAAATGGATTATACTCCAATGCTACCTCCATGTCATTTTCGGAGGCTACACCTTTTGGTCACACAGACCCTACTCAGGTACCATCATCATCTCGTTAAGCTAGGTTTAAGATATAAATTGTTTATATGCTTATTGCATGTTTTGTATGCGATATAATTTTTAATTGTTTATGTGAAACAATGTGAAAATCGTTTTCGAATTATGCTGAATTAAATCTGTAAAAGGCTGTTTTATGTGATTTAATTGGTTGTAATCTGTATTGGTTCGAATCTGGAAATCCTGTAACCTGGCTGCTTAAGTCGCGCAACATATTGAGCCATGTGGAATTCTGGTTATCTGGCCTGTTAGGTCGCGCGACATATCAAGCCTCTGGCTGATGTTGTCACGCGACATAATAAGCCAAAACTGGGCAGAATTAGTTTGTTTAATTTTTTCTGCTATTCTGCGATTGTGTTTACAATCTGATATGTTCATATGAAAATCTGGATGTTATAAAATTGAGTTTATAATGCCATGCTAGATTGATTCATTGATATGCATGATTAATTGATTAAAATGTGATTTTAATAATTATTGCGATGCATGTTTTATTTGTTCTTACATGCTAAGAATTTTAAATTAGATGTTTAGTTGAAACATGATATTTAGTTTCCTAATATGTTTAGATTTAGACATTGTAAATTTTGGATCTTATGATTGTTTATGGAAACAAGTCATAAATACGCGAAATTTAAAAGGAAACTGATTGTTTATAAAAGGTAGGGATTATGTTGCCTAATCAGAGTTGATTTCTAAATTATGCATGTCTAGGAGAGTTCTGTCTAAGGAAGAGTTGGTACTTAAGAAGTCCTTGTGGCTCACCTATCTTCCTGGGAACTTACCTGGTGCATGATTTTGACTATTTTTCTGATATGCTTATAATTTACCTTTAAAGAACCTTCATTTAACTTTTAAGTTCTTTATGCCAATTCATGATTCAACACTTGAGACCATTCGGATAGTTTTGGGTAGGCTTGCCATAGCAAGGTGCTTTGATTCTATTCGAATGCGAGCAAGATGAGGAAATGGTGGTTCCTATAAGTTTAATATGAATGAACTTAATTGGGTTATCAAAATGGTTTTGGACCCAAGGCATAAGATGAGATTAAAATATGCCTAGACATATGATGTCTTGAATTGATCTCATAAAAGATCTAAGAGTCATATATGTGATATGATTGATGTTTTCTACCTAATTAATTTAATTTTGAGCGATTTGACATAGCAAACTTGAAATTGAATTAAAGTTGGATCTTAGCCCATTAAATGTATATTATGATTATTTGCATTTGAAGGTGTATAATTTAGTGGGAGCATTTATTTAAATGCATTATACTTCTCATATAATATGTTTACTTATATGTGTTCATATTTTATGTATATCTTTTTGTAGAATAAATGGCATCAAACAATAATCACTTTTCATCGCGATCCGTCCCGAGAAGGAAAAGTTGGAAGAGAATGGTACAAATTATATGGATTGGATCCGTAGTTTGAGAATTGTTCTCAAACAAGAGGAGAAACCGTACGTTCGATGAACCTATTCCACCCGAGCTCGCCGGCCAATGCCGCTAGGGCAATAAGGGAACAATATCTCGAAGCACAAGCGTGACTCTACGTATGTTGGTTGCCTTATGCTCTCCTCCATGTGCAAGAACCTTCGTAAGGATCTTGAGCACTTGGGGACAAATGAATTAAACAATCGGCCGATGGAAATGTTCCAAGTTCAAGCTAGGCAAGAAAGGTACAACACGCTTGTAGCCTTGACCTCATGCAAGATGAGTGAAGGACAAGCTATTGGTCCCCATGCTCTCAAGTTAAAGGGCCACATTGAGCATCTTGAAAGGCTCGGTTTTCCAATTAGCCAAGAGTTAGCTATCGACATAATATTGAATTCATTACCTAAAAGTTTTAGTCATTTCATAATGCACTATAACATGGGTGGAATGAATAGAAACCTTTCCGAGTTAGTTCAAATGTTGACTATCAAGGAAACCAATATTGTCGAGAAGAAAACCGATCAAGTGCTAATGGTTAACAAGGGGAAAGGGTTCAAGGGTAAAGGAAAAGCAAAGGTTGCTAATCCTAAGGCAAAGGTTGCCAAACCCAAAGAGGCTTCCAAGCCTAAAAGAGGCTAAGCCTAAGTCCCAAGAGGACGCTTGATCTGCTTCCATTGCAAATGAGATTGGACATTGGAGGAGAAACTGCGCAAAATACAAGGAAGCACCGAAGAAGAGCAAAGGAGTTGCTTCAACTTCGTGTATCTTTGTTATAGATATATTCCTATCTACTTCTAGTTCTTTGGGTATTGGATACCGGATGTGGAACTCACATTTGTCTAAATGTGCAGGGTCTAAAGAATGTAAGGATGCTTAAGGAAGGCAAAGTGGACCTACGTGTGGGGAATGGAGCAAGAGTTGCTGCATTAGCCGTAGGAACTTATGAAGTTACTTTACCTAGTGGACTAATACTTGTTTTGAACAATTGTTATTACGTTCCAGCTTTAAGTAGGAATATTATTTCGATTTCAGCATTGGATGATGAAGGTTTTAATTTTCTTATAAGTGATAAGAAATTTTCTATTTACAAGAGTGATATGCATTATTGTACTGCTGTTTCATTCAATGGCCTTTATATTCTTGATGTTGAAAATCATGATAATGATATCTATAACATTAATAAGAGATCTAAACCCAATGGTGTAAACCACACTTACTTATGGCATTGTCGTCTCGGCCATATAAACGAGAAACGCATTTCTAAACTCCACAAAGATGGATTTTTGGACTCACATGATTATGAATCATATGAGACATGCGAATCTTGTTTACTTGGCAAGATGACCAAGGACCCATTTACCAAAACCGGTGAAAGGGCGGGCGACTTACTAGGACTCATACATACCGATGTATGTGGGCCTATGAGTAGCGATGCTAGGGGAGGATTTCGGTACTTCATAACATTCACTGATGATTATAGTAGATTTGGATATGTTTATCTAATGAAACATAAGAGTGAATCGTTTGAGATATTTCGAATATTTCAAAAATGAGGTGCAAAATCAACTTGGCAAAACTATTAAGGTACTTCGATCCGATCGAGGTGGTGAATATTTGAGCCAAGAATTTGACAATCATCTTAAGAGTTGTGGAATCGTTTCGTAACTCTCTCCACCCGAACACCACAATGGAATGGTGTGTCTAAAAGGAGGAATATAACTTTGTTGGACATGGTTCGTTCTATGATGAGTCAAGTTGAGCTTCCTTTATCCTTTTGGGGACATGCACTAGAAACTGCTGCTTTCACTATAAACAGAGTTCCTACCAAATCGGTTCAAAAGACCCCATATGAGATGTGGCATGGAAGAAAATCTAGTTTGTCTTTCATGAAGATTTGGGGTTGCGATGCATATGTCAAGAAGTTAACTTCCGACAAGCTAGCACCTAAATCTGATAAATGTGTTTTCGTGGGATATCCTAAGGAAACCAAAGGATACTATTTCTACAACCGAAACGAGAACAAAGTGTTTGTTGCTCGAAATGGTACTTTCTTAGAAAAGGAGTTTCTTCGCAAAGGAACCAAATGGGAGTAAAATAGATCTCGAAGAAATTCGAGAACCCGAAAACAACATTGAACCAATGGTAGAAACTGAACCAAGTTCACAAACCGTTGTGGAACCGGTTCAAGATACACAAGTTCTTCGCCGAAGTGGTAGGTCACGATCCGAACCCGAGAGATATGGATTTCTCGTTACGGAAAGTGATGAAGTGGAGTTAATTGAAAACGATGAACCCACTTGCTATCAAGAAGCGATATCCGCTCCTGATTCGGAAAAATGGCAAGAGGCCATGAAGTCCGAATTACAATCCATGGCTGATAATCAAGTTTGGAACTTGATTGATCCACCCCGAAGGTGTAAAAACCATAGGGTGCAAATGGGTCTTCAAGAAGAAGACCGACATGGATGGGAAGGTGCACACCTATAAGGCTAGGCTAGTAGCTAAGGGATATAGGCAGATTCATGGCATAGACTATGATGAAACCTTTTCGCCTGTAGCTATGCTTAAGTCTATTAGAATTTTACTTGCCATAGCCGCATATTATGACTATGAGATATGGCAAATGGATGTCAAAACAGCTTTCCTTAATGGGAAGTTACTTGAGGATGTATACATGATACAACCTGAAGGTTTTGTCACCCGTAAAATTCTAACAAGGTGTGTAAGTTGCAAAATCCATTTATGGATTAAAGCAAGCTTCTAGGAGTTGGAATCTACGTTGATGAAGCAATCAAGGAGTTTGGCTTTATCAAGAACGAAGATGAACCTTGTGTGTACAAGAAAATTAGTGGGAGCGTAGCACTCTTTTTAGTGTTGTATGTCGACGATATCTTACTCATTGGAAACGACGTTTCTGCACTACAGACTGTTAAGCTCCTGTTAGGAAGTGTTTTTCAATGAAAGATATGGGCGAAGCCGCATATATCCTTGGTATCAAGATCTATAGAGATAGATCCAAGAGGATGATTGGTTTAAGTCAAAGTACTTACATTGACAAAGTCCTTAGAAGATTCCAAATGGAAAATTCTAAAAGAGGGAATTTGCCAATGTTGCATGGTATATCTCTTAGCAAGAATCAAAGTCCTAAGACTAATGATGAGCGAAAGAGAATGAATGGTATTCCATATGCTTCGGCAATTGGGTCTATCATGTATGCTATGTTATGTACTAGACCCGATGTCTCGTGTGCTCTAGGCATGACGAGTAGGTACCAATCGGATCCCTATGAACCACATTGGATAGCAAACAAGAATATCCTTAAGTACTTACGAAGAACTAAGGATGCATTCTTGGTCTTTGGAGGAATGGAAGAAGATCTTGTAGTCAAAGGCTACACAGATGCTAGCTTCCAAACCGACAAAGATGATTTCGCATCGCAACTGGATTTTTGTTTACGCTTAATGGAGGCACCGTGAGTTGGAAAAGTTCCAAGCAAAGTACCGTCGCGATTCTACAACCGAAGCTGAGTACATAGCGGCATCCGATGCAGCTAAGGAAGCAGTTTGGATCAAGAAGTTCATTAGTGATTTGGAAGTCGTTCCAAGCATCAGAGACCCTATTGAACTTTACTGTGATAACAATGGTGCCATTGCACAAGCAAAGGAACCAAGATCACACCAGAGATCCAAACACATACTTCGACGTTTCCACATTATCCGTGAGATATGTGAAAGGGAAGACGTTAAGATATGCAGAGTAGACACTGATGACAACGTGGCGGACCCACTAACTAAGGCTCTCTCGCAAGCTAAACATGATGGTCATGTTAGGTCCATGGGTATTCGATACATGGTAGATTGGGCCTAGTGCAAGTGGGAGACTGTTGGTGTTATGCCCTAGGCCTATGATTTATAGACTTATGTGTTGACATTATTTATTATTATATGAGATGTTTATCATTTGATTATTATATGTTTTGTATATTTGTTAATAATAATCTGCGTCTCTAATTATTAAGAGAATAATTAGTATAATTGTCAATGGATAATCATGTGATGATTATATGCATAGAGATGCACATTGAAATTATGAGTACTTGTTAGAGAACAAGTGACTGGACATGACCCGCATGAGATTTATGACATGGTCAAGTGTCATAAGTAAATCTCATAAGGTTACTTCATTTAGTCCCTAGACCTGAGATTATCATGACCTTACATATGATTAAAAATCATGTTTGATTTTAGTCAAACGATATCTTAACACGATATCCATAAAGGCTATCTTTGGCATGATCGGATTCATGATGGGAAGGATGATAAGTCAAGATGGAATTTGTCCCTCGAAAGAGAGATGTTTTGCTTGGGCCCCTCGATGAGTGATAATGATGAAAGTGTATGGCCGTACCCCAATATGATTGGAATTATCATTATACTCAAGGAGTCGAGAAAGCATTGAACATAGACAAGTTGACAATGACCATGACTTGTGTTCAATATAACATCGTGAGACAAAGGGAGAAATGGAAGTACACCGTTGGAAACGTGAACTCTTACGTTACATTATTTGGGTAGACATAATGGCTTGCTAGAGTCCGCTTATGTCTTATGAGGTTCGATATGATCGAACTCATTGCCAACATAATGTAATCCTATTGGGTCACACACAACTAGAATGAATTGGTTAAAACGGAGGAAGAATGATTGAGAGTTTCGTATCTCGGCTATATATGTCACGCGACATATTAAGCCAATGGCTTAATATACCGCGCGACATAATAGGCCCGTACGCGGCTTGATTGCACTGTCTCTCCTAATACGATTAGGAGAGGTATTCCTACTATTGTAGTATAAATACAAGGGTTCTGTCGGACCTAAAAGGTCACCGAAATTTTTCAAGCAAAATTCATAATTAAATACTCTCAATATTCTTCAAGGTTTAGATCTAGCAATCATCAAGAAGTTGTTCTTGGATTCATTCAAAGGTGTGGATACCGAAAGAGGGTCTTCGCTCGTTCATCGATCAAGGCCTAGAGTTCAAGCAAGTTGAAGAACGAAGTTTGTGATTCGATATCACATAATCAAAATCGTTCGATAGCTCAAGACCGGAAAGCGTTTCAAGGTTGGTTTAATTCTATCTCATAGGAATTTAAATTAATTGTATAGAACGGATCCTAGGGCTTCTTGGGTTTTATGTTTTAATGCTTAATTCCGCTGCGCATGGACCCGTAAAACCCAAGCCCTAAGATCCGTTCTATACGATTAAATTGAATTGCTATGAGATAGAATTTACCAACCTAAATTGCTTTCCGGTCTTGAGCTATCGAACGGATAATTATGTGATTCGTAATTACAAACTTTTGATCTTCAAATCTTCGAATCTTCAACTCCTTTGGATCTTCAGATTTGAACTCTAGGTCTTTGATTTGTTTGAACAAAACTAAGACCCTCTTTTGGTAATCCACACAAATATGAATGTCGAAAACAATTCTCGGGTTGGGAATTGCTAGATTCCTAAAACTTATGGAAGAATATTGAAAGTATTTTGTTATGATTTTCCCTTGAAAATTTTGGCCAGACCATTAGGGTTAACAGACCTTTCATATTTATACTACTTTAGTATGAATATGTTTCCTAATCGAATTAGGAGACCAGGCTGTCAAAACGCGTCTGGTGGCTAGTTATGTCGCGTGACATAACTAGCCATGGCTAGTTATGTCGCGTGACATAATTAGCCATTACGTAACTTTCAATCATTCTTCCTTTTGTTCAACCAATTCATTCTATTTGTGTGTGACCCAATAGGATTGTATTATGTTGGCAATGAGTCCGATCATATCGACCCTCATAAGACATAAGCGGACTCTAGCAAGCCATTATGTCTACCCAAATAACACAACGTAAGAGTTCACGTTTCCAATGGTACACTTCCATTTCTCCCTTTGTCTCACGATGTTATATTGAACACAAGTCATGGTCCACGTCAACTTGTATTTGTTCAATGCTTTCTCGATCTTGAGTATAATGATAGTCCAATCATATTGGGGTGTGGCCACACGCTTTCATCATTATCACTCATCGAGGGGCCCAAGCAAAACATCTCTTTTTCGAGGGACAAATTCCATCTTGACTTATCATTCTTCCCATCATGAATCTGATCATGCCAAAGATAGCCTTTATAGATATCGTGTTAAGATACCGTTTGACTAAAATCAAACATAACTTTCATCATATGTAAGGTCATGATAATCTCAGGTCTGGGACTAAATGAAGTGACCATATGAGATTTAATTATGACATTTGACCATGACATAAATCTCATACAGGTCAAGTCCAGTCACTTGTTCTCTAACAAGTACCCATAATTTAATGTGCATCTCTATGCATATAATCATCATATGATTATCCATTGACAATTATACTAATTATTCTCTTAATAATCAGGGACGGAGATTATTACAATAAATATGCAAACTATATAATAATCAAATAATAAACATAAGCGATAAAGATGATACATAACGGTTTTCGCTAAACATAACTAAAGCCTAGGGCATTACACCAACAGTCTCCCACTTGCACTAGGATCCATTTATGTATCGAATACTCATGGATCTAACATGCCCATCATGCTTCTGCCTATGCGAGGGTCTTTGTAAGTGAATCCCTTATGTCATCATCGGTTGATATTTTGTATATCTTAACGTCTTCTCATTCTTTATGAATTCCTCGAAGAACGTCTAAGTGAGTGTTTGGATCACCGTTGTGATTTTGGTTCCATTGTTTGCACAAATGACACCATAATTATCACAACAAAGTTCCACGGATTAGTGATACTTGGAAAAACACTTGAAGTGTTTTCAAAACACTAAATGAACTTTTGATCCAAACTGCCTCTTTCAGCTACATCATATGTTGCTAAAATATGGCCTTAGTAGTAGAATCGGCTACAATTTCTGCTTGGAACTCTTCCAATCAAAATTGCACCTCTAATAAGCACAAACACAAATCCTAATTGCGATTTTAAAATAACATTGCCAGTTTGAAAGCTAGCATCTTTGTAACCCTTACAACAAGATTAACTTCCAATCTTTCAAATCCCAAGAACGTATCCTTAGTTCTTCTTAAGTACTTAGGATCATCTTGACTGCCATTCATTGGTTCTCAACAGGATCAAATTGGTATCGACTCATCATGCTTATAGCATACGAGACGTCGAGTCTAGTACAAATCATGGCATACATGACAGATCCAAATGTCGAAGCCTATGGAACTTCATTAATTTCCCTTTTGCTCATCAGTTGTCGTAAGACAATGAATATTGCTAAGAGAAATACCATGACCCATTGACAAGCTACTCTTCTTAGACTCTTCTAAGAATCTTGTCAATGTGAACACTTTGACTCAAACCAATTTATCCTTCTAGATCCATCTCTATAGATCTTGATGCCAAGGATGTAAGTGGCTTCACCCATATCTTTCATTAAAAAAAACTTTTCCTTGACCAAGACTTAACAGTCTTAAGTATCGGAACTTGTTTTTACAATGATTAAGATATCATTGTAATAAACAATAGAAATAATACTACGCTCCCACTGAATTTTATGCATATACAAGGTTCATCTTCGTACTTGATAAAGTCAAACTCTTTGACCAATTCATCAAAACGAAGATTCCAATTCCTTTAAGCTTGCTTCAACCCATCTCATGGATCTTTGCAACATGCATACTCTATTAGAGTTTCTTGGATCGTCAAACTATTCGGGTTGTGTACTATACACATCCTTAATAATCTTTCCATTTAAAGAAAGTCGTTTGACATCCATTTGTCATATCACATAGTCACAATATGTGATAATGGCAATTGAAAATCTAACAGACTTCGACATTGTGGCGAAAAGGTTTCAACATAGTCAATACTATGAATTTGCCTAAATCCCTTTGTTACAATCCTTAGTCATGAAAGTATACACCATCACATCCATATCGGTCTTTGAAGACCTACTTGCACCCTTTAGTTTTTACACTTTTAGGTAGCCCAATCAAGTTCCAAACTTGATTGTTAAACATGGATTGTAATTTGGATTCCATGGTTCCTAACCATTTATCCAAATTAGGAGAGGACATCGCTTCTTGATAGCAAGTAGGATCGTCATTCTTAATGACTTCCACTTCATCACTTTCCGCAACGAGAAATCACTATTTCTTGAGTTCGGATCGTAACCTATCCAATCTATGATGGACTTGTGCATCTTGAACCGGTTTCACAACTCCTCTGTGAACTTGGTTCTGTCTCTACTCTTGGTTCCATATTATTTTCGGGTTCTTGAACTTCTTCCAAGATTATTTTTACTCCCACTAGATTCTTTATTGAGAAACTATTTCTCAAGAAACGAATCGTATAGAGCAACAAACATTTTGTTCTCTTTGCGGTTGTAAGATTAATTTCTGAAAATAACATTTGTCAAATTTGGTGCTAACTTCTAAGAGACAAGTCTCTTTACATAAGATTCGCAACCCCAAATCTTCATGAAAGACAAACTAAGTTTTCTTCCATGCCACATCTCATGTGGGGCCTTAGGAACCGATTTAGTAAGGACTCAATGTAACCGCATTATTTCTAATGCATATCCTCAAAAGGAATTAGGAAAGTCAACTTGACACATCATCGAATGAACCATGTCCTACAAGGTTCACTTCCTCCTATAGACACACCATACAATGTGATGTTCCGGGTGGAGTCAACTTTGAAACGATTTCATAGTTTTGAGATGATTGTCAAACTCTTGGCTCAAATATTCACCACCTCGATCTAATCGAAGTACTTAATAGTTTTGCCAAGTTTGTTTTGCACTTCAACTTGAAATGTTCGAAACATCTCAAACGATTCACCTTTGGACTTCATCAGATAGACATAGTCATATCTAGATAAGTCTTTAGTGAAATGTGATGAAATACCGAAGTCTTCCCCTAGCAATGCTACTTAACAGTCCACATACATCTCATGTATAATGACCAATAAGTCACTAGCCCTCCCACTACTCTTAGTGTAGGGTGGTCTGGTCGATAATCCCAATAAATAAGATCCACATTCCTCAAATGATTTATGGTCATATGAGTCTAAAAGTCCATGTTAATGGAGTTTAGATATATGTTTCTTATTTATTTGACCAAGCCGGCAATGCCATATGAACACGTTGTTCATATTGTTTGGTTCATAATTCCCATTTATATTTTAGATATCTTCAATATTATTTTGTATCTCATCTTCAAGGATATGAAGACCATTCAATGACATATGCAATACAATAAGGCATATCATTAAATAAATATAAAACTTCTTATTGAAAATAAGAAAATTATATCCTTCATCATCCATTTAAGAAACAGAAATAATACTCCCACTCAAATTCGGAACGTAGTCATACTTATTCAAAACAAGTACTACTTCACAAGGTAAAGTGACTTCATAAGTCCCTTATGGCTAATGTTGCAACTCTTGCTCCATTCCCATGCATAGGTTTAATTTACCTTATTTGAGTGGCTTTCTATTATTTGTTCCTTGCACATTTAAACAAATGTGGGATCCAATCAGGTATCATATACCCAAGAACAAGAAGTCGAAGGGAAAATATCTATCATATAGATACTTGAAGTAGTAGCAATCATATTGCCCTTCTTCACCTTTTAGGCCTTCCTAATAAGCCTTGCAACTTTGCTTCCAATGACAATCTTATTGCAATGATAGCAAAATGCATCCTTTTGAGACACTTTGGGTTTAGCCTCTTCGGCTTTGACAACTTTTGCCTTAGGTTTAGCAATCTTTGCTTTACCTTCTTTCCTTTCCTTTAGGTGCATGATTATGACTATCTTTGCTGATATGCTTATAATCTACCTTAAAGAACCTTCATTTAACTTTTAAGTTCTTTATGCCAATCCATGATTTAAACACTTGAGACCACTCGGATAGTTTTGGGTGGGCTTGCCATAGCAAGGTGCTTTGATTCTATTCCGTTTGCGAGCAAGATGAGGATATGGTGGTTCCTCCTACGTTTAAAGTGGATGAACTTAATTGGGTTATCAAAATGGTTTTGGACCCAAGGCATAAGATGAGATTAAAATATGCTTAGACATATGATGTCTTAAATAAATCTCATAAGAGTCATATACGATATGATTGATGTTTTCTACCTAATTAGTTTAATCTTGAGCGGTGCACCATAGCATACTTGAGATTAAATTAAAGTTGGATCTTAGCCCTAAGAGTCATATACGATATGATTGATGTTTTCTACCTAATTAGTTTAATCTTGAGCGGTGCGCCATAGCGTACTTGAGATTAAATTAAAGTTGGATCTTAGCCCATTAAATGCATATTATGCTTATTAGCATTAGAAGGTGTATGATTTAGTGGGAGTATTTGTAAAATACATTATTTGCTCTTAAATGATAAATGTGTTGATATTGATATGTGTTCATATAATTTGTATATTTTGTTGTAGAAGTAGCATTACATAATGATAATTGTGATTCGTCCTTATGAAGGACAAAGTTCGAAAGGAACAATACATAATGTGTACGTTCTTGACGAATCCGTTCCTACTGAACCCATTGCAAATGTTGCAAAGGGCAAATAAGGAAGCAACATTAGAAACATAGTGATGATTCTGACAATATTGCTTGCCTTGTAATTGCCATCATGTTTAAAGGCTCTTGTGAAGAACCTTGAACACATGGAAACTGCCTTTTGTTCTAGCACACCGCACAAAGGAAATGTTCCAAATGCGAACTAGGCAAAAGATATATGTTGTGGTGAAAGCTCTTAATTCATATGATGAAAGAAGGAGCAATCCGCAAATTGTGTTAATGGTTGACACAATAAAAGGGTTCATAAAGGAAGAAAAAGAAGGTAAGGCAAAAGTTGCTAAACCTAGGACAAATGTTGTCATAGCCGAAGAGGCTAAACCCAAAATGTCTCAAAAGGATGCATTTTGCTATCATTGCAATAAGATTGTCATTGGAAGCAAAGTTGCAAGGCTTATTAGGAAGGCCTAAAAGGTGAAGAAGGGCAATATGATTGCTACTACTTCAAGTATCTATATGATAGATATTTTCCTTTCGACTTCTTGTTCTTGGGTATATGATACAGGATTGGATCCCACATTTGTTTAAATGTGCAAGGAACAAAGAATAGAAAGCTACTCAAATAAGGTAAATTAAACCTAAGCATGGGAATGGAGCAAGAGTTGCAACATTAGCCATAAGGGACTTATGAAGTCACTTTGCCTTGTGAAGTAGTACTTGTTTTGAACAAGTATAACTACGTTCCGGATTTGAGTAGGAGTATTATTTCTGTTTCTTAAATGGATGATGAAGGATATAATTTTCTTATTTTCAATAAGAAATTTTATATTTATTTAATAATATGCCTTATTGTAATGCATATGTCATTAAATGGTCTTCATATCCTTGATGATGAGAAACAAAATAATATTGAAGATATCTATGATATAAATGGGAAATCTAAACCGAACAATATGAACAAAGCGTTTATATGGCATTGCCGGCTTGGTCAAATAAATAAGAAACATATATCTAAACTCCATTAACATGGACTTTTAGACTCATATGACCATGAATCATTTGAGGAATGTGGATCTTATTTATTGGGAGTATTGACCAAACCACCCTACACTAAGAGTAGTGGGAGGGCTAGTGACTTATTGGTCATTATACATGAGATGTATGTGGACCATTAAGCAGCATTGCTAGGGGAAGATTTCGGTATTTCATCATATTTACCAATGACTTATCTAGATATGACTATGTCCATCTGATGAAGTCCAAAGGTGAATCGTTTGAGATGTTTTAAACATTTCAAGATGAAGTACAAAACAATTTGGCAAAATTATTAAGTACTTCGATTAGATCGAGGTGATGAATATTTGAGCCAAGAGTTTGACAATCATCTCAAAACTATGAAATTGTTTCAAGAGTTGACTCCACACTGAACACCACTATGAATGGTGTGTCTGAAAGGAGGAATTGAACCTTGTAGGACATGGTTCGTTCGATGATGTGTCAATCAGACTTTCCTATTTCCTATTTCCTTTTGAGGATATGCATTAGAAATAATGCGGTTACACTGAATCGAGTCCCTACTAAATCGGTTCCTAAGGCCCCACATGAGATGTGGCATGGAAGAAAACTTAGTTTGTCTTTCATGAAGATTTGGGGTTGCGAATCTTATGTAAAGAGACTTGTCTCTTATAAGTTAGCACCAAATCTGACAAGGTTATTTTCGGATATTGATTTTACAATCACAAAGAGAACAAAATGTTTGTTGCTCTACACGATTTGTTTCTTGAGAAATAGTTTCTCAATAAAGAATCTAGTGGGAGTAAAATTAATCTTGAAAGAAGTTCAAGAACCCGAAAATAATATGGAACCAAGAGTAGAGACAGAACCAAGTTCACAAAGGAGTTGTGAAACCGGTTCAAGATGCACAAGTCCATCGTAGATTGGATAGGTTACGATCCGAACTCAAGAAATAGTGATTTCTCGTTGCGGAAAGTGATGAAGTGGAAGTCATTGAGAATGACGATCCTACTTGCTATCAAGAAGCGATGTCCTCTCCTAATTTGGATAAATGGTTAGGAACCATGGAATCCAAATTACAATCCATGTTTTAACAATCAAGTTTGGAACTTGATTGGGCTACCTAAAAGTGTAAAAACTAAAGGGTGCAAGTAGGTCTTCAAAGACCGACATGGATGTGAAGGTGTATACTTTCTGACTAAGGATTGTAGCAAAGGGATTTAGGTTAATTCATAGTATTGACTATGTTGAAACCTTTTTCGCCAGTTACAATGTCGAAGTCATTAGAATTTCAATTGCCATTATCGCATATTGTGACTATGTGATATGACAAATGGATGTCAAACGACTTTCTTTAAATGGAAAGATTATTAAGAATGTGTAGAGTACACAACCAGAATAGTTTGTCGATCCAAGAAACTCTAATAGAGTATGCATGTTGCAAAGATCCATGAGATGGGTTGAAGCAAGCTTAAAGGAATTGGAATCTTCGTTTTGATGAATTGGTCAAAGAGTTTGACTTTATCAAGTACGAAGATGAACCTTGTGTATGCATGAAATTCAGTGGGAGCATGGTATTATTTCTATTGTTTATTACAATGATATCTTACTCATTGGAAAAACAAGTTCCGACACTTAAGACTGTTAAGTCTTGGTCAAGGAAAGGTTTCTCAATGAAAGATATGGGTGAAGCCGCTTACATCCTTGGCATCAAGATCTATAAAGATGGATCTAGAAGGATAAATTGGTTTGAGTCAAAGTGTTCACATTGACAAGATTCTTAGAAGAGTCTAAGAAGAGTAGCTTGTCAATGGATCATGGTACTTCTCTTAGCAATACTCATTGTCTTATGACAACTGATGAGCAAAAGGAAAATGAATGAAGTTCCATATGCTTCGGCATTTGGATCTGTCATGTATGCCATGATTTGTACTAGACCCGACGTCTCATATGCTCTAAGCATGATGAGTAGATACCAATATGATCCTGATATAAACCATTGGATGGGAGTCAAGATGATCCTTAAGTACTTAAGAAGAACTAAGGATATGTTCTTGGTATTTGAAAGATTGGAAGTTAATCTTGTTGTAAGGGTTACATAGGTGCTAGCTTCCAAACTAACAAAGTTAATTTAAAATCGCAATTAGAATTTGTGTTTATGCTTATTAGAGGTGCAATTTTGTTGGAAGAGTTCCAAGCAGAAATTGTAGCCTATTCTACTACTAAGGCCGAATTTTAGCAACATATGATGAGGCTAAAAGAGGCAGTTTGGATCAAAAGTTCATTAGTGTTTTGGAAATGTTCCAAGTATCACTAATCGGTGAAACTTTTGTTATGACAAATAGTGGTGCCACTTGTGCAAACAATGGAATCAAGGTCACAACAGCGATCCAAACACTTACTTAGACGTTCTTCGAGAAATTCTTGAAGAATGAGAAGACGTTAAAATATACAAAGTATCAACCGATGATGACATAAGGGATTCACTTACAAAGACCCTCGCACAGGCGGAAGCATGATGGTCATGTTAGATCCATGAGTATTCGATACATAAATGGAGCCTAGTGCAAGTGGGAGACTGTTAGTGTAATGCCCTAGGCTTTAGTTATGTTTAACTGAAAACCGTTATGTATCATCTTTATCGTTTATGTTTATTATTTAATTATTATATAGTTTGCATATTTATTGTAATAATTTCCGTCCCTGATTATTAAGAGAATAATTAGTATAATTGTCAATGGATAATCATATGATGATTATATGCATAGAGATGCACATTGAAATTATGGGTACTTGTTAGAGAACAAGTGACTGGACTTGACCCGTATGAGATTTATGTCATGGTCAAATGTCATAATTAAATCTCATATGGTCACTTCATTTAGTCCCTAGACCTGAGATTATCATGACCTTACATATGATGAAAGTTATGTTTGATTTTAGTCAAACGGTATCTTAACACGATATCTATAAAGGCTATCTTTGGCATGATCGGATTCATGATGGGAAGGATGATAAGTCAAGATGGAATTTGTCCCTCGAAAGAGAGATGTTTTGCTTGGGCCCCTCGATGAGTGATAATGATGAAAGCGTGTGGCCACACCCCAATATGATTGGACTATCATTATACTCAAGATCGAGAAAGCATTGAACAAATACAAGTTGACATGGACCATGACTTGTGTTCAATATAACATCGTGAGACAAAGGGAAAAATGGAAGTGTACCATTGGAAACGTGAACTCTTACGTTGTGTTATTTGGGTAGACATAATGGCTTGCTAGAGTCCGCTTATGTCTTATGAGGGTCGATATGATCGGACTCATTGCCAACATAATACAATCCTATTGGGTCACACACAAATAGAATGAGTTGGTTGAACCAAGGGAAGAATGATTGAGAGTTTCTGTATTTGGCAACTTATGTCACGCGACATAACTAGCCACTGGCTAGTTATGTCACGCGACATAACTAGCCACTGGCTACTTATGTCACGCGACATAACTAGCCACAGACGCGTTTTTGACAGCCTGTTCTCCTAATTCGATTAGGAAACATATTTACACTAAAGTAGTATAAATATGTGAGGTCTGTCAACCCTAAGATCCGTTCTATACGATTAAATTGAATTGCTATGAGATAGAATTTACCAACCTAAATTGCTTTCCGGTCTTGAGCTATCGAACGGATAATTATTTGATTCGTAATCACAAACTTTTGATCTTCAAATCTTCGAACAAGTACCCATAATTTCAATGTGCATCTCTATGCATATAATCATCATATGATTATCCATTGACAATTATACTAATTATTCTCTTAATAATCAGGGACGGAGATTATTACAATAAATATGCAAACTATATAATAATCAAATGATAAACATAAACGATAAAGATGATACATAACGGTTTTCAGTTAAACATAACTAAAGCCTAGGGCATTACACCAACAGTCTCCCACTTGCACTAGGCTCCATTTATGTATCGAATACTCATGGATCTAACATGCCCATCATGCTTCTGCCTATGCGAGGGTCTTTGTAAGTGAATCCCTTATGTCATCATCGGTTGATATTTTGTATATCTTAACGTCTTCTCATTCTTTATGAATTCCTCGAAGAACGTCTAAGTGAGTGTTTGGATCGCTGTTGTGACCTTGGTTCCATTGTTTGTACAAGTGGCACCACTATAGTCATAACAAAAGTTTCATCGATTAGTGATGCTTGGAACATTTCCAAAACACTAAGCGAACTTTTGATCCAAACCGCCTACTTTTAGCTACATCATATGTTGCTAACATTTGGCCTTAGTAGTAGAATTGGCTACAATTTCTGCTTGGAACTCTTCCAATCAAAATTGCACCTCTAATAAGCATAAACACAAATCCTAATTGCGATTTTAAAATAACTTTGTCAGTTTGGAAGCTAGAATCTATGTAACCCTTACAACAAGATTAACTTCCAATCTTTCAAATACCAAGAACATATCCTTAGTTCTTCTTAAGTACTTAAGGATCATCTTGACTCCCATCCAATGGTTTATATCAGGATCAGATTGGTATCGACTCATCATGCTTAGAGCATATGAGACGTCGGGTCTAGTACAAATCACGGCATACATGACAGATCCAAATGCCGAAGCATATGGAACTTCATTCATTTCCCTTTTGCTCATCACTTGTCATAAGACAATGAAAATTGCTAAGAAAAATACCATGACCCATTGACAAGCCACTTTTCTTAGACTCTTCTAAGAACCTTGTCAATGTGAACACTTTGACTCAAACCAATTTATCCTTCTAGATCCATCTCTATAGATCTTGATGCCAAGGATGTAAGCGGCTTCACCCATATCTTTCATTGAGAAAACTTTCCTTGACCAAGACTTGACAGTCATAAGTGTCGGAACTTGTTTTTCCAATGAGTAAGATATCATTGTAATAAAACAATAGAAATAATACTACGCTCCCACTGAATTTCATGCATACACAAGGTTCATCTTTGTTCTTCGATGAAGTCAAATTCTTTGGCCAATTTATCAAAACAAAGATTCCAATTCCTTGAAGCTTGCTTCAACCCATCTCATGGATCTTTGCAACATGCATACTTTATTAGAGTTTCTTGGATCGACAAACTATTTGGGTTGTGTACTCTACACATCCTTAATAATCTTTCCATTTAAAGAAAGTTGTTTGACATCCATTTGTCATATCACATAGTCACAATATGTGATGATGGCAATTGAAATTCTAATAGACATTGGCATTATGGCGGCGAAAAAGGGTTCTATCATAGTTGATACTATGAATTTACCTAAATCCCTTTGTTACAATCCTTAGTCATGAAAATATACATCTTCCCATCCATGTCGGTCTTGAAGACCTACTTGCACCCTTTAGTTTTTACACCTTCAGGTAGCCCAATCAAGTTCCAAACTTGATTGTCAAACATGGATTGTAATTCGGATTCCATGGTTCCTAACCATTTATCCAAATTAGGAGTGGACATCGCCTCAAGATAGGAAGTAGGATTGTCATTCTCAATGACTTCCATTTTATTACTTTCCGAAACGAGAAATCAATATTTCTTGAGTTTGGATCGTAACATATCCGATCTACGATGGACTTGTGCATCTTGAACCGGTTCCACAACTCTTTGTGAACTTGGTTCCGTCTCTACTCTTGGTTCCATATTATTTTCGGGTTCTTGAACTTCTTTCAAGATTAATTTTACTCCCACTAGATTCTTTATTGAGAAACTATTTCTCAAGAAACAAATCGTGTAGAGCAACAAACGTTTTGTTCTCTTTGCGGTTGTAAGATTAATTTCCGAAAATAAATTTGTCAAATTTGGTGCTAACTTATAAGAGACAAGTCTCTTTACATAAGATTCGCAACCCCAAATCTTCATGAAAGACAAACTAAGTTTTCTTCCATGCCACATCTCATGTGGGGCCTTAGGAACCGATTTAGTAGGGACTCGATTCAGTGTAACCGCATTATTTCTAATGCATATCCTCAAAAGGAAATAGGAAATAGGAAAGTCTAATTGACACATCATCGAACGAACCATGTCCTACAAGGTTCAATTCCTCCTTTCAGACACACCATACAATGTGGTGTTTCGGGTGGAGTCAACTTTGAAACGATTTCATAGTTTTGAGATGATTGTCAAACTCTTGGCTCAAATATTCATTACCTCGATCCAATCGAAGTACTTAATAGTTTTGCCAAGTTGTTTTGCACTTCATCTTGAAATGTTCGAAACATCTCAAACGATTCACCTTTGGACTTCATCAGATAGACATAATCATATCTAGATAAGTCTTTAGTGAAATATGATGAAATATCGAAATCCTCCCCTAGCAATGCTGCTTAATAGTCCACATACATCTCATGTATAATGACCAATAAGTCACTAGCCCTCCAACTACTCTTAGTGTAGGGTGGTCTGGTCGATAATCCCAATAAATAAGATCCACATTCCTCAAATGATTTATGGTCATATGAGTCTAAAAGTCCATGTTAATGGAGTTTAGATATATGTTTCTTATTTATTTGACCAAGCCGGCAATGCCATATGAACGCGTTGTTCATATTGTTTGGTTCAGAATTCCCATTTATATCATAGATATCTTCAATATTATTTTGTTTCTCATCATCAAGGATATGAAGACCATTTAATGACATATGCATTACAATAAGGCATATTATTAAATAAATATAAAACTTCTTATTGAAAATAAGAAAATTATATCCTTCATCATCCATTTAAGAAACAGAAATAATACTCCTACTCAAATCTGAAACGTAGTCATACTTATTCAAAACAAGTACTACTTTACAAGGTAAAGTGACTTCATAAGTCCCTTATGGCTAATGTTGCAACTCTTGCTCCATTCCCATGCATAGGTTTAATTTACCTTATTTGAGTGGCTTTCTATTCTTTGTTCCTTGCACATTTAAACAAATGTGGGATCCAATCCGGTATCATATACCCAAGAACAAGAAGTCGAAGGGAAAATATCTATCATATAGATATTTGAAGTAGTAGCAATCATATTGCCCTTCTTCACCTTTTAGGCCTTCCTAATTAGCCTTGCAACTTTGCTTCCAATGACCAATCTTATTGCATTGGTAGCAAACTGCATCCTTTTGAGACACTTTGGGTTTAGCCTCTTAGGCTTTGCAATTTTTGCCTTAGGTTTAGCAACCTTTGCTTTACCTTCTTTTCCTTCCTTTATGAACCCTTTTCTTGTTTCAACCATTAACACAATTTGCGGATTGCTCCTTCTTTCATCTCATGAATTAAGAGCCTTCACCACAACATATATCTTTTGCCTAGCTTGCACTTGAAACATTTCCCCTTTTGCGTTATGCTAGAACAGAAGAATAGTTATCATGTACTCAAGGTTCTTCACAAGAGCCTTTAAACATGATGGCAATTACAAGGCAAGCAATATTGTCAGAATCATCAATATGTTTCTAATGTTGCTTCCTTATTTGCCCTTTGCAACATTTGCAGTGGGTTCAGTAGGAACGGATTCGTCAAGAACGTACACATTATGTATTGTTCCTTTCGAACTTTGTCCTTCATAAGGACGAATCGCAATTATCATTATGTAATGCTACTTCTACAACAAAATATACAAATTATATGAACACATATCAATATCAACACATTTATCATTTAAGAGCAAATAATGTATTTTACAAATACTCCCACTAAATCATACACCTTCCAATGCTAATAAGCATAATATGCATTTAGATGGGCTAAGATCCAACTTTAATTTAATCTCAAGTACGCTATGGCGCACCGCTCAAGATTAAACTAATTAGGTAGAAAACATCAATCATATCGTATATGACTCTTAGGATCTTTTATGAGATTTATTTAAGACATCATATGTCTAAGCATATTTTAATCTCATCTTATGCCTTGGGTCCAAAACCATTTTGATAACCCAATTAAGTTCATTCATATTAAACGTATAGGAACCACCATTTCCTCATCTTGCTCGCAAACGGAATAGAATCAAAGTACCTTGCTATGGCAAGCCCACCCAAAACTATCCGAATGGTCTCAAGTGTTTTAATCATGAATTGGCATAAAAGAACTTAAAAGTTAAATGAAGGTTCTTTAAGGTAGATTATAAGCATATCAGCAAAGATAGTCATAATCATGCACCAGGAAAGTTTCCAGGAAGATAGGTGAGCCACAAGGACTACTTAAGTACCAACTCTTCCTTAGACGGAACTCTCCTAGTCATGCACAATTAGAAATCAACTACGATTTGGCAACATAATCACTACCTTTTATAAACAATTAGTTTCCTTTTAAAATTTCGCGTAATTATGACTTGTTTCCATAAACAATCATAAAATCCAAAATTTACAATGTCTAAATCTAAACATATTAGGAAACTATAATGCAATGTTTCAACTAAACATTTTAGGAAATCACAATTCAATGTTTCAACTAAACATCTAATAAAATTCTTAACACTTAAGAACAAATAATTCATGCATCGCAACAATTAATAAAAACACATTTAAATTAATTAAGCATGCATCATAAACAATGAATTAATCTAGCATAGCCCTATAAATTTTATTTCCGAGAAATTTATAGCATCCAGTTAAGACATAAAACATCTCAGATTGTAAACACAATCACGAGAATAGCGAAAGATTAAACAAACCGATTCGCTCTGCATTCGGCTTATTATGTCGCGTGACATAACTAGCCGGTGGCTAGTTATGTCGCGTGACATAACTAGCCGAATAACCGAATTTCCACATGTGGCTAGTTATGTCGCGTGACATAACTAGCCGGTTCGCATTTCCAGATTTCAATCAATTCAGATTACATGCAATTAAATCATATAAAACAACCCTTTTACAGATTTAATTCATCATAATTCGAAAACGATTTTCACATTGTTTCACATAAACAATCAAAATTCTACCGCATACAAAAACATGCAACGAACATATAAACAATTTATATAATCATTCTAGCATGTTAATTCAAACTTAACCATACGAACGGGGCTCTGATACCACTGTTGGGTTTTATGGGTCCATGCGCAGCGGAATTAAGCATCAAATTAACACAAAACCCAAGCCCTAAGATCCGTTCTATACGATTAAATTGAATTCCTATGAGATAGAATTTACCAACCTTAATTGCTTTCCGGTCTTGAGCTATCGAACAATTTATTGGTGTGATTTTGAATCACAATCTTCAATCTTCAAGAACCTTTCAATCTTCAGATTGGAACTCTAGGCCTTGATCGTCAAACGAGCGAAGACCCTCTATTGTTATATCCACACGTAAGAATGAACCAAGAACGATTTCTTGATGATTGCTAGATCAAAACCTTGAAGAATATTGAGAAACCTTTATGTGTTTTTTTTTCTTTCTTGAAAATTCGGCCAGAGCATTAGGGTTGACAGACCTCACATATTTATACTACTTTAGTGTAAATATGTTTCCTAATCGAATTAGGAGAACAGGCTGTCAAAAACGCGTCTGTGGCTAGTTATGTCGCGTGACATACTTAGCCAGTGGCTAGTTATGTCGCGTGACATAACTAGCCAGTGGCTAGTTATGTCGCGTGACATAAGTTGCCATATGCAGGAACTCTCAATCATTCTTCCTTTGGTTTAACCAATTCATTCTAGTTGTGTGTGACCCAATAGGATTATATTATGTTGGCAATGAGTTCGATCATATCGAATCCCATAAGACATAAGCGGACTCTAGCAAGCCATTATGTCTACCCAAATAATATAACGTAAGAGTTCACGTTTCCAATGGTACACTTTCATTTCTCCCTTTGTCTCACGATGTTATATTGAACACAAGTCATGGTCCACGTCAACTTGTATCTGTTCAATGCTTTCTCGATCTTGAGTATAATGATAATCCAATCGCATTGGGGTGTGACCACACTCTTTCATCATTATCACTCATCGAGGGGCCCAAGCAAAACATCTCTCTTTCGAGGGACAAATTCCATCTTGACTTATCATCCTTCCTATCATGAATCCGATCATGCCAAAGATAGCCTTTATAGATATCGTGTTAAGATATCGTTGACTAAAATCAAACATGACTTTCATCATATGTAAGGTCATGATAATCTCAGGTCTAGGGACTAAATGAAGTGACCATATGAGATTTAATTATGACATTTGACCATGACATAAATCTCATACGGGTCAAGTCCAGTCACTTGTTCTCTAACAAGTACCCATAATTTCAATGTGCATCTCTATGCATATAATCATCATATGATTATCCATTGACAATTATACTAATTATTCTCTTAATAATCAGGGACGGAGATTATTACAATAAATATGCAAACTATATAATAATCAAATGATAAACATAAACGATAAAGATGATACATAACGGTTTTCAGTTAAACATAACTAAAGCCTAGGGCATTACACCAACAGCTAGCACATCACGAGTAGGTCGTATATTATCTCGCCTTCTACCTAGGAGAAGTGATAGGCCACGTAATCCTCCTAACAATTACACCCCAGATGCATATCCCTGACGGATTTCCTATTTGACCGGGATGTGGTCAATAAATATTTTCTTATTTTTTCGAATTAATTGGTAAGTTATTATGACTGTCTTCAATTTCTTGCCCATGCCATGTTAAATTGACTCTTGTTGTTTTAATGGTTGTTTGGAAATTTGGAACCATTTTAGTTAAGTTGGAATGGTCATGTTAGGTTATAAAATGATTGGTACCAGTTTGGTATGAGTTAGAGTAAATTTGTGACATCAGTCCAAAAAAGATTTATTTATCAGAACTTTCAAAAACGGGATTACCAATACCGTTTTTGTAAGAACTGTAAAAAACGGCACTACGAATCCCGTTTTTGTCAGAACTGTCAAAAACGGCACTACGAATACCGTTTTTGGAATAAATTTTTTCAGAATACTTACCCTTTAAAAGGCTCGGTGACCTCAAAAACGAATTCATCCATTTCTCAATCTCTCATCCATCTCTTTCAATAACCAAAATGGATCCGGAGCAACCCCGCTGGTATCTTGGACGACAACCTCTTCCTGGTAATCCTGGTCAAACCTCCAATCGTCAATCTAATCTCTCTCAACTTTTACGAGAGTTTGAATCTCCACCGCCTCAAATTGAACGAGAGAGAGAATCTCCACCGCCTCATATCATACCTGGTCCCGCCGGTGACGCACAGTCCGCCATGCGTCGGCATCGCACCGGAAAAGCTCATGTCTCTTAGGGACCCCCCGCTCAGTCGACCCAAGAGGCCATATGTAAAAAGCTTGAAGAGCCGGTGGAGGATGATGATTTCCAGGGCAAAGCTTGGCTTTCTGCAATGGACTATCTCACTGCAGAGGGTACTTATTATCCCTTGAGAATGATCAAGGAGAACTGCCAAAAATATAAGAGGGTGGAACAGGTATAATATTTTACATTAATTATAGTTAAGGTTGAAATTTACAAATAATTGATCATTATATTTTTGTTCTATTAGGTTGTTGTGGTTGTGAAGGAGTTCACACCAAGTGATCATGGCTCTGTGCATTTGGTTTTGAAGGATCCTACTGATACCATTGATGCTTACATTGCTGACAAAGTGATGAGGGATAGTGAGGGCGAAGTGACATAGGTGTTGGTCTTTGTTCTTATACTTACTCGGGTATGAAATATTTTCCTTAACATTACACTCCCTAAGGTTATATTCCTTAACATTTTGTTCTAAATGTTTTATTTTGTTGATCTATTAGAGGCATTGTTTGGGCCCCCTCACGCTAAAAAAAATACTTAACATTGTTACTTCCAATGTTTCTAAGGTGTTTCCCAAGGATTGTTAATTTGTGTTATTGGACATGTAATATTTGAATTTCTGTCGGATTTAATATGTTCTGAATTTATGTAATATTTTTCTATGTGATCGGGATGTGATCACTGAATATTTTGGATTTAATGTAATATTTCCTATGTGGCCGGGATGTGGCCACTGAATTTATTTATTTATGTAATATTTTCCTATGTGAACGGGATGTGGTCACTGAATTTATTTATTTATGTAATATTTTCCTATGTGACCGGGATGTGGTCACTGAATTTATTTATTTATGTAATATTTTCCTATGTGACCGGGATGTGGTCACTGAATTTATTTATTTATGTAATATTTTTCTATGTGACCGGGATGTGGTCACTGAATTTAGTAATTTTTATCGAGTAAAAACGAATATTATGTCATCATTTTTTCAAACACTTAATAAAATAACATTCAGAAATAGTTAAATATATAACAAGTTCAAAGTTCAAATAACATCCACGAATACTTAAATATATTACAAGTTCAAAGTTCAAATAAAACAAACATTCACAAATAGTTAAACAAAACATATTACAAGTACTAGAAAATAACATTTAATCCTCCACCCTAAGAGCTGGACATCTTCTTTTAGTGTGACCTTCTCCCTTGCATATCCCGCAACGAAACTTCCTTTTCTCCACCTGCCAATCCATCCTATTTCTAATCCGCCTTGATTTAGGTCTTCCTTGCTTCTTATCACGACGGTGCATCGGGTTAGGATAAAAACTTGGGACAAGATGATCTACATTCCAATAAGCCTCGTCATGGATCGGATTAAAAGTGCCCCTCCATGTATTGTGGTACGCCTCAAGACTGTAAAAGAAATCAACAAAATTCAAACCATCAATATGTTGGGCTTTGAAGCAGGCAAGAGCATGCGAACAAGGGTAATGATATTGCACCCATTTACCACAAGTGCATGCTCGAGGACCCAATTCCACCACTTGAATCCTTCCACCCCTTTCACCGCGTCGCCCAGTTGTAACTTGATAAACACCTACTGGAGTATTGTTAAACCTTCTAACACTATGATAGCCGGCCTTCTTCAAGTTGAAGTCATATTTTTGTTGGACCCTTTGACTGAATTGCAGTCTAGCATTTATGTTAGGGTTACCAGGATACCCCCCTAAAGCCCTTATTGATATCGATAGTCTATTTTGAAAGTATTCCACACATCTATAGAAGGCCATCTCAACAATACCCGAAATAGGCATCCCTCGTGCTCCTTTCATCACACCATTAAAAACCTCAGACAAATTGGGAGTCTTAATGCCGTACCTATATCCACCATCATGCGCCATTGACCACTTTTTAGTATCCAATAACTCAAACCATTTAACTGCCTCGCGATTGATTATACGAATCTGAGCCAAGAAATTTTTCATATTTCGGTCCTGGGTGGCGCTAACAGCACGCCAAAAAAGATCTTTTAAGCCAACACCCTTATGAGTGTAAAGGAAATTAGCTCGTAAATGCAACATGCACCACACATGCCTGACAGGTTCGTGGCCATCCATTTTCTCCAATAGTGGCAAGGATCCCATTGTGGCGATCAGATATCAAACAAACTTCACGACCCCTAATAACATGTCTGCAAACAAGATATAAGAACCAAGACCAGTTTTCATGGTCCTCTTTTTCAACAAGAGCAAAAGCAATTGGAAGTAAACTATCATTCGCATCGACACCCATAGCAATAAGTATTACACCTTTATATCTTCCATGCAAGAATGTGCCATCAACAGAAATGACAGGACGGCAATGAGAGAATGCTTCCAAACAAGGGCCAAATGCCCGTAACACACGGTCAAACGAACCTGGAGGACCACTTCGGGGACGATTAGAAAACTCCACAATGGTTGAAGGGTTCCACTTTTGAATAGCTGCTAACAAACGTGGCAACTTTCTATAAGATTCGTCCCAGTCCCCATATGCTTGAGCGATGGCTTTTTGTTTACCACACCATGCCTTCCGATATGAAACATCCTTACCGTAATCTGATTTTATATTTATCATTATAAGCTTAATCTTGTACTCTGGATCAGCCTTGACAAGATCGAAAACTTCTCGTCCTATAAACTTAGCATCTAAATTAGGATGATCGCCGCTAACATCTGAAGCCAAGCAAGAATGTGGACCCTTGTACTTAGTTACTTCCCAGTACCCACCCTTCTTCAAACTCACATTGACATAGAAATTACAGGGGAACTGTTTCACCAAACACTCAATAGTCCACTTTTGCGGTGTGCTCTTTCTCACCTTGAACCTCAGATTCTTCTTAATATGGTACTTCTTTATACAGTGTACTGCACATCAATCTTGTCTGAGAAGCGAATACCTTTAGCGATTCCATCATTCTCCGCATTCCATTCGGCAAACTTGTATTCACTATTATCATAATTCTCTGACCCTTCACCAATATCACGGTAAAATTGATAGTCTCCTCTCCCATACATTTGATTTTGCGGTTCACCTTGAAAAGTAATCATCTGTGCTCCTACATCACCACCTTCCCAATCATCACCCTCATTCTCGTTATCAGTTGCACTCGAACAATCTTCATATCCAGAATCAGCATCAGAACTTACTGCAAGGATATGACTTTCATAATCTGAATCATCATCATTTTCACGTTCCTCTACCTCTTCCCCTTCCCCTTCCCCTTCCACTTCCACTTCTGCTTCCACTTCCGGTTCCACTTCCGGTTCCACTTCCCTTTCCTCTTCCAAATGTGTTTCAAAACCAAAATCATCTCTCTCAAGGTAGTTATCATTTTGTATCGGCTCCTCACGTGTTTCAACCTCATCAGAACGCACATTATTATCAAAAAGCATAAAACCATGACAATATACAACTGCAAGCTATCAATCCCACCTAATTGAGCAGAAACATCAAACATGACTTTCACACACATATCATCCTCGACTTCAAGCGGAATGTAATTTGCAAACCCATTGCCCATCATATGAGGATATCTACAAATAACTTTCAGCTTAATATCCCTTGGATCTATATCCATTTTCTTATATAACTTCCTAATCAATTTTTTGTAACTCCAATGAGTTTTTGCCCTAAGTGGAAATTTATTTTGTTCAAGATTACTATCTCCAAACGGGTGTTCATCATCTCCTCCCCAGTAGCACATGAAAATAAGTGGAAGTCCACTCATATTTTTCCCTAAACAAATTAATTCAACAATCAAAATATATAAAAAAGCAACAAATCACATTATACAAATCAAAATATATCAATTCATTCGACAGTCAAAACATATAAAAAAACAACAAATAACTCTAGTTTAAAATCACATTATACAAATAAAAATATATAAAAAAGAATAAAATGTACCTTAAATAATGCTTAATTCACAAAATATTGAAGAATGTGAGCTCTGAAATTGAAATGGACAGAGAAATGGTTATGAAAGGAGAAATGGTTATGAAAGAATGAGAAAGAAGAGGCTGTGAGGGGATGAGAAAGAAGAGGCTGTGAGGGGAATTTATGATGGCATGAAATCGGCATTGCCAGTGCCGACTTCACTAAAACCCTAGTTGAAGTCGGTATTTCCAATGCCGACTTCTCTTAATCCAAATTATGCCATTAACGCCTTAACGAATCCTCCCAATGGCTGACTTTTGACTGACCAAAAACGGCATTGGTAGTGCCGACTTCAAGCCAAAAACGTTACTACCAATGCCGATTTCTCTCAAAGTGGTCATTTTGGTACATAAATTTTCCCTTAAGTCATTTAGGTAAATATTAATTTAAAAAGGAATATTTTTTTTTTTTAAAAATCAAATTTTGTGATTCCATAAATTCACTAAAAAATAAAAATGCTAAATGGGATCATGAATTTAGTTGTCCATGCTGATCCTGATGACCTTAGAAAGGGTGAGTTTCATCTTCTTCATGATAAAATCAATTTCATTTCCGTCTACCTTGATTCAAATTCAATTGTTGTTTTGGGAGGATTTTCGCTAATTAGTGATGATAGTTTCAGTTAGCCGATCAACAGATTCGAAAGCAATCACATTAATTTTCTTTTTGCAACTGAAGGAATATTTCAGAATATGCTTTCCTTATTTTGCCCAATAGTACTTAAGTTTCTTAATAATATTCACTTCTTCTTCAGGATGCCATGAAATCAGCAAAAGCACTGGATATGCTGGTGAAAGGATTGCCTGCAGTAGGCCATAACATCCCCTTTATTTACTCCGAAACTTCTAGTGCTTGAATAACACAAAAAACTAATGATGTATATAGCTAAAATAGCTTACATCATGGTAAAAAACTGTCTAAATAGGATACAAATTCCAATAAATTATCAGAGAAGAAGGTACATAGATCTTTTGAAGCATTATGAGTTTGATGAATTATATGTAAAAATGGCTATAAAGAAATAAGTAATACTCCCTCCGTCTCAAAATAAATGTTAAAAAGAATACTAACTTTTATCAAAATACAAAAATCTAATGTTGTATATAGCTAAAATAGCTTACACAAAAGCCTAATGTTGTATATAGCAAAAAGGATACAAATCCCAATATAATTTATTTATTATCAAAAGAAAAAAAATGATATATGAGGCATAGTTCTCACCCACTATGAACTCTTCATTTAAACACCCAATTGATTGAAAAGGTGTGAACATTAAACTATATTCTGAAATTTGGACAGACGTATCGGCATCTTCTACCTTAGTCCTCAAACTCATAGTTAGTTTCCATTTGTGATTAATTTTTGCCTTTTGAGTTGATTGAATATTTTCTTCAACCCCAAATTTTTCGATATTTAGAACTTTCCCAATTTCAAACTTAATCTTCAAATTAGATGGCAAGCTGTTCGGGATGGTAGCCTGAATTTTAGAATCCTAAACAAAATAAAAAATAGTATTAAAGATTCAATATGATGATCAAATTAAATAAATAGAAGCCTGAATAAAAATTATGCAAGATAAGGAAGTAAATTAATAAAAATTATTACCTCTTCATCAACAAATATCATCTCATCTGACGTTTTTTCATACTGGTTTGTCTGCTCTCATATACGTAAAATGCGAGCGTTAATGTTACAAAACCTAGCGTTCTTATCAATTGATTTAATACCAATCAATCGACTTGTCGACATAATCTGTGATTTCATTTAAATAAACGAAAAATATTGTTAGGTAAATATCCAAAAAAACAAAATGAATGCGCTTTTGTAACTCAAACTGCACTTACATAAGTTTCACCTTTGCCATTTTTTATTGTCCAAAAAAGATCGTCTCATTTCCAAAATTGTTGGGTTAAAATAATTAAACTTCAAAATTTTCAATCAAAGAAGGAGGGAGGAAGGAGAGAATGAGAGCCAACCAATGATATTTCCAGGTATCAATGTCATGATATATGCTCCCTGACGAACGTCGAAACGTCAAAAATAAAGTTCCAACTCAACTATCTACAAGTGATTTGTAAATAGGGTAAGTCGGGTCGAACCACAGAGACACGAATTTAAAGTGTAGGAATTATTGCTATAACAAAAAGTTTGTAAAGTGAAGGATTTGTTGATTTGTTTAAGACTAATATGGTTGCAAAAATTAAGTAAAAGTGATTATAAAAGATTTTTATAATAAGGAGACAATTCCCGGAATTGGTTTCACAAATTATGCTCAAGTTTCACAATTCATCAATCAAAGTGCACTTGGGGTTTTGTTCTTACAAAAATATGATTAGGACACTTTGGCGGGTGATTTGCAATCAAGTGTTTCTAACTAATCTATTCCCTTGGCCCGTTCATAAATTAGTTAGAAACCCATTTTAGAACTTAAGAACACCAAATAAACCACAATTCTTATGAATCGTTTGGCGGGGATTCAACAAATTGTGAAAATCAAGCCAAGACTAATTTCAATTGTAAATTTGGCGGTTCACAATTGAAATTCTAAATAATTCAAGAACAATTATTTGATCAAGATAAATATTCTAAAATTCAATTAAAAGCAACTTGATAATCCCAAGTAATACAATGATAAAGATGAAAAATAAAACTCAAAACATAATTGTTACCTCCAATCCCAAGAATTAGGGTTTTAGCTATTCATGGACACAAGATGAACACCAAAAAAAAAAAATGAAAAAAAAAAAAAAAAAAAAACATAAAAAAGATGATAACTGATTTTTTTACAGAATTCTCTCCTTCATAAAAAAACAACTGCTGCCTTAATTTAATATACCTAGGAGCTCATGAACAGTCACGTTTATTCACATGAACAATCTCCATTTATTCCAGCCCAAATAGGCCCAAATCCTTTCCAAACTCAGCCCAACTCCTTGGCCCTACTGCAGCAATCCTCGGCCAGCTTTCTTCATGGCCGGCCATGTCTGTGCCTTGTCTCGGCCAAGCCCTCAATTGCCTTGGATGTCATGACTTGGTTAGTACCATTTTAGATTCGATTCGTCCCATAATTACAACGTCGCATTTTTTTCACTTGATTTATTCACCAATTGTTCCCAATTTCCAAACTTGAACCACTGAAACTAAAAACACTAAAAACATCCATTAAACACACAAAACTCAAGGATTAAGCAAATAATAAGTTCAAAAAGTAGTCAATGGATGAGTGTAAAACTCACTCATCAAATACCCCCAAACTTAGACATTTGCTAGTCCTCGAGCAAATACTAAAACAAACTAAACACAAAACAACTAAACGAACAAAAATTAAAAGCAAACTACTCTAACAAATAATCAACTATGTCCTTCCATTCTTGCATGCTCCACAATTGCCTAAATCACAAAATACCATCAACCGCAGGATAAGATTTTCCACAATGCAAGTATCAATATATTTTCCATTAATTGTAAAATATTACTTAACCATTATAATTACACCATAAATCTCTTTATGCACGAACATCTTTCTCTTTTCTCACAACCACGATTCATTTTTACAAAGCTAAGTACACCAACCATCTTTTATTTTATTGACTCTATTTACCAAGCAACAACACTTTTTAGACACAAAGCATGAATATCCCATGAATCACTTACAACCCCCCCCCCCCAAACTTGATTCTTTAAGCACATTTTAAAATCTTCTACCGTTCAAGTAGGGAACACTGTAGCAGCGAACTCCATGCCCCTAATACTAGGTAGAGATTTATTTAAAGGCTTTGAGAGTTAGCCACTTCGGTATCGAGCTTGGTACGGACCATCACGGCGGTAAAGCTCTTCCTCCATAACGCTATCGCATACCCGTAAATCTGTTAAGCTAGAATAATCCCTAACCAATTAATCTACACGTCTGGAGGTTTCACCGAGTATACATTGCATTGCCATTGCTCTCATTTTTATTTATTTATTTTTTTTTTATTTTTCAAGATAACAAGGGGGGGTCAAATTCTATTCACATCAAAGGAATACTCATCTTATGACTTGCCTAATGTTGCTATGTGACAAACAAATTCATTAACTTAAAAGATGATGGTGTACTATAAACTTTATAAAAAATGGATCAAAATTATCAACAAAGAGAATATTTTCAAGAATAATTACAACTAAGAGATTTAGGACACAATCATAACTCTTAAGTAATGTACCACAATTAATCAAGAATTATACCAACACTTGCATATACAATTACCAAATCCCATTATCCTTCTTAGCGGTCAAAACAAATCACATGCACTTATGGAGAACACCAAGAACGTTACAAAACTTTTGACTATACAAGAAAAGGACATAGTGTAAGTACCCAAATCTGGCTCATGCCTTTCGGTTAATTTTCCCGACATTTTCGGTAAGTTTTCCGGTAATTCCCCAGACCTTCCTAGTGTTCCGGAAACATTCCGGAACTGTTTTTAATTAAATAAAGGCTGAAGGGAATCCTTCCTAATTAAGAAACACGTTTTTCTTAATTAGGAGGGAAGGTTCTAGAATAATGCCACCTTGCATGGTTCTAGAATGCTGAGTCACAATGGATAAGCCCGCACGGCTGCATTAGCTCGCTGCCTCTGACCGCACGGCTTCATTAGCCTTATCCAGACTGCCTATAAATAGAGCCCTCCTCTACCCATTTCAACACACAAAAAAGAACAAGACACACAATAGAGATACAATACACTCACAAACACAATCAGACGTGAAGAACACCCTTGAAGGCTCAAGAAGGCGAAGAAGAAGCTCAAGAAGCCATCTCCCTCCTCCTTGAAGACCCAAGACGAACCTCTCCTCCTAGCTCCGTCCGAAGAAGCGAAGGAAACGATTGGTAACCTCGCACGCCCTAACCTTGCATTTTAATTGATATACTTGCTCATTGCATTCATATATCTTGCTTGGGACTTGGCATTTATTCATAAAGATCATTTCTTTATCATTCCCCTTCCCCTTTGCATGCATTAAGACCTCATTTGTCATAAAAATGTAGTCTTTTTCATAAAGGTGCATCCTTTGCACCTAAAACCCCTATTTTCCAATAAAAATGTTATCTTTACGCATCATTTGCATATAAAGATCAAATCTTTTTCAATAAAAATGCATCCTTTGCATCAAAACCCCTTTTTCAATGCATCATTTGCATAAAAATCCTATCTTTATGCATCATTTGCAATAAAGATCATTTCTTTAAATCAAAAAGCATCATTTGCAAACATAAAAATGTCATATTTTCATTAAAGAGTCATTTTTCATGCATTCCCCCTTTCCCCAACCTTGGAACGGACCGGTGTAAAAGTTCTCATCTTTGCATCGTTCCTTCCATTAAAGGTTCATGATTTCTTTAGGAAAAGGATAACCTTGAACCCTATATCTCCGATTATCGCTTAAGAATGAGTATGAAGCCTCTATACGAGCTCGACCGTCTTAAAGCGTAGGATTGATGGGCTAAGGACATTCCTTCCTAAAGAACCTCATCTTTGACCACAAAGAGAGTCATTCTCTCGATCACGCAAGTCCCGAGGGTCCCGAGGTTAAAATGCGATGATCACAAGTCACAAGATGAGGACGGGATCATAATCCCAAATACATAAATTCCAAGAAATCCCGAGCGACAACCAATAAATGGTTTGTACGTCCGGAAGACAACTTGGGACATTCCCCCCTTATTTTCAAACACATGCACACAAGAAAGCACGCAAGCAAGCACGATTAATGAAATCTCGGGAGACTTGCTCCGGCAAGGCACTTTGGGTGAACGCCAAACGTTCTTCCCAAGGGGTAACTTAACCTCCGAACCCATAAAACAACCTTTTTTTCAAAGTTTTGAGGTAATCAAAATGGCGTGGCGACTCCGTTTTTTCAAAACAAAAAATCGATACTCGGTATATAGGTGGAAACCACTTACCCTTCCTGTACACTCCCTGACGTGGGAGTTGGGATAACCGGTGGTTTAACAATCCACGTACCAGTATCCCTTTTCGAAAAACAATTTTGAAAAAAATAAAAGAAAGCTTTTCCCTTTGAGCGGGTTAGACTCCCATCGCCGATTTCATTAATCGTGCTTGCTTTCTTTACCATGCATTGCATCATTTGCGTCTTGGAATTTGTGCATACTTTGAACGGGAAACAACCCGAAAAAAATAGCAAAAGGAGTGGAACCTGGAAAATTGATCCATGCAGTCGTACGGCTCAATCCTCCTTGGATTCCCGACCGGGCGACCTCGTGCAATTCCACCGGGAAAAATCATGGTTAATCTGCAAATTCTAGCGGCTTGGGGCTACTCACTTCATGATCGATCGGCTCCTAGAAAATTTACGTGCTTACGTGTTGCATTTTCCCCCGTCCCGAAAAATCATTCCTTTAAAACACATTTATGAAAATCTCTGTTTTAACTCAAAAAGGAACATTTTTAGGAGACCGCACACTACGCGCACCCGATATATCCCGTACACTTTTGCACGCACGTCCTTCAAACCCGAGGGTGGTTCCAGTGCACACGGACAGCCTTACGATGCTCCCGAGCGCGCACGGAATCATCCCAACCTCCCCATGGCGGCCGTGTCGACCAATGCACAAACCGTGTCACACGTTTCAAAAACCGTGACTTTTGGTTGGTTTTTGGTCTAGTCAGGTGTCATATAGCCCAGCTTGCATACCCACGTAAAGGTCAAGCCTTAGCTCATAACGGAAGCCAAGATTTTCGCTCAAGCGAAATTCCCGCCGAAATTCCGACAAGGAAAAATCGGTGGGATCTTGACTCCGACATTGACTATTGACCTTGACCCGCACGGAATGCGTAAGAGTCAAGACCGAGTCTTTGCCAAAATCAAAAGATCTTTCGCTCAAGCGAAGCTACGCCAAAATTCCGACAAGGAAAAATTGGCAAGATCTTGACCGCATTGACTTCGATTCGACCCACGCACTACGTATGCAACGAAGTTCAATGTGACACTGTGTCATCCGGCTTTTGCCGCCCGACCCATGCCTATTATTCTCTCGGACATTACCGAAGGTCGAAACCGTCATTCGCTCAAGCGAAACTCGCTAAAGATCCGTCAAGGCGTAAAGACGAGACTTTCCCGTGTGCCTTGACTATAATCCGCATTGCTCGTGCGTTGAAATGTCCTATGACCCGCTAGACCCGTTAGGAGCGTTCTTTACTCTCGGTTGGTGGGATCCGCGTGCCCTATAGGACCCTCGCCCGGGCCGTCCACCCCGGGAGGTCGAAATACGTGGAATACGAGGGGCTTATAGACGTAGTGACGGAACCCACCGATCCAGATCTAGAGTAGTTGTGAAAAAGAAGGGCGTAACCCCTTTTCCAACCAAATAGATATTAATAAAAGACACTGTTTTAAGTAAACTTGAAGATTCTAATTTGCATATTGCACGAGCCTTCACCTAAACACCTACCCCGAGTCTAAACCTTTCCTATCCCTTTCCCGCAATGCGAGAAAGAAGTGGGTGAGAACACCGGCCGCCGACTTGTTAGCGCAGAATCCTCAGACAGTTCGCCAGAATCCTCAGTTTCGAGAGTCAGAATGGCCGATTTGACAGAGAACAGTGCTGGTTTGGGTAACCAGATGGCTAAGGAAGAAGAGCTAGCCTATAACCAGTGCCCTCCTCCATCCTCATACAACCCATTGCCAAAGACTGTCCCTTATCAGTCTCCTCCAATACCTCAAGCTGTTAGGGTCCCGACACCCTCACTTCCTCTGCATCCCCCCATGGGACCCTTTTCCTCCTTTCAGCCTGAGCCAAATTTCCCTACCTTGGAATCCCAGTGCCAGTTTGACCTTTCCAATTTTGTCAACGCTTGTGAATTTGCCTACCTCTGACAGCTACAAATAAGAGTCACTCGGAAACGAGAATAGGAATGGATGGATTTACAGCGATGATGACAGTTCAGTAGAAGGAATGGACTTGGAGCCAACGGAAGTGAAACCCGAAGGGCAAGATGAGGTAGAAAACCACGGACCTGGAATAGGGGATGAAATCACCTCAAAGTGTGTCTGCAGCCTATGCAAAGGCTCGGAGAAGGATGCTAGCTTAGATGAGGCAGTGTATGAGTCCTATATTCTAGAGTTCAATACTCCGTACAAGGACTTGGTTGGTGAATGGAGGAACTTGATCGAAGCTCTAGCCAAAAGAGGTAAATGGGCTCCGCCCACCGATCTAGAACATGTAAGCGTCGCCGAAGCCAAACTCTCATCAGGAAGGGTAGACTCTATCACAGTGTTAGTAGTCACTCCTGAAACTTGGTCTGAAGAAGAATGTATGGATGCCTTGGAAAGAGTCCTGAGTTTAGAGGCGACCCCAGTCCCCTTTATGTCCTACGATGATAATGATGTTTTCCTGGTAATCCCTAAGCCCGAGGAAGAGTCTGAGATACCCCTCATATGGCGTCAAGTATCCCGACCTGCTTTTGCCCTCATTGGTCATCGTGAGCCAAGGCGAGAGTTCCCACGAGAGCTACCGTAGTGACACCGATGAAGACACGGTCGAAGTGCCGGAAGGAACAATAGAGGAATGGTTAGCCCGAAGCCAAAAAGCCTTAAAATCTCCCCGACAAGAAGGAAAAGGAACCCGCCATAAGGTTTGACCCCGCGAAATCCTTATTGATGATGGAATTTCCCACTTCGTAAAATGTTTGGCCAACGTCAAAGATGCCGTCGAAGGTTGACCCTGTGGAAAGAAAAGACATGCTTGACAAGGATGAGGAATGTGATCCTACTCTCTGCTAAAGAAGTTGCTAAGTTCGGATGCGAAAGCCATTTGCCAAGCTCCAAACTCCTAAGTGATAATTCTTGTTGCATGCTGACTTTGAAAAGTTTGAATGAGGACCTGTGAAAGCTTTAAACGGTGAAGTTGAAATCAGCCGGTCAAACTCGTAAAAGGTCAAAAGCCGGTAACCTGGGACCGCATTTGGGAAGCCGCCTATGCTTCCTAGCAAAGACCGTCAATCGATCAATCGCGAATTGGCCATACGCCGGTAAAGAATCCGCCTCGACTTTGAAAGAATTGGATGTAATCCTCCCGTAGGAATAATGACCAAGGAAAATCCAATGTCTATGTGATGACTCGGCCGGACAGATGAGTATTGAGCAACCTAAGGGTGACAAAAAGAATGCCGTCTCTCGAGCCAAAAACGATAAAAACCTTATAAGCCGTGAAGCGTAAAACCGGACTCGACAAAGAGGATCCGGTGTTGACTCGGTTGAAGTGTACCCAAACCAATATCTCCTTATGGTCCCCGTTGACCTCCTCATACCCTCATAAGTTGAAGCTAGAAGAAAGTTTGGCCAAGACCATGGTGCCCATAGATGTCACCCTGCATGAGGTCGTCCAAATGATTGGAAATATCCACTACGGAAACATCATTACCTTCACTAAATTGGACCTGCCAAAGTATGGGGCTAGTCACAACGAACCTCTTTACATCACAGTCCAGTTAGAAGAGCGTCGATTGCCACGAGTACTAGTCGACGAGGGGTCTGCAATGAATGTCTTGCCGCCTAAAATGATGGATTTATTGGATCTAAAGCCAACGGACTTAAAGCCTTCTAGTCGACTATTAAGGCCTATGACTCCACCGCACGATCGCTTTGGGGATCGCCACTCTCAAGATGTGGTTCGGAAAAAGGTCATGGACGTTGATTTTCAAGTTATTGATATTCCGATTTCATTTATCGCCTTGTCGGGACGGCCTTGGATCCACCGCATAAACGGGGTAGCCTCTACTTTGCATCGTGCGTCAAATTTCGCCGAGTGATGGAACTATCACCACCATTTATGGGGACAGTGTCACGGTAGAAGGAACCCGACCGGGGATATCCCGATATTGGAGATCAAGCACGATGATGAAGGGTTAGCATTGACCGGATTCTCCGTAGCTTCTTCCAAGGCACAAGTGTGTTGCACCGACCTCACCACTACTTCCGATAAAATTCCTCCTGCCATGAGAATGATGCGAAAAATGAGTTATCTTCCGGACTTGGATTGGGTAGAAGACTTCAAGGTCGTAACACCATCATTGATGTGAAGGAACGAGACTACCGTATATGGCTTGGGGTACAAACCGAACTCTCGGGATGCGAGGAAAAGCTAAAGGTACGAAAGGTGAAGGGGTTCGGCTCCATCCCTACAGCCTATCTCTCGACCCATTACTTTACAAAAGGAGGGACACAATATGATGAAAGTGATCGCCAAATCTCCTTGCGTAAAACCCTTCTGGAGAACCTTAAGAAAATTAGGGAAAGCCACCAATCCCGTTCGAAGAATGTTCCTTGATTTGCCGTATATCCTCAGGGCTACCACTCACCGTTCGTAATGAGTACGTCTTCAAAGGAAATCCGGCCGATGGCAAAAAAGTCGACATCAGGGACAATGGACTTCTCCGCCTTTGAGTTAGCTCTTCCAAAGATCGACAGATAGAAGCCGCCAAAGTGAAGACAACAGTGGGGTTTGCAAGAGTTGTTTGACGAAGAAGCACAAATCCCGGACTTGATCGACTTCGGTTCGGACGATGAGATAGTTGCCGTTATTGGAGACGATGGTGAAAGTCATTTTGATCCTCGCACTTTGGTAACTAAGACGAAATGCCATTGAAGAATTGGGAGACATTCTCGGGGCCGATAGCCGATCGGCCTGACAAAATGATCACGGAGCTTGGAATGGTACCCCGTCCTTCTCAACCCGGATCGTGTCAAACACCCTGTTGTATCTTCGGCTGAGTCGGGAATCTTCGAATTCAGGTCCTCGAAGTCATCCGAAGGCCTCACGCCCGAGGATTATGAAAATGTAATCGATGTCATCTTTCCCCTTATCTTGAATGAAATGACAAATCTTTCGATTATCCTCTTATTGCCAACTTAACAAATGATAAATTAACTCAAAACTTAACAACGAGTTAATAATGAATCATTTGAACAAGATGCAAACACGCTAAACGAACAATACATTAAAGAAATCTTTAAGCGAGGTTTCGTAAAAGAGGAAAACCGGGCCCAAGTGCCGAGGAGGTTTTGATAAGTGTGAACTTGGGTACTATTGAGGAACCTAAGAGACACAGATTGGAAGCTTCTTCCGGGGTTGAAAGGGACAGTTGATCGAGGCCGGAGAATACGTCGACGTGTTTGCATGGTCATACAAAGATATGCCGGGGCTAGACAGGTTCGATAGTAGAACACCGAATCCCTCTAGCACCGAGATGCTAAGCTTGATAAAGCGAAGCGAAAGAAAGATTAAGCGGAATGGTCTCTACAGTCAAAGAAGAAATTGAGAAGCTCTGCGGGTAGGGTTCATCGAGTTCATTGAATACCCGACATGGTTGTCCAACATCGTGACCGTAACCAAGGCCAATGGGAAAGTGCGGCTTTGTGTGGATTTCCGAGATCCGAACAAGGCCGGCCCAAAGACGACTACCCTCTCAAACATAGACATCCTGGTGGACTCCACTTGCCAACTACGAAGTCAAATCCTTCGTTGATGGTTTTGCGAGCTACAACCGAGATCAAGATGGCCGAGGAAGACCAAGAAAAGACGGCCTTCACCACACCATGGGAACCTGCTTGTTATACGGTAATGCCATTCGGGCTCAAGAATGCGGGGCTACTTACCGAAGAGCGGCGACCGCGCTTTTTCATGACATGATCCACAAGGAGATTGAGGTCTACGTAGATGACATGATAATCCACTCCAAAGGAGAAGGTGGGCGGCACTTTGTTGACCTACGAAAATTCTTTGAGAGGTGAGACGGCATTCCATGAGACTAAACCTGCTAAAATGCACCTTCGGAGTGACAAGGGGAAAAGTGCTTGGGTACATGGTCACGGAGCGAGGTATAGAAGTTGACCCCGAAAGATCAAAGCCATCATGGATATGAGGCCACCTCAAACCCAGGACGAAGTCAAGAGCTTCATGGGTAAATTGCGATACATCGGCCGTTTCGTCAATCGGTTGACCACTATGTGCGAGCCCATCTTCAAGCTCATGAAGAAGAATGTGGACACAGAATGGACCGAAGAATGCCGGGATGCCTTTGACCGGATCAAGGCATACTTAGTACATCCCCGGTACTATGCCCCCACATAGACGAAGCCTCTTCGCTCTATCTCACCATCCACGTAACACGGCCGGTTGGGGCTATGCTTGCTCGGGAAAAGAAAGACTCTCGGGTGGAAAACGCCATTTACTTCGTCAGTAGGAAGCTACGGGGTAGTGAGCTCAATTACTCGGCATGTGAAAAAGACACGTGCGGGGCGAGTGCAGGTAGTCGGCAAGTTGAAGCATTATATGCGAAGCCCACCTGTGAATTTGGTCTCGAAAATGGACCCCATCAAGTACATCTTTGACAAGCCTTCCCTCTCAATGCGTCTAGCGAAGTGGTCCTTCTTCTTAGCAGAATACGACATCAATTATGTGACCGAGAAAGGCCATCGGGTCAAGCATTGTCGAGACCATACAGCGAACTTCCCGGTAGTGAAGACGAGAGGGCACGAACCCCAATTTCCGAGATGAAGGGATCTTTGCGATTGAGCACGAGAATAGATGGCAACTTTTCTTTGACGGAGCCGCTAACAAAAGAGGAAATGGTGTAGGAATGCTATTGGTCGATCCGAAAGATGAGCATACTCCATAGCCCTCAAGTTGAACTTCCACCGCCACGAACAATGTCGCCAGTATGAAGCTTGCATTCTTTGGTTTGGAAAGGCTGCTTTAGAAAGAAATGTCAAGGAGCTCGAAGTTTACGGAGACTCGGCCACGATCATCAACCAAGTCTCCAACAAGTGGAAGGCTGTGGACCCTAATCTGCAACGGTATCATGCCTATATGGAGGAGTTGGCCGGACGGTTCGGAAGAAGTGACTTTCCACTACTTGCCGAGGGAAAAGAACAGTTCGCGAGATGCCACTAGCTACTCTAGCCTCATTGGTAGAGATCCCAGGGAAAAGCCATAAAGCCCTTGAGTGGGTAGAAGAGAAGCCCCGGCCTTACATTTGTGAAGTGGACACAGGACCGAGCCCATAAAGGAACCTTGGTACAATCAGTTACCAATTCCTCAAAGACGGAGAGTCGGCTTTCGGAGACGAAGAAGGTAGACCAAAGGAAGGTGTCGAGCCAAAGCTTGCGAGCCACGAAAAGGTTGGCCTCTCATTATGTCATTCTAGGAGGCAACCTTTGTACAAGAAACGCTATCAAGGACCACTCCTCTTATGTGTCACTCAAGAAAGAGCCAAAGAGTTGATGGCCGAAGTCCACAATGGTCCTTGCGGTCCTCACATGAATGCCGAGCCACGATGCAAGTGATCCTCGAGAATGGGTTACTCTTGGATCTCCATGGAGACGGTGCGTTCGGCACGTCCGAACTGCGACAAGTGCCGAGCGGTTTGCCAACCTCAACCATCTCCCACCTCATGACATGCTTTGCATGACGACTCCTTGGCCGTTTGCAACTTGGGGCATTGGCGTGATAGGGAAAATAGCCCGGCGGGAAGCAATGGGCATGAGTTCGTGTTGGTAGCCATCGACTACTTCACCAAGTGGGTAGAGGCCAAGTCCTACAAGGTCCTCACTTCCCGAGAAAAGTGGCCCGAGTTCATCAAAGAAAACATAATGTGCGGATATGGGGTGCCCAGCGAGATCATTTACGATAATGGGTCACACTTCGAAGGAAGGCTGCGATAGGCTAGCTGTCGAGAATTCGAGTTACTCGCCACAAGTCGTCCCCGTACGGACCTCGGACCAATGGAGGCTGTGGAAGGCTGCTAATAAGACACTCGGCGGATCATCAGGAAGATGGCCACCCGTGGTCGTGATTGGCCCGAAAAGTGCACCTAGCACTGCGGGGCTACGAGCGTCTGTCGAACGGCCACGGGAGAAACTCCTTTTGCCACTAACTTACGGGATGGAAGCGGTGTTACGGTGGAGTTGGAAATCCCGTCATTAAGGGTCCTCTGGAAAAGCATGTCAATGAAGTGGAATGGTTGCGCGGCCGGCATGATGAGTTAGCCACCTTGACGAGAGAAGGCTAAAAGCCATGGAACACACCCGAGCCTACCGGAGGCGAATGGCCGGGCGTTTGATAAAAAGTCAAGGCCGGAGACATCAAAGAAGGTGACTTAGTCTTTGAAAGTAAAGCCCCTACCGAGACAACCCCACAGGAAAATGGGAACCCGTGGATCGGCCCTTATGTGGTGCGAAGATATTATCGGGAGGAGCAATGAAGCTTGCGGACTTGGATGGCAATCCCTTTGTCCACCCGGTCAACGGTGATAAACTCAGAAGATACTATGTCTAATAAAAAAAAAAAAAAAAAAAAAAAAAAAAAAGAAAAAAAGTGCAAAAAGAGTAATGCCCAGCTAAGTGAAAACCCCAAAAAGGGCGGTCTAGGCAAAAGACGAGGGTTGCACATATAAAAAAAAAAAAGAAAAAAATCTTAGTGCAAAAAGAGTAATGCCCGGCTAAGTGAAAACCCCAAAAAGGGCGGTCTAGGCAAAAACGAGTGCACACGAAAAAAATTTGGTTCACCGGAATGAACTACGTAGACCACGAGCCCACTTAGCCTTTCTTGTAAAAGGGAACGTGGCGACCATATATGGTTCGGTCTAAACAATAAAGGACGATTAAGTTTCCATGAAATATGTCACGATCAATAAAAAAAAAAAGACATTTGAATTTCCATGAAATGTGTCTTGATTAATTTTAAGATAATATGCCTTGTTCATTACAAGTTAAAAACTTCTTGATGAGTTGAAGCACGGTCTACCTCTTAACTCTGCTAACTTTGCTAAAAAGATCTAAAATACAATAAAATGCCTAAATAAACTAATGTGTTTGCAAATGGCAATAAGAGGATCTTGAGAAAAGACTTGTCGGTCGTCATTCGGCGAGTCTTCTTCGGTCTTCTTCCCTTTTCCTCGGCCTCGTCGAGTCTTCTTCCTTTTCTTCTCAATAATGTCGGTATCCCTCATCCCGACCTGCGGTATCCTCACTGGAGCCTCCACCAACCCCGTGTCAATAAGCGCTCTCTCTATACGAGCACGAGTCCGCACCTCCTCCTCGAGCCTCGGTCGAAGGAGCGACCTCGGACAACCTCTCGTACCGAGCCTCCATATCTCGGACCAAATCACACATTTGGTTATGGCAACTCGCCTTAGCCTCGGTCTCCTCGAGTCCTACTCGAGTCGCGATCGGCTCCCAATAAAGCTCGACGTCTATCCTCCAAGATAACTTTGAGTCGCTCCCGTCTCCCTCTCGTACCGGTCAGTAGACGGTGGTCAAGATGGTGCTCTTCTGCTCCACGAAGATAGCCACAGGTGGGAAAGCGGTATGTGTCCAAGCCCTCGAGAAGAAAGAGAAGGCTGGCGGATCCCTCATGTCCAATGACACCACCTCCATGGTCCGGATGTCCTCCCAATCACTCAATGGCTCTGTAAAGCCCCAAACTGCACTGGATGCCAAGCGAGGGTATGTAGAAGGACGACCGGCGGGAATCCCGGAACCCTCACAACATAAGACTCCTGAAATATCCTCTGATGCGCAACCTCCAATGTGGTATCCACCAACGGATGTCCGAAGTGGATAGCCTAGCCATCATCGGCTCCCGGCTACCACATTCCTGTTGCTAGGCGCACCTCTCAGAAATCACTCCAAGGCGCGAGTCGGCAAAGCCCCGGAGCAAAGCCCCGAGCCTCTCCTGCGGCCACAAAGTCAACATAGCCGGACTCCGGACCTCATGAAACGGTCTCCCGAGCCATCCTGTCGATCCCATGAAATGTCTCTCCCAAAACCGGCGGGACAATATTCTTCCCAGCCACTGCGGTCTCGACCATGTCCAAGAGACCACTATGACGGATCCCCACGGACTCGGCGGTGAACAAAACGAGAGAATACGCGAGAGAATGAAAGCATCCATAGCTACCGTGGTCGCGGCCATATCTGGAGACCCAAACTGCCGGGATATCGAAAGGTCAATCCTATCAGGGCTACCATCATCCTCTCGGCCTCTCCCAAAGGAATGCTGCGAGGAAAAAGATGCAAGCCTTACCGTCACCGGCACGTCTCCGATCAGCGGAATAGATATAGCCTCGGTCTCGGGACCCCCAATCAAGGCTCACGAAGTCTTCGTGCGTTGGGACAATTTCGTTGTAAGAGAAGCGGTAAACATGTCTCCGGACGTCCCGAACTTTCTTTGCGGCTCTCAACGGTTCCCAATCGGGCGGGAGATCCCTCAAATGCCATAAAGACTTGATCTTGAAGGAAGAATCAAGCGAGTCCCTTGTGATTTTGGAAGTTATGTCTCGCCCAAGATTGAAGACCGGATAGAAAATGGTCTCGCTTCCCCTTTGCAATCGACGGGATTCTCCATCGCAAAGTGTTCAAAGATGGTGCTTTTAGGTCCAAAATATGCTCACAGGAACAATTGGGACAAGTCTAGAGTGAAAATGAAATGAAATGGCCAAGCCTTGCTTTTATTCGAGGAAAATAACCGGCTCGAGACAGGCAGCCGCACGGCTTCATTTTCCCTCAAGGCCATGCGCACGGCTACATTAGCCCTCTGCGAGAAAAATTCTGCAGCAACCAAGATTGCCGCCCAAGGGAGTTTTCACCCCACTTTTTCAACCAAAACACCTGTACAAAAACATATCCGTAAGCCATTCAAGCATTTATATACCATTATAAATCATTTTGGCCCGGTTTCGGCCCCAATTCCAAGCAAAAAAGTCGCCCCAAGGCTCAGATAATATGCAAATTGAAAAAGCATGAATTAGAAAAGCAAATAAAACGTAAATACAATGTTTTCGCCCCATCGGCGCCCAAATAAAGCAAAAATTAAACAAAGTGTGCATCAAATGTGTTCATTGTTTGTTCTTGTTCCAAATCTATTCTAGAGACCTCCTAGGCCTCCGATTCTTCTTCCTCCTCATCGCTACTCAACTCATAAATGCTAGCCTCCCTCATCAAGTCCTCCACAGTCGCTCACGTCGGACAAATGGACATTATCGTGCCCGTACTCGGCCAGTGCTCCCGGAATGTCGGCGTTGGGTCCCCGCCCGAGGCATGGCCTTTGGAAGAGTACTCGAGGCCGATGAGGTAGGCAATGCCCCAGACGTGCCGTCTCTTGCGCCCGAGGCTCCTGTGCATCAGCTGCCGCCTTCGAAGCGCGAGCCGGCTTCCTCGAAGAAGAGGCAGGCACATGTCCTTCCGGCCCTATTACGCACGACCGACCTATCGTAAGTGCGAGCTGGAACACGAGAAAAAGAAGAAAAATCTCGAGAAAATCTCGAGAAAATTGCAAAAGCGAGAAAATGCGAAAGCTAAAAGGGAATAAGACCACTAAGAGTATACTTACGGTGCTATCGGGCGGCAAGGTGTCTTGGGGCTCCCTAGCATCGGGGACAGTATCCTCATCCTCCTCGGCACTCCATGGACCACATAGGACAGATGCGCGGGAGGGATCGGCGGAGTCGATAGGCTCATCACTCCCCATATCTCACGAGTGACCGCTAGCTTCACTAGCTTTGTGGCGTCCTCGGCGGCGCTCCACAAACACGGCGTAGGGGGTGTCCATGTCAAAGTACTCCTCTGCGGCCACGCACAGTACCTAGCTATCTCATCCTGCGGCCAATCCACAGGGGCTGCGGCATCCGTCTTTGGAGGATCGTGTGGAGTAATGGCGTCGATGGAGGGACATGACCATCTTTGCCTCGAGAAGCGGTCCCCCAAGTAAATGACATCACATGTCGGCCCGGTGAGCCACCTCCTGCTGCCTTGTCACCTCGATGGCATCTCCCGGCCAAGATCTCCGGATACACCCGAGGTAGAAGTCCACTCCGTCGTGCCCATCCCTGTTGATGGTGGCCTCACCATTTTGTAATCGAAGGTAATCAGGGTCTTCCCGTGAATTTATCTCTCGCATCTCCTCTCCGGCGAACCATAGCGGGGAAGATGGTGACATCACTCTGTGGTTCCAAGGGAAGAACCCGATCACCTCGCAAAACCGAGGCATGCATGTTCAAAACATCAAAAGGTCATTCTCTCTCTTATAAAAGTCTCAAGACGGGAAAAGAGAAAGAAAAAAAAAAAGGAGACTACCTCGAGGCAAATGAGAAGCGATCCATGGAAGAAGCTTTGTTCCATTGTACATGTCCAACGAGAAGTACAACTCCGCCAATCCGGCCTCGCCCCCCAAGAGACCAGTCCCTATCCCATCCACATCCTCCCGGAGAGTCGAGGAGGCAAGTCATGGCCGGCGTCCCGGAATTGGCGAAGATAGTGGCGATAGGATCAACCATATGAATGCTCTAGCCGGTGGCAGGCGATCCACATCATTAGCGACAAAGTTACGCATGCAAGTACGACTGCCACCTCGACGTTCCGCGTCTCCATCCCGGCCCCTTGGGAATCGGCTCAAACCCTACCAAAGCACGGAACTCCTCGGGCAGTAATGTGGTCTCTCCAAGTCACGGGCCTCCCGGTGAGCGTAGGCCGAGTGATAGGCGTGAAATCGGCGGGGAGTCCTTTGTAAGCTCTCCCCGGCTCAGAGGTGAAAGCTATGTGTCTTGTCCCACGAGAACTCGAGAAGGGCTGGACCCGCCCTTGCTCTTAGAGGTGATGTGAACACCCCTGCCGATGGCCTCTACGAACGAATCCAGGCCGGTAGCCCTCACCAAATTCTTGGGGTTCACCCCATTCTTCTCAAAATCCGGCATCCTCTGCCAAAGCTTAACCGCTATCTCCGATGGTCCTCTAGACTTGTTCTCCTGTAGACAAGCACAAAAAAAAAAGAAGTGTGTCAATCCTTCATCATTTTCAAAAGCATGCATATATTCACAAAAAAAATGCACATGTTTTCAAAAGAAAATTATTCACAAAAGTTTTTCTAGCATTATTTGCATCAAAAAAAGCGTCTTTCATCACTTGAAACGCGTCATGTCAAGTCCCGTTGCTTTCCTAAGGCACAAAATCACAATTTTCACAATTTTTTGCACATAAGCATTATTCTTTCAGAAATGGCATGCATGAAATCATTTTCATCTTCCAAAATCATGTTTTCTCATTGAAAATCAGAATTTTGACCTAGTTCTAGCACAAGGCAAGAACTCCGTCTCACATTTTGAAAAATTCTCATTCTTACTTCATTTTGCGAGAAAAAAGTGAGTCATTCTCATAATTGTTGTCAAACAAGTTGCACATGCATATTCTTAGCCTCATAGGTTGTTCATGCATCTCAAAATCATTCAAAAATCCTAGAAAAATCCTAGGAAAATCCTAAAATTCGGGTCAAGCCCTAAATCATTCAAAATTCAAGCAAAATCATCGGATTTGAGCAAAATGAGAATGCTTACCCCAACCGATCGCGGGTTCGTTGATTTATGCTCCCTTCTCCCCGGGTAAAGCTCCGATGGAGGCGTAAGGAAGTCATACTTCCTCTCCGTCCGAACGAGCTCCTTTCTCCTCCTTCTCGCAGCCGCGGAGATGTTCCTTCTTGCTTGCCTCGGTATGGGATTGCCCTCCGGATCCATTCCAATCGATAGAAGCAAAGGGAATTGAAGAATTTTAAGAAATTCTCTCCTTTCTCTCTCTCTTCCTCGGCAGTTCTTGGGCGGCAATAATGCCCAATGCCCGTTCAAACCTGTTTTAAATAATCTGGAAAAAACAGGTCTCTAGCCGTACGGCTCCTTTTTCTCCATCTCATGCCGGGCGGCTTCATTCGCTACGGCGAAATTACAATCACCTTTGGACCTTCCACTTGGGCATGCAATTTCCGTTATCTTTTAACCAAGATAACATCTTTTCAGAAAATATCCCTTATCTCTTTAGCAATCAAGCTTTATTCCCAGTCGCCTCCGTTAATTCCGTTATAACGGGATAACACTAGGTGACAACCTCCGAATTGTCAGAACTCTAAACTTGTGCTACCTCTGTCCGCGAATAGTGACGTATGCCCAAGTCATTCCAACTTGTGCTACCTCTATCCGCGAATAGTGACGTATGCCCAAGTCATTCCAACTTGTGCTACCTCTATCCGCGAATAGTGACGTATGCCCAAGTCATTCCAACTTGTGCTACCTCTATCCGCGAATAGTGACGTATGCCCAAGTCATTCCAACTTGTGCTACCTCTATCCGCGAATAGTGACGTATGCCCAAGTCATCCCAACTTGTGCTACCTCTATCCGCGAATAGTGACGTATGCCCAAGTCATTTCAACTTGTGCTACCTCTATCCGCGAATAGTGACGTACGCTCAAGTTTCCCAACTTAAGTTACCTCTATCTCCGTCATAAAGAGATAGCGCCATAAGCTCTAGCTTCTTCGGGTGACGACCTCCGGGTGTCAAAATCTCAAGGATCCTAGACATCGTTCCTAACTATCTAGTGATGCTTGAACTACGATCAAGGCTTGATTCCTCGGGATACGTAGGTAGCCTTTTATAAAAGGTCCGGCCATTCGACCACTTTGGTCACCCTGTTTCTTTGTCACTCCTCGGTGATAAGCGCCCCCTCATAGAAGTTCGGATATCCGACCACAGGTCACTCCTAGCATATCCCCGGTAGGATCAATTGCTTGACCTCCTAGGTCATTTTCTCTTCTTTTTCCCGGAAGAGACCAGTTTCTCTTCTTCCTTCCCAGCGGATCCTAATTCCGAACTACGGCTGGCTTGATTCCTCCGGGATACGTAGGTAGCCTTCCAAAAGGTTCGGCCGCTCGACCACCTTGGTCACCCAATCCGTCTCGGCATTCGCCAGATCGGATCCTTTTCTATCGACAACCCCACTCGCCTTGCAAGTGACGTTGCCGAGGGGCTTCTGTAAGTACCCAAATCTGGCTCATGTCTTCCGGTTAATTTTCCCGACATTTTCGGTAAGTTTTCCGGTAATTCCCCAGACCTTCCTAGTGTTCCGGAAACATTCCGGGAAGCTGTTTTTAATTAAATAAAGAAATTTGAAGGGAATCCTTCCTAATTAAGAAACACGTTTTTCTTAATTAGGAAGGATTCCTTCAAACTTTATTTAATTAAAAAACAGCTCCTAATGTTTCCGGAACACTAGGAAGGTCTGGGGAATTACCGGAAAACTTACCGAAAATGTCGGGAAAATTAACCGGAAGGCATGAGCCAGATTTGGGTACTTACACATAGCTAATTTTTTTTCATTTTTTCAAATTTTCATTTTTTTTCTCTTTTTTTTTAATAAAAACTAAATTAAAACTAACCTAAAAAACAAAAACACAAAATATATACATTTTCCACCCCCAAACTTAATATGCACATTGTCCCTAATGTGAATAAAAAGAAAGAAAAAAAAAACAAATATAAATAAAACGGATGAAATACTTACAACCTCAATCAGCCGAGAGACCCGCACGACGGGCAATGTTCTTCACCCTTGCATCCAACTTCTCCACATTTGCATTTATTTGCTCCATGCATGCTCGTTGAGATTCCAACTCCAACAAAATTTTCTCCAACATAGACTCCAAAGAAGTACCACTAACTGGTGGTGGGGGTAACCGTAAAAGAGGTGCCGGAATTGACTCGGGACCGAGGTTCTCCACCTTCCAATTTAGCTCATCACGAACCCACTTTCAATTTTTATCCGGAAGCACAATATGATTAGCCAAAAGATCACGCCCCAAATAAAAATGCCCACTTTCTGATGTGATCATACCTATTTGGTGCCACATAGACAATCTTGTAATCACTATGGTTAAATGACCCATCATCGTTCCTGTGCAATGCAAGCTGTTGAAGAATAGCAAGCATAGCAACATTGGTCTTCCCAGCACCAGTTAGAGCACACAGCAGAATATTATTTGCTTTGAAAAGAGCAGTTTCTTACACTCTACTCTGGACCCTGTTTAACTGGATCATTCCTTTGAAAGCTGCTTGTGCCCAGCTTGGCATGTCAGAAATCTTCACAAGTTTTTCATTGGCACCAAGAGATTTTGGCTTCAAGGCTGGCACATGAACTTCTTCGTAACCTTTGTTGTGGTTTCTATAAGATCCCAATGGAAGCTCGCACTTCTTATTTGCCATGAGAAGACCTCCTTGCTGAAAGGTTGGCGTGACAGGCCACGGCCTAGGTGCATCCAACACGGCGACACTCAACGCAAATCGACATTGCGGCCAACGGATTCAACAAGGCAAAGGCTCCAACAAACAATGTCCAAGAATGTTTTCGCCTACGCAAGTCCAAATGTAGGGGGTCCCACTTCAAGGACCTTTACACTTCCATTGGAGACGCCTGTATCCTAAAAATACGCAACATGCCCGACATTGTTCCTCGTAGCACACCACCTCCAGCATGCGTGCCGGTCGGGGAAGAGTTGCGGTTCGATTCCCGGGACTCAAACTACTTGAAGCCTGTTGGAAATATTGCAACCTGGCATAGCTTAGAAGGGTCTTATTTGCATGGGCTTGCCAGAACACATGGAGTTGATAAAGATTTTAAGCTTGAGGTGAAGCGAGACATTGCACTTGTTAACAAAGAATCGAATGCGTTGAAGGCGAAATACCTAATACCGCCCTATTGGTGGGGTTTGGCTAATCTGGGAATGATTCAACAGAATGATGGATCTTGGAAATTGTTTGAACACCAGAATGAAGGTTTTGCTGGAGTTCAATCAACAGACATGGCGGCAAAATCAGAGAGAAGAGGGAGCAGGAACAGAGAGGGGTTAAGGTTTTTTTCTGGTAATGGGAAGAAGAGGAGGAAGCTGCAAATGGAGGTTTGCCGATTTGGAGATGAGGAATGGGGTTTTTGGTTTACGGCTGGTAGGGAGGGGGAAAGAGGGACCGGTGAAAGGGGAGAGTTTTGGCCGGAATTTGGGTTTCTGAATGGATTGGTGGAGGAGGGCCGGCGACGGGAAGGATGGGTACGGCTGATTGGAGGTTTGGGTAGAGAAGAAGGGTGTGGATTGGAGAGGGTTAGGTTTTTTTCTGGTAATGGGAAGAAGGAGATGGAGCTTGAACATCGAAGGAGAAGGGGAACAGGGCTGGACCGGCGGTGAAGAAGAAGAAGGGTTTTGGAAAACGTTTTTTTTTTTCTCCTTTTCTTTTTTTTTTTTACTTGCAAATGACCTTTGTGCCCCTGCTCCTTGGTAACCAATTTTGATCAGCAACTTTTGTGTGCTCACACGCATTTTGGCGTGATCACACAGCCAACTAAACTTGAACATTTGCGTGGTCACACAAATTTTTCGTGTGATCACACCAAACCAAACTTCCTGAATCAATCCCATTCCTTAGCATTGATTTGTAACAATAAAATCTGCACACCAAAAAAAATAAAATCAAAGCATAATATCCACCAAAATAATAAAACTAAATTAAAATAATTAAAACAAAATAAATTGACTCAATTTTTTTTTTTAAACGACATGAAAATGAAACACAATTTTTTTTATTTTTTTTTTTTTTGATTGAAAATATTTAAATGAAAACAATGAAATCTAAGCTAAGAAATTTTACACCCCCAAACTTAATTATTACTTTGTCCTCAAAGTGATGAAAACAAAGAAACAATTAACTTTAAAGGAACTAAAAATTAGACTACCCATTCAACCTCCATTGCTTTTGGAACTCCATCTATGTATGGCTTTACTCGATGTCCACCCAATTGCGGACTTATGCCTCTTCAACACATCAAACAACTTTCTTTCCTGCAATTCTGTTAAATCCGCGGCAATAATAACAGGCAAAGAATCACTACTGCCAAGAAAAGCATACTTCAAGCTAGACGGAAGTTGTTTAAGTTCTAACTCGGGAGGAGAGACAATAGACGGTAAGTGCTTAGGATTAAAATTACCTAAAGATTCCACAGGAACCTTTTCAATAACTTCCTCCGTAACATCCATATCAGCAAGAATGGCCCTCGCCTCATTTTTATCAAACACACCTTCCGTAACTAACTCATCCACAAACTCAGAAACAAGAGAGCCTTCAACATCAGGCTCAAGTAACACAGAATTTTCAGCAACATCACAAAATAAACACTCATTAACCTCATATGACCTTTTCATGGAATCAAAGATAGAGAAATTAACAATTTCATCCATGACAGTTAAAGACAAACTTCCATCTTTCACATTAATTACCGCATCTGCGGTAGCCATAAAAGGTCTCCCCAACAAAATAGGGACATCATTCACATCTTTAGCATCTCTCTCCATATCAAGAACCACAAAATCAACCGGGATAATTAGTTTATCAACTTGAACTAAAACATCTTCTACTATTCCCTTTGGATATTTGACCGAACGGTCCGCAAGTTGCAAGGTCATAGTAGTAGGTTTTAGTTCACCCAACCCAAGCTCCACAAACAAAGAATAAGGCAACAAGTTAATGCTAGCTCCTAAATCTAACATTGCCCTCACTTTCTTAGAGTCCCCCAAAGAAATCATCACATTAAAACTACCGGGGTCTTTAAGCTTAGGAGGCAAGTTCTTTTCAAAAACAGCACTAACTTGGTCCGAAAATGTTAAAAAAATCACATTTTTTTTATAAATATTATTTTAAAAAAAAATTAGACATTTATTTTGAAACATAGATAATTTAATTATGCCATTGTTCGATTTAAAATTGTGTAATTCAACCTTTCTTATGGAAACTAATCTCTTAAGAATTTCTCAAGTATAGAGTAGTTTAAATCAATCTTTAATGAGAAAATGATTTATTGTTAGGCAACTAAGCTTTAAAATTTGATTCAATTCTAATAACAAAGCACGATGAGACATATATATTTAAAACTAGCCTAAGCCCGTGTCCAAGGCCACATTTTTCATTTTTTTTGTTTTTTTCATTTTTTTATTATTTTTTTTATTTTTAAGGACAAAATGGGAAATGGACAAATGTATGAGGATAAAATGAAAATTTTCCCCTTGAAACTGTTCATAGAACTGTTCAAAAGGGGGGTTCCATTTATAATATAGATTGGGAATTTGTCTTATACCTTCCTTTTCCTTTTCAGACAAATCACTTTTTCTCAAGTTTCTCATTAATTTAATAAGCTTTTATTTAATATTATATTATAATGTATTCAATATACAACATTTAAAAATTATGATACAACGTCCTTGTCTCCTACCACCACCTGCCACTGTTGGTCTTCGCTGCCATCGCTCGCCGATCGCCGACGCATCTGTCATCATCTGTATTATATGAGTATTTAGCATTATGCATTATCATATATACTCCCTCCGTCCCGGTTCACTTGGCACCAAAGAGGTGGACACGATAACTAAGAAAAAGTAAGAGAGATAATTAATTAAAGAAAATGTTGTGAGTAGAAAAGGTAAAGTAGGAGAGAGAATGAGTGGAGAGAATAGTGATTTGATTGGTGTTGTGAGTGTAAAAACTTTCCATTTTGGGCAGTGTCAAGTGAGGTGGGACGGACCAAAATGGAAATTAGTGTCAAGTGAAGTGGGACGGAGGGAGTATACAATATTATTAGAGAATAATATAACATGATAATATAATATGAAAAGAAACTTATGTAGCATTATGATTTTTTTTTTTTTGTGATAATTTAGGAAGCATTCTTTCTTTATAATTCGATTTAATTCTGGTAACAAGCCGACCTATTTAAGAATATAGCTTCTACTTTCTATAATTTTTCGACAAACAAAAATCATCAGTAACAGATTCTGATTTTTTTGGGATAAAGAGGGTAGTAACGACCGATGTTCCAAAAAGCGATAGGTGGATGATAGACGGTTGTGAAGCAGCTCAAGAAACTCTCCTCTTCCCGCGAGAATCTGTCCAGGAAATGATAGAGCTCGGTCAGTCCAGCCTCCCCCCACTCATTTTCTCTCCTAACTATTCCTCCCACTCATTCTCTCTCCTAACTATTTCTCCCACTCATTCTCTCTCCTATTTAATTTTTCATACTCACAAACACCTCCTCCACCTATTTCTCTCTCCTACTTTTTCTTAATTTTCGTGCCCAAAAAATAGGAGAGAGAATGAGTGGGAGGAATAGTTAGGACTACTCCGAGTCCTGCTCGTCATCCGAGCACTCGACGTACTGCTCCGCCGCTGTCGGATCCGTCGCAAACAAGAAGTCGCCAAATTCCTCCAGGCGGGAATATGCAAAAGGTCTCCTCGGCGTATGCGAACTCGAGGACTCTCCCCTCTCGTGCCCCGAGTGCAAAGAAGAAGGAGCTCCAAACCCAGCCGTTCCGCTCGCGAACTGGCCAAATCCCTGTGCAAAGTCCTCCCCACCAGCTGTGGGAGCAGGCGAACCTCTCGGCCTAGACGGCCTCGGCTCACGGACATCCATGCTCCTCCGGGAACTGCACCGCATGAACTCCACGAGTCTCCTAGCGTAGGCGGCCCACCCGTCCACCAGCTTCATAGCGTCGTTGTACGTACGGCCAGACACCTGCGAACCAGGAAGGTCATCAGAAGACGAGCAGTAGTACGGATGCAACATTTGCGAATACTACTATCAAAAGCAGAAAATCAAAAAAGTGCTCACCGAGGTGTTGGGATCCACCCTATACCGAGGTCTCGGCTCAGCTGGAATCGGGATCACCAGTCGTCTGCGTGAGCCATCCAGTCCCTCGTACGCCAGCCTAGCGCGTGGGATCGAAAGATCTCAGGGACCTCCAGGGGACCTCGCCCTCCCTATGCTTTGCGCTGCGGGCTCCTCGGCCTCATCCTCAAAGAAAGTATCATAGTCAGCTCCCGCTATGACGTACTCGATATAGTACACGCCACAGTCTATACCCCTCCGGCTCCTCCATCGGCATCTCCCGAGGATGCCGCATGTGCATAGGAGGATCCACCTGCACCAATGGAAGGGACCCCGGCCTATCTTGACGAGTCACCCTCTCCCCCAGATACATCGCGTCGCCGAAGTCCCACCAGAGCTTCGCCGCCGTGTAGTCTCGCTAGCAATACGAACGGCGACAGCATCGAACCTACCCCACCGTGTCAACTGGATCCTCTCGGAGAACTCTCGGCTCGGGGCCTGGGACACCTCCTCGTCACGACGGTCGCGTACCCACTCTCGACGAGATCGGCCTCTTCGCCTTCTTTCTCCGCCAAACCAAACAGGGGCGTGGTACAAGTGGTCGATACGCATCCTTAATGTCCCACTCCTGCGGACTGAACACCTCGTAGCACCAGACCTGCCAAGCAAATGGAAAGTTATGTCAGCTACAAAGCAGATACACACGAGTACATCAAAGAGGCAAGGAAGAGAAAAAGACATGAACTTACATCCAAGACAGGTGTGAAGCAGCTCAAGGAACTCTCCTCTCCCCGCGAGAACCTGTCCAGGGAATGATAGAGCTCGGCCAGTTCAGCCTCCCCCCACTCATTTTCTCTCCTAACTATTCCTCCCACTCATTCTCTCTCCTAACTATTTCTCCCACTCATTCTCTCTCCTAACTATTTCTCCCACTCATTCTCTCTCCTATTTAATTTTTCTTACTCACAAACACCTCCTCCACCTATTTCTCTCTCCTACTTTTTCTTAATTTTCGTGCCCAAAAAATAGGTCCACAGTGAAGTGGAACGGAGGGAGTATATATTACTTAGATAGCATAGACCCACCTAAATTCGCCTAGGTCCACATAAACTTGCCTAAATTCGCCCAAAACGTCTAGGCTCGCCTAAATTCGCCTGAACCAACTAACGCTTAGCGGAAAGTTGCAGAGCGCACGTACTTCGCTTAGTGCCTAGGACCTGCCTGGTCGGACACCTAGCCAGCTTTTAGAACACGTGCACAATTATTTTTTTTTTCAATCGAAAAGGGCTTTAAAAGTAGAGGTGGTCGGTTCGGTTCAACCGCCGATTCACAGTTGAAAACCGGCGGTTTGAACCTTGAACAAACCTCAATCGGAACCGAACCGTCAAACCGGCTCAACCAGTTACGGTTTTGACGGTTTGCGGTTTTAACGGTTTTCCGGTTAACCTCCGGTTTTGACGATTTGGATCTGCTCGGCCGAGTCTTTGGTGTTGCTCGGCCGAGCATACCCTTTTTTTAATATTCAGTGTTCTGCTCGGCCGAGCACTCATATGACTCGGCCGAGCATGAGGCATGACCGGTTTAATACACTGGAAAATGTCCCCCTCGGCCGAGCAACTCATATGACTCGACCGAGCATGACCATTAAATGGTAAATAGTTACTGGAAAAAATGTCTTGCTCGGCCGAGCAACCCTCATAACTCGGCCGAGCATAAAACCGGCGGTTGAAAACCGGCGGTTCACGGTTTTTGAAAATACAAATCGAAATCGAACCTTGTAAATATCGGTTACGGTTAAACCGGTTATGGTTAAACCGGTTTACCGGTTTTGACCGGTTTAAAACCGGCCGGTTTGCTGTTCCGGTTAACCAAATGGACACGTCTATTTCAAAGGTCCCAAGTATTATTAAAATACTCCTTTCGACACACAGATAATTTTATCTTTTGTCAGAATGGATGTTCGTTAAAAATTTTACCTTTTTTAAAATGGTAAAGAATCTTATTATTTCACCAACTAATTCTCTCTCTTACTTTATTTTTATACATACAACATCAATCAACTTTACTATTTCCTCCACTCATTCTCTCTCATATTTTACTTTTATACTCACAACACTTTCTTCACTAAATTTTTTTCTTAATTTGCGTATCATACTCAATAATCAAAAGGGTAAAACTGTCAATGGGACGGAGGGAGTATAAAAAATAAACTGTGATGAGGACTTGATCAAAACTAACAAAATAGCAAACAGAAAGAAGTAAAATAAAGACAGAAATAAAAGCTATCCCCAATGTCTTTAATTTTCTCCACATTATCTTTTAGAGCTTCTGCATTTACACGCTCTTTTCATTTCTTTTTCCCCCCGTGATAAATCCCTTTTCTTTATTACTCCCTCCGTCCCAGACCAAGGGTTCATCTTTCCTTTTTGGGACGTCCCAGACCAAGAGTTCATTTCCAAAAAAGGCAAGTTTTTGAATATATTAATACCCTTATCATCTTCATATATTTACAAAAAAAACCATTCATTATATCCTTATACATTCTCTTTCCTATTTCCTACCACACATTTAACTACTATTCCTCCCACTCATTCTCTCTCCTATTAAATATTTTTAACTTTTATATTCTCTCTCCTATTCCCTACCATACATTTAACTTTTACATTATCTCTCATATTTTCTACCACACATTTAATTACTATTTCCTATCTCACATTTAACTTTTATTCATCTTTTTAAAAATTTCTTAAGAAGCGTGAAATCCCCCCCATATACCCTTGGTCTGGGACGGAGGGAGTATATTACTAGTAAAAGCCCGTGTCCGAGGACACGGGGAAATTAAAAAAAAAAAAAAAAGCTCGTGTTCGAGGACACGGGAATTTTTTTTTAAAAAAAAAAAAAATTAAAAAAAAAATTTTAAAAAAAAAAAAAAATTTTAAAGGGAGGGCAAAATGGGAAAGGGATTAAAAAGTGAGGGCAAAATGGTCAAATAAACACTTGGAACTGTTCATTGAACAGTGCCAAAACCGTCCTTCCTTATACTATAGATTTTTAAAGGGAGGGCAAAATGGAAAAGAGACTAAAAAGTGGGGGCAAAATGGTCAAATGAACACTTGAAACTGTTCATTGAACAGTGCCAAAACCGTCCTTCCTTATACTATAGATATTATACTATAGATAGTAGTCAACTAGTCATCAAAAGATAAACTATCCATGCCCTTGATGCTCCAGGGGTTACATTCACAATAAAAATAAAAATAAAAATAAAAATAAAAATAAAAATAAAAATAAAAATAAAAATAAAAATAAAAATAAAAATAAAAATAAAAATAAAAATAAAAATAAAAATAAAAATAAAAATAAAAATAAAAATAAAAATAAAATGGAATTCAACTAGTATTTGCTCATTCATTCATATTCCAAACCTTTACAGTAACATTTGCAATGTCAGAATTTCTCCTCAGCTGACAAAAACCATACCATTTTGAACATCCATCCATGGCATTTTTCCCAATACAAAATTCCACCAAAAACAAAATACAGAAGGATCTCTGTCTAAGATATAGCTAATATTTGAGTAATTACCAAATTCTCCGGAAGAAAAAAGATTTTACCTTTTGATCAAATGCTTCAATCCCATCCACTAGGAATAACAGACCCATAATCATGTGACACAGCAGAATAGTAGTTTGCACCACCAGCAGCCGAACTTTCAGCATTTACAGCACCAGAACAATCACCACTCACCGAAGATGATGGATAAGTATAATCATTTGAATAACTATTGCTACTGGCATTGGACTTCCGGAAATCACGCCCACCAAACTTGCTCCCCCCATAACGCGACCCACGTCCACGTCCACCACCACTTCCAAATTCATCAGTAAGCCACGAGGGGACTTCTTGTTTAGCTTCCTGCATCAGCTCAGCAAGTGGCTTTGCAATGCCTGAATCCGTTGACTTGCTAAAAAATGCAGTTGCAAGTCCTGATTTTCCAGCACGTCCTGTCCGTCCGATCCTGTGAACATAGTCATCAATGCTCTTTGGGAGATCGTAATTTATGACATGAGCAACATTGGGAATGTCCAACCCTCTTGAAGCAACATCCGTTGCTACCATAATTGGTGTTGCTCCACTTTTGAAGGACTTCAGAGATCTTTCCCTTTCCTATAAAAGTTCCAAAGAGAATGTAAAGGTAAATTAACAAGAAATTGAACATAATTGATGTCAAAAATAATACCGTATAATAAAGGGCTTACATATTGGACTTTGTCGCCATGTATGGCTGTAGCTAAGAAGCCATTCCTGCATAGCCATTGTTCTAATGAATCTGCACCCCTCTTAGTCCCCACAAAAACAATCGTAAGGGCATCCTGTGGAGCAGTGGCAAAGACAAAGAGGGTCAAGATTGCTTGGGAAAAAAACTATACTGATCATTGCCAAGGGCTCAGAATGATATCACAGTACAAGTTTTACCAAAAATAAGGGGTTAAAATAGACAAAAATGATATTTTTATTGTCATTTTCCAAAATGTAGAGGTGCTAAAATGACATTTTCCCAAAGACAAGGGGGGTCGAGTGACCCCCATCATTCACTGGTACTATAACAAGTCCATTTGTTGTCATACACATACCTTCCCATGGTGCCCATTTGCTCTTTGTTGACGAAGAATATTCATCAGATGGTTCCTTTTCTCTGTATCTTGGACATGCTCAACTTTTTGAACAATCAAATCAGTGCTCGAGCCAACTCTTCCAACAGATAAAAATACATAGTTTGAAAGAAAATCTGATGCAAGCTTCTGCATGATTAAAAATATAATGCAGACATTTAGAAACCTCAAAAATTAAAGTCCAAAGATGTCTCAAAAAAAAAAAATATACAAATAGATTGCAGTGAACTAACTTGAATTTCGATTGGAAAAGTAGCACTGAAAAGCATGGTCTGCCTCAAACCGACAGGAGGCATACCCATTTGCTCAACAATCTTTCGAATTTGGGGTTCAAATCCCATATCCAACATTCGATCAGCTTCATCTAGAGCCAAATACATGATCCTTCCAAGAGAAATTCTCGACCTTTCTATCATATCAACTAAACGCCCTGGTGTGGCAACTAATATATCCACTCCCTTTTCCAGACTACGTAACTGCATATGCACACAGTTAGCAAAGGAAATGACTACCACATCAGATATAGCAAGCCTCCAAGAACTAAATAACTAGAAACATCAAATATTCATTCTCATATAGTGAAGAGAAATTAATACGAAGTAAACATAATGCAAAAGATGTAAATATACGAAAGATACAATGCAAATATTACGAAAGATATCATCACAAATGATCTCTTCATAATCAGCATAATCAGCAAGAAATCAAGGATTTGAGGAAATAAAGACATTCTGAAGCAAAAGAATAAGACATTCTAAAGCGAATAAAAAGAAAATAGATGCCAATATTTCATAATGCAGGAAAATAATGAACAGAGACTACAAACCTGTTGAGAAATTGGTGCTCCGCCATAGGCAACTGCAACTTTGACACCAGTATGATGAGAGAACTTCTTAGCCTCATCATGAATCTATCCAAATTAAGATAAAAATTAAATTTGCGACGGGGAGATGCGGTAACATGAACATCTTAAAACAACTATAATTCAGCCAAAATGAAGTAGAGAAACTACCAACGAGAAAAATAAAACAAAATGCTCCCTCTGTTCCGAAATCCAAGTACCCATTTTTATTCAAGAATTCAAGACATATCATCAAACAGAACTCACGCAAAATGAGAAGAGATTGAAGCTAAAGAACTAGAAATCTGGATGGTCAAATTTCCATTCATGTTTTCAAGACATAGCAATAAGCAACTACAACTAACAAAAGAGGCCTCAGGTTCGAGCCTTGAGAATAAATCCAAGTACCCATTTTTATTCAAGAATTCAAGACATATCATCAAACAGAACTCACGCAAAATGAGAAGAGATTGAAACTAAAGAACTAGAAATCTGGATGGTCAAATTTCCATTCATGTTTTCAAGACATAGCAATAAGCAACTACAACTAACAAAAGAGGCCTCAGGTTCGAGCCTTGAGAATAAATCCAAGTACCCATTTTTATTCAAGAATTCAAGACATATCATCAAACAAGAACTCACGCAAAATGAGAAGAGATTGAAACTAAAGAACTAGAAATCTGGATGGTCAAATTTCCATTCATGTTTTCAAGACATAGCAATAAGCAATTACAACTAACAAAAGAGGCCTCAGGTTCGAGCCTTGAGAATAAATCACGTAAAAACTTGTTGGAAGAGCTTTGCCGCCATTTGGTTTTGGTTGTCGGCATCCTTCGTGGTGTTCGGATGATGACGGGTTCAGACAACCAAAAAAATAACAAAATTCAATCAGAATAAAATGCAAAAACAAAATTATGATTTCAGAATACTCCCAATCATAACTGACATAATGCAAACAGATTTAAACTACAAAATGAAATATGATCAAGTATGGATAGCATAAAAATTTATTAGTCACTAAAAATAAAATATAATGAAATATAAAATGCATAAAGATAGAAAATAGTACTATATTTAGAGTAAGCCATTCGATTAAAAATAATTGCTAAACCTGACAAGCCAATTCCCTGGTAGGGGAGAGAATAAGAGCAAGTGGGCTAGCAACCGTTTTACCACCACGAAACGCCACCGGCTCTGACGGTTTGTCCTTCATAAGCCCACTTATGATCGGCAAACAGAATGCCGCCGTTTTCCCTGATCCAGTTTGTGCACAGGCCATTAAGTCCCTCCCGGCCATGACCACCGGAATTGCATGTCTCTGTATCGGCGTCGGCTTAACGTATTTGCACCGAACAATGTTGTCGTTGAGAGCTTCCCCTAAATCAATGTCGGCGAAGGTGGTAGCGGGTTTGGGTACGTCCGACCCGCTCGCCTCAACGGGTATGTCTTCGTAAGCATCAAAATTAATGACTGTGTTCTGAGAAACCTCGAGTTCATCGAGTTTGTTGACAATGTCGAAAGGCTTCGAGACAGCGGGTTGGTTCGGTGGCTTTGGGCGGGGTGGTTCGATGATTTGGGCGGCGTAGCGGACAGGGGAAGGACCTCGGCCGCAAGTGGGGCATGGAGCGAGTTGGGAGTAGGGAGGGTTAGTTGGGGTACGGAACGGTCGGCTGAAATTTTGACCGTAGTAGGGAGGTGGAAAGTTCCCGGCAGGTGGGACTGGGGGAACGTAGTTGAATCGACCGGAGCGAGGTTGCCTGTCCATTTTTGGTTGACGGAGGGAACAAAGGTGATCAAAAACTTCAAGAACAACTCGACGGTGCAGCGACACTAAAATCAAAAACCTTAGTGAAACCTTACGACTGAAAATCACCTTACAGACTCCATTGTTGTTGGGATCAGAGCTCAATCAAAGCTTGAAATATAGAAAACCCATAAAGCTAAAAAGACCCATAGCAAGAAGGTAATGAAAACTGTTTACAGGAATGTATGGTGAACTGTGTGGGTGTGTGTATAAACGGAGGGATAATGAGAGAAGATGAAGAAGAAGGGTTTGCGTTGGGAGTAGAGTAAGAGGATTTTGCAATAATGAGATTTTCCACGTACGGCTGCAAAACCTATAAGCTAGTACTAGTTCGACTCTTCAATCAATAATATTTACACATTAAAATAAATGGATTCGAATTAATTCTCTAACTAATTTATCAATTTTTTTATTTTCACAATTTAGAAAAATATTTATTATGGTATTAATTTATCTGTTCAAAATAATTTTGATTTTTTATTAAATTTAAATAAAATAATTGTTGCCATAATAACTATTTAAAATTCAACAAATTTTGATGTAAAAATAAGAAAGTGTAATTTAAAATGCTTTTAACAAAAAACAAAATGACCATTTATTTCAAGTATTGTTGAAATTAAATATATTTAAAATATGATGGCCTATTACTCTGTGAGGTATTAGGCCCTAGAGAAAATGGATTTTTACAAAATGCGCATTTACCTCCCATTTAACTCGTTATTGCTCGTGCTAATATTACAAAGCGTCTTTGATAATTCATATACGGACATTTAAACATTTAAAATGACATTTATAAATATATAATAAATATAATAAATAGACATTTCACTTGTTAATAAAGTGCAAGTATTTGTTAAATATTGTGAAGTTTTGATTTATAAAATCAGTCACTATCTAATACTAGTAATCTACGGTGAAAATCAATATAAATACAATAATTACAATAAAGATGAAACACATAATTTATTCACCCATTTCGTCTTATTAAAAAGGGACTACATTTGAGCACTATCAAGCCAGTTTGTTCACTATAAACACAAATTTATCGTATTATTCCACAAAACAATTCCACTTTATTCTCACGAGTTTGCACAATCACTCCTATATATGCTTTCTGTCATCCAAGGATTACCTCGAATGGCAACCCAATTTATTCTCACAAAACAATTCCACTTTATTCTCACACGTTCGCACAATCACTCCTATATATGCTTTCTGTCATCCGAGGATCGCCTCGAATGGCAACCCAATTTATTCCCACAAAACAATTCCACTTTATTCCCACAAAACAATTCCACTTTAAAAAATAGCTTATTAAATACTAAATTATTTTTTATTTTTTTCATATTTTTTCTGATTTTTTTTTTAAATAAAAAAAATAGGAAAACCTGTTTGCCCCGTGGATCTTCAGATCCGAGCCAAACGGGCGGGCTTGGACATGGATATTGGGACGGGTCGGGCCGGGCCGGGTTTAGGCCCATTTTATCAGACGGGCTGACGGACTTCAACCCGTCCCGCCCGCGAGTTGGTCCGCACGGATCGAGCTGGGACGGGCCGACCCGTTTGACCATCACCACCAACAACATTCCTACCAATCGTGCGACCTCACTGGATGAGGCCGCACGAAATCCATAATGCTCCCTTGCTGATCTCCTTCTTCCGCGCATCCTTGATTCTTCGTCCACGATTTGTCTATAAACCCAACATTAAAGAGTGTCAGAATATATGAATAATTAGTGTCGGTGTTACTGTAAAATAACGTCAGTAATAGCGTTAAAGTGACAGTAATAGTGATAAAGAATGCATGTGTGTGTTAAACAGTATCAATGGTAAGTGTTAATGTGTCGAAGTGTGTTTTTAATAAGTTAAGTTTATTTACGAATACTTTTTTTTCCCAAAATTTTAATTTTTATTGAATGTCTCCAATATTCAGTACTATTAGATCATCTCTCGAAGCCAACATATAAGAGATGAAAAAAAAACTGAAAGATCATAATGAGACAAACTCTCACAGTGTTTGTCTATGATAGTTTAACCTTCATGGTGATTGATGAAGCATGAAAACGTTCGGGCTCAGCTCTTGTGGTCCAACAGAGTATTGGGCTGACTTATGACCTGCACAACACCGAAAATAAACCGTGAACTGCGTCGGGGCTTGTCCGGCAAGGCCCTCCGGCGTGAGAATCAGTTTGGGCTGGAGGAAAGGTGGTAAAGAAAACAATGGGTGTGTGTATACGTGAATGGGAAAATATGCATTACCTTAGCCCAAGGAACTGTTCTGGTATTTAATGCCCTCCATCATTACACCGCTGGGTTTCCTAGGCAAAAATCCTTCATATTCTCCATATATAAATACCTCCCCCCTCCTCCATTTCAATCTTTACGCACCCAGGATTTTCGAGAGCATATAGCAAGGAAAAGAGATTTCGGCAACCAGCAAGACCAACTCCGGCGACCACAAAACCATCTTCGGCGATACAAAACGGTTCTGGCTTCTCCATCTTTGCGAAAAGTGGGAGCTTGGATCAAAGATTTCTTTGATTTGCCACCGAAAAACTCATCTTCAAGCCCTCAAACAGGTAATTTCTTCAACTGTTCTTCGGTTTTCTGGGTTTATTGGGGTTTAAGAACGTGATTAATGGCCCCCAAGTTTGTGAGTTTTGAGAGAGGGGTACGATTTGGTTTTGAGCTTAATCAGAGGGTGTACAAATGTGCCAAAGGTATTTGGAGAGAAATTCCTTTGAGTAAATGTTCTTCCATTCTGGTAAAATTTGATTTTGAAAAAGAGAGCTTGGGGTTCCCAACTGATGAAGTTCTTGGTGAGTTTGAGGAAGACGACCCAAGGGTAACACCCTTCAGGTCTATGAACGACCTTCCCAGACACGTACAAACTTATTATTCCTTGGGCCGTCGTGATTCACTTAGGAATTTGGTTTCAGGGGAATCTAGGTTGCCCATAGATAGATCGTCGCCTATTGATGCTAGGACTGATTCCCTTGCTCTTTCCAATTTTTTTGTAGATATGGATACGATGGTCGTCCCCAATAACCAACTCTTGAAGTGAACGAGGCCAGTACAAGCGCTAGTGGACCTCGGATAGTCGACACTTTTCATACTAGTGTACGACCTGGGCGTAATGAACGAGGCTTTGGTAACGGGGAAGAAGGGTCGTGGGCCGTAACCAAAATCCAGACTAGGAGAAAAAACATCAAGGCCCAGATGATTGATGCTCTACGGGAGTCTTATAGAGTCCAAGCCTAAACATATAGACTTGAGTATCTCAGTCAGGCTGAATACGAACCTCGTCGAGAGGCCCTCCTTAGCAGCAAGGAAAAAGTGGCCTTTTTCTACAAACAATTTGAGCTCGACCTGATATTACCCCTAGACCCTTTTATCAACGAGTTCCTGGAAGATTCATCATGCGTGCCCATGGAGCTAAGTGCCAACGCCGTTAGGATTTTGTCATCATTTATCGTAGTTTGCAGGTTCCTTAGCCACGAGCCTTGCAACAAAGTCTTTCGGCAGTATTACAAGACGACCCGATCCACAGTTCGTGGGAAGTCGGTGGTCAGTGTAGCGTAGCACAGGAACGTACAAGGGTTATTTTTGGACGTTCAGAATAAAGTTTATGGTTGGGATAGCCATATGATCGTCGTGGAGAGTAGAGTGGGTTGGCAGTTTCCCTTCCCGGAGGACCAAAGGATGGTTTCTGATGAGCACGTGTGGTCGGCTCCGTGGGCCTCCGAATTGAAGAAAAAGATTGATGCTCTGTTAAACTTCGAATGGGTGTCATACAGAGACATTGAGGCCTCTCACTGGAGGTATATCAGGGTCGAAATGATGTCTAGCCCGTCGATTGGGCCTGAACCCTTGGTGAAAATTAATCTTGATGCTCGTTATCCCACCTGGGTTGTTCATGACGACTTGGCCTGGGAGGAAAACTGCGTTAACTGCATAGGGGCACATGCAAGACATCCTGAGGAGCGTTGTGCTAACCTTGAGATGATTGGGGGTTAAGTCTTTATAACTTGTCTTTTTTTTTTTTTTTTACGAATTTGTCTTTTTGTCTCGTAGTAAGCAACTTAACCCTTCCCATTTTTGTTTTACAGCCCTCTCTCAGGCAGACATCGACCGTATTGAATCGAAAATCATGAGTGGAGCGATCAGAGCCAATGATCGAAGGGCTGCAAGGAGGGATAGAGCCGCGTCCAATGCTGTCTACGATCGTCAGGAGAACATGACGACGAGGAACGACGCTCTTCCAAAGGAAAGCTCTGGGGCCATCCCCTTGATTGAGAGGGATAATGCTGTGGTTGTTGCCGGGGGACTCAACACCGGAGGACGTCTAAGTACATGTAGAAGAGCCTGAAATAGCCGTGATTGGTGAGGCTGAGGATGTGGGTGTTGCGGCCAATGTAGACACCCAAATGATCATCTTGGATCAAGTAGATCTTGATACAGTTGGGAGCACTGACTCAACTGCGGAGTTGCTAGGTGATGGCAGTCAGCCTTCAAAGAAAAGGAAAAGTCGGCCTACGGGCTCTGGTGAAGAGGGAGAGAGAAACAAAAAAGTAACCAACGACCCTCCAAGTACCTCCGACCCATCAACACCGCAGACCCAAGCTCCAGGGTCGTCCTCGGAGAGACTGACAAAGGAAAGAGCTTTGGAGTTGGGAACCCTTTATTCTCAGGTTCCTCCGATGGCGGGGGTTCCTTATTTGCAGAGGCATGGTTTGTCACTCGTCTTAGGAACGGCTATCACTCGTCGATCTAGAGACGTAGAGCTTGTCCACAGGTTGAAGACAGCTAAGCTCTCTTCTGAAACTTATCATGCCTGTCTTGGGCTAATCCAAACTGAGGTAATTCATCCATACATTTTCACAAGTTTCTCTTTATCGTCTTGTACTTGTGCTAATAATCTCGTTGGTACAGCTGTCGTCGATGATGGAGGCTATGTCTTCGGATTATAGGGACAGCCTTGAGGCGGAGCACCGGGCCAACGAGCAACTCATCCAATCAGTAGGAGCCAAAGCAACGGCGGAGCAGAAGCTCAATGAAGCTGAGAAGAACGTTGGTGAGTTGACTGCCGCCTATGAATCCTTGATGGTGCAGAAGGACGAGGCTCTGGTCCAGGTCGGCCTCTTGGAGAATGAAAAGGCCAAGCTAGTGTCGGACAAAGAGAAAGCTGAAGCTGATGCAACGACCTTGATAACCGGTCTTCGTGCCGCCAATGCCAAGATTGAAAAATTGAAAGCTGACTACGACGCTGCCCGGGGTCAAATTGAAGAGATGAAGGCTGACCATGAAGCTGCCTTGGACCAAGCCAAAAAAGATGCCGTCCAGGAGTATAAGAAGAGCAACGAGTGTCTTCTGATGATTACTGAGAAGGCAAAAGGCTTCTTCAAGGTCGGAGCCAAGCGTCTGGCCAGACGAGCTCTGGTGGATCAAGAGACCAAAGACTTAATCTCCGTGAGGAAGCTTGCAGATCTTTGTGCCGAGGATTCATATGATCTGGACGCTCGTTCAGCCCATCATCACGTCTCTTTCGATGATAATGATCTAACCATAATCAAGGAGGATGATGAGAAAGATAGGAAGGAGGAGTGGCCCGTCCCGGCCATAGATCCCAGAAATTTTGATGCTTATTATGCCCATTTTATTGACGACGGTCCTGATCCCGACGAGACTCCACTGAATGCTGGCGATCAACAATAGTTATTTGTAAATTGTAATTTGCAAACAATGTTTTATTTGGTTTTATGGTTCCAAACAATGTTTCAAACAATTTATATTTTGTAACTTATTTGGCTTTTTCCTCGTCGTTTAGAGGGGGTCGTAGAATGTTCTGTTTAATTTATGTTTGATGTTTTCTGTTCGTTAATCTGTATGTTAACGTAGTTAGCATGTGATAACTTAGTGAATGGGAAAGTTTGAAGACAAGTGTGTATGGTCGTTGTTTATGATGACCAGAACATAGGTCGTTTCTAATAGGACCGACCCTTGTTCATACTTGTGCTTTTTTAACTTTTCACATTGCTCATAGGTATAGTACAAAGGTCCATAGATCGTTGCTCGGAGGCAAGATTATTTGGACGAGTTGTCTATTCTGTTATAGCAATCGACGAAGTTTGGCTTCGTCTAACCTTTATACTTGGCTAAAGTGCTGAAATTACCCGGGATCCGGCTCGCGCGCGGATGGTGCCCCCGTGCATCTCGCGTTCGTTCGCCGTTCGGGAATGTTCGCCCGGATCCGAGAGGCAGCACAATCGCGCCCCGGCATCTGGCTTATTCCGTCTTAGCGTTTTGCGAGGTTGGAGGTGTCTCGCTGTGTTTTGCTTTGTAGAGTCGCCACGCCGTTTTTATTAAGCCCAAAACATTGAAAAAGGGCATCAGTTTAAAGATAATTTTTAAAGCTGTTTTTGTGTGATGAGATTTTGAGTTCGGAGGTCGAGATGACTCCTCGGGAAGAGAATATTAGAATATTAGAGCTCACCAGAGTAGCCTCGTAAAACGAGTCTTTCGGATACCCTAATATCCTTTAAAAAGTTGTGTGTGTGTGTGTGTGCTTTTAAAAATGCATCTTTGTATCGGATGTCTACATTGTATTGAAATGTATTGAAATAGAATAGGAAGGAAGCCTTACCAATGTTGGTTCGTGTCTGTCTTCCGCGAGGGAATAGTGTTTGAGGTCGGAGTAGCGTTCGGATTGCTTGGGGATGCGGTTGTACGCGGACGAGTTTCGCGTGAGTTGAGGTTGTAGGCTGCGTTCGGGCGAGAGGTTCGGCGTGCGTGGGGATCGTCGGGATCACTCGGGCGAGAGGTTCGGCGTGCGTTGTGGTGGCGAAGTCACTCGGGCGGGTTTCGGCGTGGTTTGGGATCGTCGGTTTGACTCGGAAAGAGCCGGGACAGGGAAAGACCGAGCAAGGCCTCGGAGTACCACGAGGGGCCTCGAGTACCTCGAGAGTGCCTCGGGGCAGCGCGGGAGCGTCTCGGGAGCGCTCGGAGGCTTCGGAGCACCTCGAGGGGCTCGGAAGGCCTCGGAAGGATCCGAAGGGGCGGGAATGCCTCGAAAGGTCTTAGAAGGGAGCCGAGAAGGCTTAGGGAGGAAGAGAGAAGTGGGAGGTGTGAAAAAATGAGGAGGGGAGCCCTCTATTTATAGTCTCGAGATTTGGTGCAAAGAGGTCCGTACGGACCTCCTTGGTTATCCGAGATTTTGGTTTTCCTCGATTTGAGGAATATGCAATGATGGTGAATATTACGGAAATGATGATGTCCCCTTGCAAAGAGGTCCGTACGGACCATCTTGCATGCGAAAGAAGGTCCGTACGGACCAAGTGCATGGAAACCATCATTTCTCCCGGGATTTGAGGGAATATTGTGGACTTTAAGGGGATTCGGTAATTATGGAAACAAAGAGGTCCGTACGGACCTATATTGCTTTTCCGGTTTTCACGAAAATTCCCGAAAGGTCCTTTTGTCCCTTTTATCCCGGAAAGGCTCCTCCCTTGGTTTGGTTGGGGGTTTGAGAGGGTTTTGAGAGGGTTTTGAGTGAGAGAGGTCTACGAGGCTGCGTGGATGAGTCTGCGGTGTTTCCGTGTGTTTGAAAGGGAGTGATCCAGTTGGGGTACTTACGAAGCCCCTCGGCGACGTCGCTTATGAAAGAAGTGGGGTCGCCGATAAGATAAGGGTCCTAATCTGGATCGCGTCTTTGGGAGAGGAAGTGGCCGTGAGGGTCAAAGTGAGGACGTGGTGGTGTCCTTTTGGGTGACCGTTTAGGTCAATAATTTGGACCTGTGATAGGATTCCTACGTATCCCTGGCGGGAATCAAGCACAGTCGTAGTTCGGGTGTGGGGTGAGTGTTTTGTGAGTGCGGGCGTGGTGGTGCCACAGGTGTTGTGTGACCGCATAGGTCGGTGGTGATAGGACGTGGTGGCGTCTGGGTGACCGTATAGGTCGGTGATAAGGACGTGGTGGCGTCTGGGTGGCCGTATAGGTCGGTGATAAGAACGTGGTGGCGTCTGGGTGGCCGTATAGGTCGGTGATAAGGACGTGGTGGCGTCTGGGTGGCCGTATAGGTCGGTGATAAGGGCGTGGTGGCGTCGGGGTGGCCGTATAGGTCGGTGATAAGGACGTGGTGGCGTCTAGGTGGCCGTATAGGTCGGTGATAAGGGCGTGGTGGCGTCGGGGTGGCCGTATAGGTCGGTGATAAGGGCGTGGTGGCGTCAGGGGTGACCGTATAGGTCGGTGATAAGGGCGTGGTGGCGTCGGGGTGGCCGTATAGGTCGGTGATAAGGACGTGGTGGCGTCGGGGTGGCCGTATAGGTCGGTGATAAGGACGTGGTGGCGTCAGGGGTGGCCGTATAGGTCGGTGATAAGGGCGTGGTGGCGTCGGGGTGACCGTATAGGTCGGTGATAAGGGCGTGGTGGCGTCAGGTGGCCGTATAGGTCGGTGATAAGGACGTGGTGGCGTCGGGGTGGCCGTATAGGTCGGTGATAAGGACGTGGTGGCGTCAGGGGTGGCCGTATAGGTCGGTGATAAGGACGTGGTGGCGTCAGGGTGGCCGTATAGGTCGGTGATAGGAGCGTGGTGGCGTCAGGGTGGCCGTATAGGTCGGTGATAAGGACGTGGTGGCGTCGGGGTGGCCGTATAGGTCGGTGATAAGGAACGTGGTGGCGTCAGGGTGGACCGTATAGGTCGGTGATAAGGAACGTGGTGGCGTCTGGGAGGTGTGATGGTGGCGTACGATTTTCCTAATCGGGTGGTTTAAGGCCTTAGGGCCGGAGAATAGTTGTGAGGACTTGAATCGTCTTGATCGTCTTCTAGCCGCGGTGTGGAGCGTAGGCTTGTGATTCGAGAGGCGTAGATGCCATTTGTGTTTTTGCATGTTGATGTAGAAAGGTCGGACTTACGATGACTGCCGGTGCTTGTCTTTGCCGTTGAAGTGGGCAAGGATGATGGCCGATGATTGCTTCATCATTTGGCGTTTTGGGAGGCGCTTCGTGCCTTGGGACTTGTACTCGGAGGTGTTGGCTCCTTCGCGTGCTTGTTTTGCCGTTGAGTGGGCGAGAAGGATGGTCGGTCTTTGAGGATATGCGGATCTTGCATGACTTCCCTTTGACTTCTTGAGGAGGAGCTCGGGCTTACTTTGATGGCCGGTGCTTGCGTTGCCGTTGAGGTGGGCGAAGTTCGGACTTACATCGGCTGCCGGTGCTTGAATTGCTGGGGATGCATGACCTTGTAGGGGCCCTTTTCTGTTGGGAAGATGACTTCGGACCTCCAGTGGCTGAGTTGTCGTTGAGCGTTTGGAGGCTTCTTGTGCCTTGATATTCGTGCTGGGAGGTGTTGGCTCCTTCTTGAATTGCCGTTGAGCGGGCATTGGTTGAATTGCCGTTGGAGTGGGCGAAGTTCGGGCTTACATCGGCTAGGTGGTTGATTTGCCGTTGAAGTGGGCGAGGTCCGGTCTTACGTTGACGGCCGGTGGTTGGATTGAAGGGTTAGGGACCATTCTGCACTTGGATTTGCTGAAAAAGGCCTTAGGACAGCCAGGGGCAAAGTTTGTAAGGGCAGAAAAGTCATTTGGGCACCCCTTGCAAAGAGGTCCGTACGGACCAACCTGGGTTGCAAAGAGGTCCGTACGGACCAAGTTGATTTTTACAGTTCCCAGTTTTGACCGGGCGTTAAAGCAGAGGCTCCTTCACTTCTTCTTCTTCGGTTCTGAAGCAGGCGAGAGAGAGAAGGAGAAAACCTCCATTTTGCACCAAAATCTTCCATTTTTCCTTTGATTTGCTCGCAATGGCGGAGGGATCTCGAAGGAGCCGTAGACAACGCTTGATCGGGAAGTGGTTGGCGGCGAATGGAGCTTGAAAGGAATTGGACCTCGTTCGTTCCGTCTTCGAAGAACCCGGATGTTTTGTATCCGAATCCGGAGGTGCATAATCGTCGCTCCATGAACGTTGGGGAGGTAAGAAATGCATTCCGTTTTGATTCCCTGCTCGAATTTTTGAATGCTAGAACTAGGTTTTAGTTTTTCGCATTTTTGAAATTTTTTTTTTTATTTTATGCCTTTTTTGTGAAATTCTTGATGAATTGTTGAAAATGGACATGTGAAAATTGTGGGTATGTGTATTTTGTGCAGAAATGTGTAGATTAGCTCTTATTTGTGAAAATAAAGTGCCTATCTAGTGAATTGCATGCTTTGGTGTTTTGTACCGTATGCTATTTATGTATGTACATTATGAGAAAAATTATCGTGTAGTGATAATTTTTGTGAAAAAATGTGACATGTGCCGTGTTTTGTGACGGGTTATATGTGAAAGTGTGTGCCGTGTCGGGACGGATTTTCTTTTGAGAATGTGCTATATAGTGTGTGCCGTGTTTTTGGGTGACGGACTTTGTGGGGAAAATATGTGCGATATGTGCCGTGTTGGGACGGATTTTCTTTTGAAAATGTGTCGTGTAGGGTTTAATCCCCCCCCTTTTTTTTCTTTTGAGAAAGATGTATACAGTGTGTGCCGTGTTTTGTGACGGACTGCATGGGAGAAATTATATGCATGATATATGTGAAAATTATGTGCATTGTGTGCCGTGTTTTGTGACGGGTTATATGGAAAAATTATATGCATAATGTATGTGCATTGTGTGCCGTGTTTTGTGACGGGTTACATGAAAAATTAAATGTATAATGTATGTGAAAATTAGGTGCAATATGTGCCGTGTTTTGTGACGGGTTATATGTGCCTTTATATTAAATCTTGTGATTGACGTACCTTTCTTTGTGTTTACTGCGGGATCTTTGGGCTTACGGCCGGGAAGGCGAAGAGGATGAAGACTCGGGGAGTCGCTCGAGGCATTGTGGAGCTATGGCGGCGGATGCACGATATTTCCGTGGGCGGTAGGCCGAGTCCCGGAGGTTGGTTTATGCTTCGGCCTAGGTGTGTTCGTTGAGAACTGGCTGGAGTGTCGACACGAGGAAGAACAAGAGTGTCTTCCTGGGCCTTTACGAGTATTGGTGGGATACCACCCACACCTTCCACCTGAGCTGGGGCGAGGGGACAGTGGCGCCAGCGATTTTGCTGCTATTACCGGGCTCTCCTTGAAAGGGAGCACTGTGAGGTGGAGAGACATGATCTCGGATGATGTCTTGGCCAGAGCTGCTGGGCTTTGAGCCTCGTCCTCGCGAGGGCACAGGGATCTTTGTACGGCGACGTAGAGATGAGGATCACGGCCGGTATTGGGGCCTACATCCGGGTACCGGCCAGGTGGCAGCGGAGCGATTGGCGCGCTCCTTCTTGTGGTATGCCTTTGTCCGAGACTTTGTTCTCGAACCACGCGACCGCAGCTCCCTTTGCTCTGTTGGAGAGCTTGACTGATCTGGATAGGGTCTGCGACATTGCTTGGGGCGAGGCAGGCTTGGCCGAGCTCTACTTTTCTCTGGACCGGTTTAGCCGGGGGGTGGCCAATTCGTTGGCCTGCTTTGATTTTGCTCTGGAGGTATGAGTTTATTCTTTGTTTTTGATTTAGCAACTTGTCGTTTCTCCATTTTTTTTTTTTGCTGAGCTCTTCTCTGCTTTTGTCGCAGGTGTGGTTTTATGAGGTCTTTCAGTGCTTCCCGTGGGATAGAGATCCTGGGGCTGTTGCTGCGTATCCTGCTATGCTCGGCTGGGCTCGTACGGCCAGGAGGAGGAGGACCAGCAGGGGTAAGCTCACCATTGCCTACGGGGAGGTGCAGGAGCGTTTGGAGCGAGATAGCCGTGAGGGTTTCGTCTTGTTCCCATGGGCTCGGTATGAGGGTGATGAGTTTGAGGGAGCTCCCGAGGTGACGGCGCAGCGGAAGATGCTGCGGGGCTTGACTTGCGACGCCATGTATCTGGGGGAGCGAGTCTTCTGGCAGCATGGCCCGGGTGTGCTTCCCGTGGCTCCGAGGGATCCTCCGTTTGGGATGTTTGACTCCCGGGATATGGATGTGCTTGATTTTGAGAGGTACCTTGGCGGTGTGGGTGCCGAGGAGTTTATTTTGTTTGGTGAGGAGTACGAGACCTTTGTTAGGAGGAAGTTGAGGACGCCGCAGGTAGTGGCGAGGGAGAGAGAGGCTGGTCCACAGGCTCCCCCAGAGGTTCCGATGCCGGGGCCGGATTTCACTTATGTCCGTGGGGACGGATCGCGGAGGAGGGTGTCTGTACCCGTTCCTGAGCAGGCTCCTGCTGCGTACAGAGTGGACCCCGACAGATCGGTGAGTGTGCTGACTCTTTTCCATCTTGGCATCTTTTCTGAGTTTTTCTCTTTTTGTTGTTGAGTATAACTGCATTTGATGAGCGTTTCTTTGGCTTCTTGTTGGTGCAGGTCCCGGGGAGAGCCTACGATATGCTGACTCGCCGTTACGTGGCGATGAGGTCGTTTGCGAAGAAGATGGCTTCGAAGATATCTTGCCGGTCTTCGCGTCGTGTGCCGGCGTACGAGCCTATGCCTTCGAGGCATTCTGTGGACGTTCCTCCGCCTAGAGCCGAGCCGGAGCCGCAGCAGGAGGGGCCTTTGAGGGGGCGGCATAGCATGGATGCCGGGACGTCTTCTGGAGCTGCAGGGCCTTCGAGGGAGCAGCCCTTTTATCAGTTCATGCCTCCGCACGGCGCACAGGGTGAGGGTTCCTCAGAGCCTTCTTTCTTTGATCCTTTCGCCGGATTTGATCCTTCTGAGTACTTCTCGTGGGAGCCTCAGGCGGGTGCTCGGTATTCCGACGAGGAGGATGTGACGGGCGAGTTCGCTGGGATGCCCGACTTTTCTTTGGAGGATCTTGGCGAGGAGGATGATGATGAGGATTCTGAGTAGTATTCATTTGCTTTCCCTCTTTCCATATTTCCTCCTCTTTTTTTTTTTGTTTAGCAACAGACATTTTGTACCTGTAATAAAACATACGTATTTGCATGGCAAACAGTATTTTATTTTAAGATGTAATGTCATTTATTTTTGTGATTCCCGGGAATTGTCCTAGAAATTGTTGCTATTATTATTTTTATTTTTTTTTTTGTACATGCCACGTGAGCTGAGAGTGCGTTTGTGGGTAGTGTTGGTTTGCCGGAAATGGCTTTGGCCAGTGTTTGGACTGTTTGGAGCAAGGTTTTGCTGAGGACAGTGTTTGTTGTACTGTTTGCTGGGGAAATGGGCTCTGATTGCAAAGAGGTCCGTACGGACAGACCTACATTTTCTCTAGGGACCTCCATTTTTGCCATGGATTCTTCGTATGTCCCTAGAATTTTGCCGAGGCTTTCGCAGGAGAGGCAAGCACACTTCCTAGAGCAGTTGAAAACGTGGATGCGGCGCCGTATGAGGCATCAGAGACGGGCTTTCGAGGTAAGGTTTCGTCTTTGCTCGGTTTGGTCTTTTAAGGAGTTGGTTCCTGATTGGGATTTGTTGCGGGCTGCCGCGAAGTTCTGGGATGTTAGGAGGCACGTGTACTGTTTCTCCTATAATGAAATGGTGCCCACTTTTGAAGATTTTCGGGCTTTGATTGGAGGACCGGAGGTGGAGGCCATCTCGCTTCCTTTGGTTGGTGGTGCTGCTGTGAGCGTGAAGCTTGCAGACTTTCTTCGTACTTCGTTGGAAGAGGTGCAGGGCATGATCCTTGATTCGGGTCATATCGACATTTCGCGGCGCCGGAGCGGTTCATGGTTGATGATGAGAGTGACGTCTCTTGGGATGTATTTGCCTTGTGTACGATAGCGACGCTCTTTCTGGTCAGCTCCCTTGGCATTTGTGATGGCGCTTTGCTAGATGTGGTAGGGCACTGCAGAGCTGGAGAGGATATTGTCCCGTTGGTGCTGGGGGAGACTCTTCATGGTATCGACCGTCTGGCGACCGGGGATCGTTTTATGAGAGGGGAAGCCCGCTTTGCTCACCTTGTCAGGCTGCGAGAGAGACTCCAGGCCATGCCCGAGGCTCCGACGTCGTTTAGCCCGTGGTCATTTGCTCGCCGACCTCTGGTGTTGGATATGGATCAGTCCGCCTGGGAGAGATGGATGGCACGGCTTAGTGCGCATCGGATCCGTGGTGGGTTCCGCGGCTGGAGGATTGAGACCAGGAGGATCTTGCAGAAGGGTCCTACGTTGTCGAGTTCCAGGTTTGTCTTGGTCCTCCTTCTATATTCCCTCGCTTGTTTCCCGGCAGTTTGGGATGAAGCGGGAGCCTTTGTTGGCCGGGATGACCTTGCTACTGCGGAGGTAGTTCCTCTCTGTATGGCAGCCTCAGTGCCTTCTTGTATTGTCTGAGGGTATGGAAGTATTCCGCTTTCCCTCCTGTGGTACTCCTTAGACGTCGGGAGAGTGTCGTGTTGACGGCTCGGTATCTAGCTTTGGTATGAGCAGCGTGTTAGGGCGATCCCAAAGTGGTCTTGGAGAGCGGGCGTGTAGCGATTCTGGGACCCGGTTGCCGTAGCGGCTATTGCCTTAGGAGTTCAGAAGCACAGTCGACCCTTTGGATGTGACGGGAGACGCTTTGTTTGACTACGAGACTAGAGTTGACCGACCGACAGGAGAGGTCCTCTTTACGGACTCGCGGGGAGGAGATCCGAGCCGAAGCACGGGCGAATGAAGCCACCGAGAGCTACCGGATTGTTTGACTCTACGGGAGGACCCACGATCTCTGACCGAGAGACGCAGAGTTGGTTCACGTGGAGCGAAAGAAGACTCGCCGGGGACGAGGGAAGAAAGGAAAGAATGGCGAGGGGACAAGCGCAGATGGCGCGGAATGACCTCCTAGGTATCCATTCATTGCATTGCAAACACATTATTAGTTAAATGTATTAAGTCAGTCTTTTAGCATGTTGTGAACTTGAGAGTAGACCGTGCTTGAACTCATCAAGAAATGTTGTAGACCGTTAGTGATTTGTGATTTACTTTTAAAGCTTTGTCGAGACGCAAGATCTCTTGTTTGCCTTTGCTTTTGTTGTGCGCTTTGTCGGCGTCCATCTTTGGACTTTTACATTTGCATTTGCGGGTGACGGTCGCAGGCCTGACGGCCATCCCCTTTCTTGAGGCAAGTCGTTTACGACGGTCTTTTTCGTAGCTTCCTTGCCGCTTGTTGGCGTCGGGCTCTTGACCTCAATTTCAGCAGCTTACATTTGAGCTTCTTTTTTTTTTTTTTTTTATTTTTATTTTTTTGTGAGCCCTTGCTCGAGCTCTTTTTTTTTTTTTTTTTTTTTTTTGAAGCGCGTGAGGCGAAGACAAGCCCACAGCTTGGAAGCGGACATGAGTCGATCGTTTGATCTTGAGTGACCCTCGGATGTCTTTGGATGTTGCCGCCGTCGTTTGACTTGGTCAAGGTATTGCTGGGGCGTATTCTTGAAAAGTGCGGAGCTTGATGGAGGTCTTGATTGACATTCAAACTTTTGACTTTTTGTGTATTTTTAGACCGGACCAATTAAGGTTGCCTACGTTCCCCGGACTAGAGGGCTCGGAATGCGTAGTTCGACACTACATGGAGTGCAGAGATGCCTGATTGTTCTTCTTTGGCGAAGTATCTGCGAAGTTTGCTTAGTTATTTGGATTCATGAAGGGATTGCCGTCTAGGTGCAGTAGCTTCATGGCGCCTCGGAGAAGATCTTTTGAACCACGAAAGGGCCGATCCATGTGGGTTCCCATTTTCCCAGTGGGTTGGTTCGAGTGGGAGGCTTTTCTTTGAGTACTGAGTCACCTTCCACGATGTCTCGGGATTTGACTTTCTTGTCGAAAGCTCTAGCCATCCTGCTTTGATAGGCTCGGACGTGTTCCACTGGCCTTTAGTCGTCGCTCGTCTAGCGAGCCAATTCGTCATGTCGGCTTCGGAGCCATTCGGCTTCGTTGATGTCATTTTCCAGCGGCACTCGGAGTGAGGGAATTTCTAGCTCGATGGGAAGGGCGCTTCCATCCCGTATGTCGGGGCAAATGGGGTTTCTCCCGTGGGCATTCGGCCCGTGTGCGGTAGCCCCAAAGTGCAAGGTGCGGCTTCTCGGGCCAATCTCGTCCTCGGGTGGTCATTTTCGGATGATCCGTTCGAGGGTTTTGTTTCTTTGCTTCCACGAGCGCCGTTTGTTTGTGGCCGGTAGGGAGAAGATTTGTGGCGTGTGATCTTGAATTCAGCCGGCGGTCTGTCGAATTCTCCTTCGAAGTGTGAGCCGTTGTCGATATGACCTCATTTGGGATGCCGTATCGGCATATGATGTTTTCCTTGAGAAATGTGCGACCTTCTTGGAGGTGAGTACCTTGTAGGACTTGGCTTCGACCCATTTGGTGAAGTAGTCGATGGCTACTAAGATGAACTCGTGACCGTTCTTTGCACAGCGGAGCGATTTTCCCGATGACGTCAATTCCCCAAGTGGCGAAGGGCCAAGGTGTAGTCATGCGGTAGAGATCGTGGGGCGCGAGATGATTGAGGTTGGAGAAGCCGTTGGCACTTGTCGCGGCTTCGGACAAAGTGGATGCAATCTGCACTCCTCATGGAGATCCGGTAGTAGCCCATCCACGAGAATGATTTGCATCGGGGCTCGGCGTTCATGTGAGGACCGCGAAGCCCCATTGTGGACTTCGTTCATGAATTTGTCTGCTTCTTCTTGGGCGACGCGAGCGTAGGAGTGGCCCGTGGTAGCGTTTCTTGTATAACATGTCCCCGAGGATGACGAAGTGAGAGGCAAGGCGTTTAGGGCCATGATGCTCTTGGTTTTGACCCCTCCTGGGTCTTGACCTTCCTTGTTCATGAAGGCGGTTTCCCGTTCTTGAGGTATTGGAAGATACGGTTGTACCGCTGGCTCATTGACGGGCTTAGGTTACGGTTCGATCTCACAACGGTGGCGGGAATTTCCTTTCGTCCGAGCTTTGAAGGGTTTGATTGCTTTTCCTTCGGGGATTTCCACAAGGAGGCCAAGGTGGCTAAGGCATCTGCAAACTGTTTCGGTCTCTTGGCAAGTAATGGAAGGTGACCTCTTCGAATTGTGTGATGAGGTCCTCTATGCGAGCATGGTATTTTTGCAAGCCGGGTCTATGGTTTTCCACTTGTTGGAGACTTGGTTGATGATCGAAAGTGAGTCCCCATAAACTTCGAGTTTCGGACATTCCTCTCGAGTGCGGCTTGTAGTCCGGCCCGAGCTTCATATTCGGCGGCATTGTTGGTTACCTCGAAATTGAGCTTTATAGCAATTGGGGTGTGCTCGTCTTTGGGATCCACCAAGAGCATACCGATGCCGTTTCCCTTTTGGTTGGCCGCTCCGTCAAAGAATAATTGCCATCGGTTTTCGCCTTCGATCGCGAGGATTCCCTCGTCTGGAAATTGTGGTTCGGGGCCTCGAGCCTCGTCGGTTGGGAAATCGGCCGGTTGTTCGGCCATGGCCCGTCCCTTGATTGACTTTTGGTTTACGTACTTGATGTCAAATTCCGCTAGGAAGAAAGACCATTTGGCGAGCCTCATTGTGAGAGATGGTTTGTCGAAGAGGTACTTGGCCCAGGTCCATTTTGGAAACCAGAATTGTGCGTGTGTGTTTGCATGTAGTGCCGTAGTTTCCCAACAACCCATACCAGGCTGCGCGAGCAGTTTTCTCGAGGGCGAGTAATTGAGTTCGCCGCCTTGAAACTTTCGGTCGATCTCGAAGTAGATGGCGTTTTCGACCCGTGACTCTTTCTTTTCTTGACAGAGCATGGCTCCAAGGCTGCGGTGTCGGTCACGCTAGGTATAGCAACAGTGGCTTTTCCTCGTGGGGAGGCGAGAGAATCGGAGGACTCACAAGGTATGCTTTTATTTTTCAAAGGCATCTTGGCATTCGAGTTCCATTCGATGTCGGCGTTCTTCTTCATCGGCTTGAATATTGGCTCGCACATAGAGGTCAATTGGTTGACGAAGCGGGCGATATATTGCGGGCGGCCCATGAAGCTTTTCACCTCTGTCGAGTTTGCGGTGGTCTCATTTCGATGATAGCTTTGATCTTTTGAGGATCCACCTCGATGCCTCTCTCGGTGACCATGTATCCCTGAAAAACCTTGCCTCGGCTAACTCCAAATGTGCATTTGGCGGGGTTAAGCCTCATTGAGTGTTTTCGGAGGCGATTGAAGAATTTTCTCGGAGTGCAGCGAGGTGTTGTCCGTCGATCCCTTTAAGTGAACGATCATGTCATCGACGTACACTTCGATCTCTTTGTGGATCATATCGTGGAAGAGGGCGGTTCTTTGCCCGTTGGTAGAAGTAAGCCCAGCGTTCTTTAGTCCGAACGGCATTGCATGTAGCGATGGGTTCCCCAGGGGTTGTGAAAATTTGTCTTTTCTTGGTCTTCTTCGGCCATCTTGATTTGATTGTAGCCGGCAAAACCGTCCACGAAGGACTTGACTTCGAAATTGGGTGTAGTGTCTACCAACATGTCGATATTGGGTAGTGGAAAATCGTCCTTGGGACTTGCTTTGTTGAGGTCTCGGAAGTCCACGCAACGGCGTACTTTTCCATTGGCCTTGGTGGCCAGTGACAATATTGGAGAGCCATGTGGGGTACTCGATCACCACGATGAAGCCGACGGAGCATTTTCGATCTCCTCTTTGACTTGTAAAGACCACTCGGCTTGATTCGGCGTAGCTTTTGCTTGATGGGCTTAGCCTCGGGATTTAAGGGAATCCGGTGCTCCACAATGTTAGGATCTAATCCGGGCATGTCTTGGTAAAGACCAAGCGAACACGTCCACGAACTCTTTGAGCAATGCGATCAATGCGTCTTGCTCTGTGCCGGTGAAGAAACTTCCCGATTTGCGTCTCTTTTTGGCTCTTGGCGGTTCCCAAATTCACTTTGGTTAAAACCTCCTCGGCGACTTGGGCCCGGTTTTCTCTCGTTTGACAAACATGCTTAAAGATGTGCTTAATGTATTGTTCGTTTAATGTGTATGCACTTCTTTATCAAGTGAATCGTTATTAAGCGTTTGTGTGTTAGTTAATTTATCGGTTGTTAAAAGATGCAATGAGAGGATACTCGGAAAGATCGAAGCATTCATTAAGAGCATACGGGAATACATTATTGGCAATGAGTTCGTAATCTTACGGCGTGAGGCCATCGGATGACTCGAGAGACTCAAATTCAAAGCTAATGGACTCGGGATGAGTTTTGACACTAGACTCTAGGACTCGAGGGGTCGAGACCAAGTTGTTCGATCATGTCCTTTTTGCTTTGGCGGTAGGCCGGAGAATGTGGCCCGGTTATTGAGGGCAATGAGCTTGATAGGAGAAGGGGCTTGAAAGGCTTTATGTCACCGTTCCCGATCATTGCTATCACGAGTTATCGAAACAAAATCGATTAGATCCGGCATCTCGATTTCTTCTTTGAAGAGCCGAGTGTAGCGGTGGTTCGTCCCAAGCATCGTCTGCGGAGTCTCTTGCTTTTGTCTTGGGCATTGCTAGCTCGAATGCGGGACTCGTCCCGCTTGTTGAAGGCGGGGGTGTTGACGAGAGAGTTTTTCGAATTCTTCCGCCAAAGAGGGGGTTTTCCCGAACCAAAATTCGCCGTGAATAGTGGTGGTTGTGGATCCCGGCAGGGCGGTGTGTCGAGGAATGCTCTTCGGACAGGATTTGGCTTGAGGCCTCGAATCTTGCCAGGATTCTCGCTGGAGCTTGTCCATGGTTGTCGGCCGGCTTTGTTTGGCGCCGATCAGTTGTTCCCTTTTGGATCTTCTTCCAAGATTGCCGGCCTTCCTTGTGAAGTACTTGGTCATGTCGAAGCTGTACAGGACGAAGATCGGAGGTTGTGTGCAAGCCTCTTTTGTTATCTCGTGAGCGTTTACGTGCAGCTCGCTTGTCCTCCGCAATGTGTTCGGGAGTAGGAGAGTATCCCGGGCCGTGCGGGGGTATTCTGTTCTTTGATATTGATGATCTGTTGAGTGCCCACGATGGCGTTTTCCCAAACCGAGCCCCAGGGATGTAGTTCATGTGCTTCATCATTTTCATCGGGGGAGGGATCTTGTCCCAAATCAAAGAGCAGTCTATGTGGCACACTTGGGCCTTTGGGCTTTCGATGGTGAACCACTGTTAACATCATGCCCGTCATCGTCGGGTTTGATTTCTAAGGCCAGGGACGGGTTGGTATCGGTCCTTTCGGTGACTATCTTTGTCGCCAAGTAGATGATAGTCATATCTGTTCCTTGGACGAACTTTCCGCGATGGAGAGTGGATGCCACCCCATTGATCTCGATGTAGCCAAGGGCGTCCCAATGGCAGTGAATGTGATCGGGATGTCGATGACTTGGAAGTCTCGATCGGGACCATTTGTTTTCCAAACCACAGTTCAAGGTGGCTATTCCCAAGGCTGGGCGGGATGTTGAGTCGTATGCCTTGATTGCACGAGTCGAGGGTTTTAGATCGCTGCTTTGATCCCTAGCAAATCCATCATTTTGGCTGGAAGGACGTTCATGGATGATCCCCCATCTACCAACACCCGAGGGAGACGGCGTTCGTCCGGTTGAAGCTGTTATGTAGAGAGGCTCGTTGTGGTCGCCCCCAAATTTTGGAAGATCGAGCTCTCGTGAAGGTGATGATATTGCTGTAATTGACGTTGCCAATCATCCGAACCGCTTCATCAGTGTCATATTTGTGATGGAACCATAGTGCAGGCCGGGCTTTCTTCCAACTTGAGCTTGTGCGGGTAAGATGAAGTGAGTAAGGACCGAGTGAGATGTTAGCACGAGAAGTGCGCTTGAGGCTGTGTCAAGACGGGATCTTCAACCTTTGGGTCCAAGGTTTCGGCTTCTTTGGCGTAGGGCCCCTTTTCGCCCGTGGCTCGGGTATGGCCGGCCTTTTGTGCTGTCCGTGGAGGATTCGGCTGGGATTTGGCCGGAACGTGTCGGGACATTCACCTCTGGACTTATGGTTTTGCTCGTCTCTCCCGTTTCAGGTGGGAGGAGCCTGATTAGCGTAAGGCCGACCGCGCATTTCAATTCGTTTACCGTCATGGCTTTTACCGAAGCATCAATAGTGGCTTTGAGATCTTCCCAAGACAGGATTGGATTGTCTGGACCTTCGGGCCTTCGGTGGCGGTGCGAAGCTCGTCCCGGTGATCATGGAGCAAACATTGCGAAGTGGCCTGTGCGAGAGCTAGAGTTTGGGAGGTTTCATGGAGTAGATGACATAGTAGTCAAACTTTCCCGAGGGTTCTCCAAGGGTTCCGACTGTGGGATCACCGATTCATACCTCTTTTTCAGTTTTGTTGAGAAGATAGCTTCTTCTTTCGTCGAGGACGGCCCTCGTTCATTGCATCCTGGAATTCCATTTCCGGACAAAGCACTTTCTGTCCGCAGACGTCCCACCTCAGATGTGTTCGTTGTTCGGCGGTGGTACTTGGACCTCGGGAGGCGGACGGGCAAGCTTTCCTCTGGAAGGCCTTGTGGCCTTACGTCATAACCTGCATGGCTCGTGCGAGGGTAACGGGTTGACTTACGGGAGACAATGAGAGACGTTAGAAAGGCCGTAGGAGCTTGATCTGACTTGGGAAGCCCTGTGTAGTTGGGTGGCTAAGGTTCCGAAGTGGTGCATGGCACCTTCGATCCAGAGCTTGTTGCTCACCTTGACGTTTCTCAATAGCCATGAGGACCTCGCCAAACTTCTTCCGGTGTTGGGAAATTTCTTGGGGGTAAGGTCCCGTTCTCATCCTTGTTATCCACCGACTTGGCCATGGGGAATTGACGGTGGCCCGGTGACGGAGTTTGGGAAGGAGGTAGGACCTTCTTTGTTTTGACCAGGAGACGGGTTCCAGTACTCTCGACCACTCTCTGTTAGGGCTGGAGGGGGTGATGGGCAAGGTTTAGACACGGGAATGGCCTAACGGGATAAAAGGGGAAAGCTCACGTGGCATGCGGTTTCCGTTTCTTTTATTTTTGATTTTTTTGTTGTTTTAATTTACTTAAAACAGTATTTTCTCGAGAATCCTAGGTAGGTTGGAAAAAGATTGCTCTTCTTTTTCGCAACTATGCTAGATCCTGGGTCGATGGAGACCATCTCGTGCGGCTATAAGCCCCTCGTTTTGCACACTGTATTTCGACATCCCGGTGGACACCCGGGCGAGGTCCTATAGTGCAAGCGGTTTCCACCGGCCTAAAAGAAAAATCGAACCTAAGGACCGAGCTTTGTCATGTTCGTTTTGATGCGTTAGCCATGTGAATAGTGAACCGAGCCGCCACCGAGTCAAGATCGGAGTCAAGAGTTCGGCATGACCTTCTCTTTACCTTGCTTGCGCAAGGGATACGTGACGTTAGGCGTTGGCTGGGTCATATCGTCATGGGCGACGTATCAAAGGCGTGATGACATGGTGTCATGTGAGCAAGGATGTATATCCGGACGGAACATCGTCTGGGTGTAGCTTGAAATCAAGATCGTGTCAAGATTTTAGCATGACCTTTCATCGCTGCTTGCGCAAGGGATCTTGAGTTCCGAGCCTTGACTCGAGAAAATGGCCGGCATGGTATATGTATCCAGCCGTATGACACGGACCGGGTAAAAACCAGCCGAGTCCGGGACAGTGTGACTCAAGACTCAAACGTGCGGGGTTGACGCTTGGCTAGGATGGGATGTTTGGAATGATCCCGTGCGCGCCAAGAGGCCTAGGAAGACCAAACGGACTGCAACCGAGACCACTCCGGGTTAAGGGTTGTAGTGTGCGTGTATCCGAGCGGCGGTGCGCATAGTGTGCGGTGTAACCGAGGCGGCGTGTGAGTAGAGTGCGGTGTAACCGAGGCAAAGAAGCGCGCGTAGTGTGCGGTCTCTAAAATTCTTTTTACGAGTAAAATAGAAATTTTTTGAAGAATTTTAAATGTATGCACGGATGTATATTGATGCATTTTTTTTTTTTGTATTTTTATTTTTTTTGTAAAAATAAAAACGAAGCACGTGCACACACACACAATGATTAAAGGAAGGGGTAAAATGAAAGTTTGACCCTCATCATCGTTTTAAAATCTTTTGTTTTGTTTAAAAGTTTTTAAAACAAAATGTCCCCACAGTAGTCGCCAGCCGAAATTACACAGGATCCGGCTCGCGCGTGATGGTGCCCCGTGCATCTCGCGTTCGTTCGCCGTTCGGGAATGTTCGCCCGATCCGAGAGGCGACAATCGCGCCCTAAGATCCGGCTTATTCCGTCTTAGCGTTTTGCGAGGTTGGAGGTGTCTCGCCGTGTTTTGCTTTGTAGAGTCGCCACGCCGTTTTTATTAAGCCCAAAACATTGAAAAGGGCATCGGCTTAAAGATAATTTTTAAAGCTGTTTTTGTGTGATGAGATTTTGAGTTCGGAGGTCGAGATGACTCCTCGGGAAGAGAATATTAGAATATTAGAGCTCACCCGAGTAGCCTCGTAAAACGAGTCTTTCGGATACCCCTACTATCCTTTAAACAGTTGTGTGTGTGTGTGTGTGCTTTTAAAAATGCATGCTTTGTATCGGATGTCTACATTGTATTGAAATGTATTGAAATAGAATAGGAAGGAAGCCTTACCAATGTTGGTTCGTGTCTGTCTTCCGCAGGGAATAGTGTTTGAGGTCGGAGTAGCGTTCGGATTGCTTCGGGGATGCCGGTTGTCCGCGGACGTAGTTTCGGCGTGAGTTGAGGTTGTAGGCTGCGTTCGGGCGGTAGGTTCGGCGTGCGTGGGGATCGTTGGGATCACTCGGGCGAGAGGTTCGGCGTGCGTTGTGGTGGCGGGAGTCACTCGGCGTAGTTTCGGCGTGGTTTTGGGATCGTCGGTTTGACTCGGAAAGAGCGGGACACCGGGGAAAGACCGGGCAAGGCCTCGGAGTACCACGAGGGGCCTCAGAGTACCTCGAGAGTGCCTCGGGCAGCGCGGAGCGTCTCGGGAGCGCTCGGAGAGGCTTCGGAGCACCCTCTAGGGGGCTCGGAAGGCCTCGGAAGGATCCGAAGGGCGGGAATGCCTCGAAAGGTCTTAGAAGGGGAGCCAGAAGGCTTAGGGAGGAAGAGAGAAGTGGGAGGTGTGAAAAAATGAGGAGGGGGAGCCCTCTATTTATAGTCTCAGATTTGGTGCAAAGAGGTCCGTACGGACCTCCTTGGTTATCCAGGATTTTGGTTTTCCTCGATTTGAGGGAATATGCAATGATGGTGAATATTCTGGAAATGATGATGTCCCCTTGCAAAGAGGTCCGTACGGACCATCTTGCATGCAAAGAGGTCCGTACGGACCAAGTCTGCATGGAAACCATCATTTCTCCCGGGATTTGAGGGAATATTGTGGACTTTAAGGGGATTCAGTAATTATGGAAACAAAGAGGTCCGTACGGACCTATATTGCTTTTCCAGTTTCCTGAAAATTCCCGAAAGGTCCTTTTGTCCCTTTTTATCCCAGGAAGGCTCCTCCCTTGGTTTGGTTGGGGGTTTGAGAGGTTTTTGAGAGGGTTTTGAGTGAGAGAGGTCTCTGAGACTGCGTGGATGAGTCTGCGGTGTTTCCCGGGTGTTTGAAAGGGAGTGATCCAGATTGGGGTACTTACAAGTGCGTGTAAATGTTGAAGTTTGGCTTCGACTGATCTTTATACTTGATCAGAGTGGTTGTGAAGGTCGAAGTCTGGCTTCAACCGATACTGCATCGAATTTGCTAAAATTTGCAAAGAAATCTGAATGACGAGCTTTCATTGATAATTGATTCGATTTCTTACAACTTGGATTTATGGGATTTATAGTTTATCCCTTACAAACTCCAAAACTTCACTATTGAAAAAATTACATAAAGAACCACAAGATACGGTGCCCTAAGGGCGCTGATGTCTGACGACGAGCTCAGACGTAGTATTTGGTGAGGTGATTGGCGTGCCAAGGGTGTTTGAGCTTTTCACCATTGGGCTTGGAAAGTCTATATGTTCCCTCTCAGACAATGTTGGTGACGACGTATGGTCCCTCCCAATTGGGGGAGAGTTTGTTCTGACGAGCTTTGAGGCCCGTTGCTTTGATTTTTCTCAGAACATAGTCTTCGACCTTGAAAATTCTCCTCTTGACTTTCTTGTCGTGATACGCCTTGATCCGTTTTTTATAGTTGGCCATTCTTAACTGACCGTCCAGACGCCGCTCGTCCAAGAGGTCAAGGTCAACCTGTCTGCTGTGAATGTTTCTCTCAACGTCGTAGAAGGCAACACGATCGGTGGGGAGTTGAAGCTCGGCGGGAGCTATGGCCTCAGAACCGTAGGCCAGAGCAAATGGGGTTTCCCCCGTAGGCCCCCTAGTGGTTGTCCGGACTGCCCAAAGAGCCGACGGGAGTTCGTCCAACCACCTTCCATCACGACCCTCAAGATTTTTGCATAGGGCAGACAACACGAGCTTATTCGCCGCTTCAGCTTGCCCGTTGCCTTGAGGATAGGCAACAGACGACTTTGAATACTTAACTCCCATTCTGTTCAGTTCTTGCTCAAACTTCCTTGAAAATTGTAAGCCATTATCAGAGACGATCACCCTAGGGATCCCGAAGCGACACCATATTGAATCATGAATAAAACTCAAGGAATTTTCTCTGTGATCTTGTATAGTGCCTTGGTCTCAATCCACTTAGAAAAATAATCCACTGCCACAATTACGTACTTCACTCCCCCTTTTGCCTGTGGAAAAAGCCCAATTAAGTCGACGCCCCACATGTCAAATGGCCAGGCTGCCATAACTGGGGTCTGCTTGGTCGTTGGGAGCTTCGGAAGGTCGGCGAATCTCTGGCAGGTGTCACATTTCTTCACGAATTATTTTGCGTCTTCGCGTAAGTGGGGCCAATAGTATCCCATGGTGTTCAGTTTGTCAGCCAGTGTACGAGCTCCAGGATGGCCCCCACACTCTCCTTGATGTACTTCAAAAAGTAGGTTCACAACCTTGTCCGGATGGACACACTTCAGCAATGGTCTCGTGATAGATCGTCTGTAAAGCTCACCATCTACGACTGAAAAACGGGGAGATTTCCTCTTGATTTGACGAGCAAGTATCTCGTCGGTTGGAAGCTCGTCCCTTTCAATGAAGGCCTTCAATTCGTCGATCCAACATCTGGGGCCGTCCCCAGCACACATAACCTTCACTCTGTCATAAGCTGGCTGTTCAAGATAGGCCAGGTGGTGGCTATGCTCATCCTCTGGCAGCTGATCAGTGGACAGCTTTGAGAGTAGGTCGGCATGTTCATTATCTTCCCTGGCAATCCGTTGGATGGCCCAAAATTCCAACCCTTGTATCAACTTGCCGACTAAAGAGTGATACTTCTGTAAGGTGGAATCGACGACCGTGTAATCTCCGCGAACTTGATTGACGACCAATTGAGAGTCACAGTAGGCCACAATTTTCATTGCCCCGAAACACTTAGCATATTCGATTGCTGCAATAAGCGCCTCGTACTCCGCTTGGTTATTCGAAGCTTGGAATTTGAACTCAAAACCTCTTCAAAGACAGTGTTACTCTCTGGTTCCACTAGCACAATCCCGGCCCCACTTAGCTCTTTCGGCGCCGACCCATCTGAGAAAATCTTCCAACACCCAACAGGTAAAGTTAACTCCTCCGGCTTTTCATCGACCTGCTTGCCCTTGTTAATTTTTTGAGGTGGCCTTCTTTGATCGTCGTCCGAGCTGAATGTTGTCTCGATCAAGAATTCGGCCAAAGCTTGGGCCTGCAAAGTCTTTCGTGCTCTATATTGGATGTCAAATTCGGTCAACTCGATGCTCCAGTTCATGAGACGACCAGAGCTTTCGGTTTGATGTTGATGGACAAAAATCCACTGTGTAATAAATTACCGAGCAAGTGTACTCGCTACCGGTGTAGCAATATGCACGAGCAGGGGTCGAACCACAGAGACTCGTTGATTTTAACAAGTTAATTTAATTAGTGAAAAGTAACCAAAAGGGGGGGGGTTTGTTTGTTTGATTTAAATTAAAAACTTAATTAAATAAAATACTAAAAAGAAAAGCAATCAAGCAATCAAGCAACAAGAGACAAGGATTAAAATCAGATTAAAAGGAATTCATGGATTGGAGTTTCACAGTACCAAGGATTTATGCTATTTTTAAGAATAAAATGGTCAATTATTTCCTAGGGTTCAATCACAATAATAAGGGTTGGGACGGTTTGGTGTGCGATTTGCAACCCTTCTATTCCTGTTTATTAATCTTTCAATTACGTCGAATTATTAAACAAAGAATTCAATAAGGACAAAAGATAAAAAGAACCTAACCTTCTTGACTCGCTTTATGCCAATTAGATCTAATTATCAAAGTTTAGTCGGTGTTAATCAACCAAGTTACTGCGTAAATCAACACTCACACAATTCACAATTGACAATTGATTAGATTGACAACTCAGGAATTGAAAGAAAACCACTTTGATAAACTAGGAGAAATTAAATTGACCAAATAATGTTATAGCATAAAACCCTAATATTGCTTACATCCAATCCATGAAATAAAAGAACTTAGCTACTCATATTCATCTCTAAAGACAAAAGAGATGAATAATAAAAATACATAAACAAAACCTGGTTGATGAACAATCTCTTGAATCCTCCAAGCCCTCTCAATGTTAATGAAAATTAAAGCATAAAAAACTAATATACGTAGAATTCTATTTAAACTAGGGAAGAAGGGGTGAGAAATTAGGAAAGTGGAATGAAATCCTCCTTGAAAAAGGAAACTGATATTCTGAAATCGGGGACGTGGGCGGTCGCCCACCTGGCCATGGGCGGTCGCCCATGTATACAGCGGTTTGGCCTTCAATGTTAATCACACGTGGGCGGTCGCCCACATTGCCTTGGGCGGTCGCCCATGTGTACAGCAATTTCATCTCTTGAGGGACTTCATCATGGGCGGTCGCCCACCATTCCTTGGGCGGTCGCCCACCCCAACAGCGGTTTCAAAACTTGATCATCTCTAGCTTGGGCGGTCGCCCATAAGCTCCTGGGCGGTCGCCCATCACAACAGCGGATCCACCAATTGCCTGACTTTCTCCAAAATTGCTCCAAAGTCTTTGCGAGTCCAAAATTTGCCATAATTTGTTTGTGTTTCACACCTTCCCGCATTTAGCCCTGTTCTTAACAAAACTCCAAAACATTGATTAAAACACAACAAAACCCGGGAAATCAAACTCAAAGTAAGTGAGAAAGTATAAGAAATGGGTGTGTAAAAACACATCCATCAAACACCCCCAAACTAACCTTTTGCTCGTTCCCGAGTAAAAACAGAACTTAAACAAAAACAAAACTACCCTAACAAATAAAAACAATAAGCAGAAAAATCTCTTTGACATGTTCTCATTACATACAAGGTTGTCGGCCGAGCAAGTCTCAGATCCTTACATAAAATGTGCTAAACAAGTGCCAATAAGAATATGCAATTACAATTACATTAATGCATCTAACCCACAATTTTCCACCTCGGCCTGAATGATGAATGAATTATGGGAGATCATGATCAACAAGTTAAGATTGTTTATGGGTTCACTAACACATGCTCTACATTACAAATAACAATACAGTTACATACACAAGGATACTCATACGCATGATTACACACTTGTCAACCCGATTACTCAATATTGAACAAAAATATGGCTCAAAGTTAAGTCCACACAAATGTGGGGCTAGGCTCTCGGGTACAAACGAAGGAATGGACATACGACTACAAGAATGTGAAACTAAAAGCTCTCCATTGCATATAACACATTCCGGAATTTCAGCTTTTCCGCTCACCTTTGTTTCCCCAATGCTTCAACCCCCAAACTAGAACTTTGTTCATATTTTATACACTTGGGGTTGAAAGCATTCCCTCTCTCAAACTAGGTCACTTATCAAACATATTTCACAGAATTGGGGGCCAACTTTTCTTTTCGGATTTTTTTTTTTTTTTATAGCCCCCTTTTATACAATACAAATCATATTTCCAACTTTCGACCTTCCTCACTCATTCCCGTAATTTCCCCATGTAACCCCCAAACTGATCGTTTCTAATTCCACATTCTTGCAAAGGTGGGATAAACCTATTCTAGGTGTCAAGGGTTAGGGATTAGGCATCAAATGAAGGTGAATGGTGGTCTAGATTTCCACTCTTTCTAAACAGGCTCAAAAGGGATCAAGTGACAATTTATATACAGTGACAAGAAAGTCGAAGGCTCACAAGAGGGTTGTCAAGGAAAGATAAGCCATAAATACCAAGTAATCTATTGATTTGTTATTGACAAGCATGCAATCATGTTCTAGGACCCCCCGAGAATGTCAAAGTGAACCCATAAAAGACACCTAAATTAAAGACCATGATCAAGAAATATAATGGGAGTGAATGGTGGTGCAATTGTGTTTTACATGAATTAATGCAATTCTAATAAACAAATTCAAATTGGCACAAACATAGCAAGACTCAATCAAAAACTCTCATATCATCACGGACGTTGGCCAACTTCCACACATGTAAAGAGAACAAGAATTTTTAAAATTTTCTAATTTTTTTTTTTTTAGAGGGTGACACTATTTACACTCCCCTATAAACCCACAAACTCGGGGAGATATCTACCCCCAAACTCAAAACATGCTATGTCCTCATAGCAAAGAGAACAACAACATGCCTCAAGTTCAAAGGCCGATATGACACACAAAGCAAATAAATAAAGCAATAAAAATGTACCTACTTGGGTTGCCTCCCAATTAGCGCATTTGTTTAAGGTCGTTAGCCCGACCATTGCTCCCAACTAAATGGGATTTGATGAGACCACATTCATTTTGGCCTTGGCTTTCCTTCCCTTGGCCCACTTTGCACATTCTCGGGCACAAATGCCCACCACTTTCCACAACAATTCGCCCTTTGCTCCAAACTCGGGTGGAACCCAAGGGATTTTTCTAACCTTTTTCTTGCTCTTCTTCTTTTTCTTCAATTTCTTTTTCTTGGGGGCCTCTCCCCCAAACTCATTTGGTGCCTTATCCTTATCACAATCAAACACCTCCTTCTCCTTCACAAAATTGCAAGCATCCTGAACATGCATCTTGACAGGCAAAGCATCAGAAAGATCAATAGAACAACACTCTTCCATTTTATCACATGAATCACAATTGGTAGATTTAAGCGGAAAGAAAGATTTTAATGGGGACACCGACCCCTTTTGGGATCGGTCTAGGGGGTGATACGGGCCATCACAAGAACCAAGATTGTCGGCCTTATTTTTCACGGCACACAAGTGGGAACCCGCACTATCCCTAGAATTCTCACCATCATTTGACAAAGCTTCACTATTATCAACATATGAACACACCTCACTATCATCACTAGGGTGTTTCATAGCATCAAACACGGAAATTTCAATTTTCTCACCCACCACTGTCATAGACAGTTTGCCATTTCTCACATTAATAATGGTGTTGGTCGTCGCCATGAAAGGTCTCCCAAGTAATATGGGTGAATCACGGCAACTTCCTTCACCTTTTGGCATTTCAAGCACCACAAAATCAACAAGCACAATGATTGAATTTACCTGAACTAAAACATCCTCCACAATGCCCACAGGTCTTTTAATGGACCGATCCGCCAGTTGTAGGGCCATTGTGGTGAGTTTTAATTCGGGTAAACCCAACTCCTCGTACAAATAATATGGCAACAAATTAATGCTGGCACCAAGATCCAACATAGCTTTTACCCTCTTTGATCCCCCCATAGTAATAGAAATCAGAAAACTTCCGGGGTCTTTCAATTTGGGTGGAAGACTATGTTGTACCACTGCGCTAGCATTTTCACTCATCACTACTCTATCATCTGTCCCATACCTATGTTTCTTGGAATTTAATTCTTTGAAAAATTTGGAATAAGCAGGAATGTTTTTAATCACATTGAGTAAAGGGATATTGATGTTCACCTTAGAAAACATGTTCATCAACTCCGATATTTGCTTATCCAATTTATGTTTTAAAAACCTTCCAGAAAACGGTACGGGAGGTACATATGGCATGGGGGGTGGAGAATCAACTTTAGAATTTTCCCCCATGTCACTTGGACTCTTATCACAATCAACATCATCATTATCCACATTAGCATTCTTATTTACAACAGGAGGGGGAGAAGAAGATGAAGGAGAAAGTACCTCACTACCTACCTGTTTGCCATTTCGGAGAGTGATAATGGCATTTGCTTGATGTGGTTGGCTCGGAAAGGTCCCAGACTTATGACCTTGTAGGGCGGTTGCTAATTGCCCAATTTGGGTCTCCAACTTTTGAAGGGCAGCTTCATGGTTTTTGGAAGCTTGTTGGCTTTCCGCCCTTAATTGACTATTTTCAGCTTGCAGATTCTCCATGGCCACTTCCCACGGTTCCCTTTTTTGCTCATACTGTCCCGGTGGAGCTTGAGGATGGAGAGACTTATTTTGTTCTTGATTGCCTCCCCATGAAAAATTTGGGTGTTGCCTCCACCTCGGGTTGTATGTGTTCGAAAAAGGATTATTGTTTTGAGGGAACCGCTGGCCAAATCCTTGCATTGCATGTGCCTGTTCAGGGTTAAACAGCAAACCACTTTGACACACGTTAGTAGCATGAGTGTTAGGACCATAATTAGCACAAAAATCATTTACAACATGAGCAGTCGAAGGCACAGAAGAAGAAGAAGAAGCATTTTGCAAAGCTAACTTATCAAATCTTTGGTTTAGTAATGCAAACTGCTTGGCCAACTCGTTGTTTAGCCCCACCTCATGCACTCCCCTTGTTACCCCCTAGACCCCTTTTGTTGAGAATTAGCACTCAACATTTCAAACAATTCTTGGCATTGTTGGACAGTCTTACTTCCCAAACTACCTCCTGCTGCATTATCAACCATTGATTGGTATTCAGGGGATAAAGCCCCATAAAATGTTTGATGCAGCATAGAAGCAGGAAAATTATGGTGCGGGCATTGAATTTGTAACATCCTAAATCTATCCCATGCCTCGTGGAAGGCTTCTCCCGGTTCCTGTGCAAATCCCATAATTTTCACCCTAAAATTTGTTAATGCATCATAAGGGTAAAACTTAGTAAGAAAAGCATCATGTAAAGCATCCCAAGTAGTGATGCTACGGGGAGGGAGTAACAATAGCCACGTTTTGGCTTTGTCTTTCAATGCATAGGGGAAGCACTTCAGTCTCAAATGCTCCGAGGTAACACCTTCTTTTGTAGGGAACCCACTCAAGGTAGACATAAATTCTCTCAAAAATGCTAACGCATCCTCACCAGCAAGGCCATAAAAATTAGGAATCATGTTAAAATATTGGCCTTTAATTTCATAGGCTAGTGCTGCATCGGGCAACACTATGCACGACACCGATGTGTCGACTCTTGGCCTAGCAAACGCATTCATGACTTGGTCCGCCATTTCAAAATTAAAATTTTCTTCTCCCTCGGTGGAAGAAGTCTCTAGGTCTCTTTCGAGGGGATTGCCCTCTGTCAAGTATAAATCTCGTAAATACTGACCCAACCTATTAATGTCGTCGTTCAATGGTTCCGCAATTAGGATTCAAAGAACGCCGACCAAGCATGCACCGATTAAACAAACTTGTTAAAAATCACAACAAGTCCCCGGCAACGGCGCCAAAACTTGATGGACAAAAATCCACTGTGTAATAAATTACCGAGCAAGTGTACTCGCTACCGGTGTAGCAATATGCACGAGCAGGGGTCGAACCACAGAGACTCGTTGGTTTTAACAAGTTAATTTAATTAGTGAAAAGTAACCAAAAAGGGGGGTTTGTTTGTTTGATTTAAATTAAAAACTTAATTAAATAAAATACTAAAAAGAAAAGCAATCAAGCAATCAAGCAACAAGAGACAAGGATTAAAATCAGATTAAAAGGAATTCATGGATTGGAGTTTCACAAGTACCAAGGATTTATGCTATTGTTAAGAATAAAATGGTCAATTATTTCCTAGGGTTCAATCACAATAATAAGGGTTGGGACGGTTTGGTGTGCGATTTGCAACCCTTCTATTCCTGTTTATTAATCTTTCAATTACGTCGAATTATTAAACAAAGAATTCAATAAGGACAAAAGATAAAAAGAACCTAACCTTCTTGACTCAGTTACGATGCCAATTAGATCTAATTATCAAAGTTTAGTCGGTGTTAATCAACCAAGTTACTGCGTAAATCAACACTCACACAATTCACAATTGACAATTGATTAGATTGACAACTCAGGAATTGAAAGAAAACCACTTTGATAAACTAGGAGAAATTAAATTGACCAAATAATGTTATAGCATAAAACCCTAATATTGCTTACATCCAATCCATGAAATAAAAGAACTTAGCTACTCATATTCATCTCTAAAGACAAAAGAGATGAATAATAAAAATACATAAACAAAACCTGGTTGATGAACAATCTCTTGAATCCTCCAAGCCCTCTCAATGTTAATGGAAATTAAAGCATAAAAAAACTAATATACTGCAGAATTCTATTTAAACTAGGGAAGAAAGGGGTGAGAAATTAGGAAAGGGAATGAAATCCTCCTTGAAAAAGGAAACTGATATTCTGAAATCGGGGACGTGGGCGGTCGCCCACCTGGCCATGGGCGGTCGCCCATGTATACAGCGGTTTGGCCTTCAATGTTAATCACACGTGGGCGGTCGCCCACATTGCCTTGGGCGGTCGCCCATGTGTACAGCAATTTCATCTCTTGAGGGACTTCATCATGGGCGGTCGCCCACCATTCCTTGGGCGGTCGCCCACCCCAACAGCGGTTTCAAAACTTGATCATCTCTAGCTTGGGCGGTCGCCCATAAGCTCCTGGGCGGTCGCCCATCACAACAGCGGATCCACCAATTGCTTGACTTTCTCCAAAATTGCTCCAAAGTCTTTGCGAGTCCAAAATTTGCCATAATTTGTTTGTGTTTCACACCTTCCCGCATTTAGCCCTGTTCTTAACAAAACTCCAAAACATTGATTAAAACACAACAAAACCCGGGAAATCAAACTCCAAGTAAGTGAGAAAGTATAAGAAATGGGTGTGTAAAAACACATCCATCAGATGTAAGATTTTTCGAAGTGGGGCATCTGTATAAACAACAATGGGATGGGCTGAAAAATATGCTCGTAGCTTTCGTGCTGCAATGACGAGAGCGTAAGCAATTTTTTCAGCATTAAAATAACGAGTCTCCACATCAGATAGGGCTTTGCTCACGTAATACACCGGCCTCTGTGTTCCATCCTCTTCTCTGACCATCACGGCAGCGACGACCTTGTCTCCTGCTGAGAGATAGATATATAGGTCTTCCCTGGCTACGGGGCTGCTAAGAAGAGGTGGAGAGCCGAGATATTCTTTGAGCTGATTGAATGACCGTGAGCATTCCTCTGTCCATTTAAAATCTTTGGCGCCACGAAGAGCCTTGAAAAAGGGTAGAGACCTTTCGGCCGATTTTGAAATGAAACGACCTAGGGCCGCCACTCGTCCATTCAGCCTTTGGACCTCCTTGATGCTTGTTGGCTCGGCCATATCAATCAAAGCTTTAATTTTTTCAGGGTTAGCCTCTATTCCCCTTTGAGAGAGCATGAACCCTAAGAACTTGCCTGGTGCAACTCCAAAAACACATTTAGCCGGATTGAGCACCATGTTGTTTGCTCGTAGGTTGGAGAAAGTTTGTTGAAGGTCGTCCACATGCTTCCTCTTTTTTGATTTGACGACCATGCTGTCTATGTACGCCTCCAGATTATCACCTAGCTGACCTTTAAAAACTTTGTTGATCATCCGTTGGTAAGTTTCCCTGGCGTTCTTTAGCCCAAAAGGCATTTTCGTATAACAGTAAGTTCCCCGCACTGAAAGGCCGTCTCTGGAATATCCTCCTCGGCCATCTTAATTTGGTGATAGTCGAAATAAGCATCCAAAAAGCTGAGGGTCGTATGCCCAACAACATAATCGACGAGCTTGTCAATTCTTGGTAAGGGGTAACTGTCCTTGGGACACGCCAGGTTCAGGTTGGTGAAATCTACACATAATCTCCATTTCTCATTTGGTTTTTTAACGAGCACAACATTTGCCAGCCAAGTCGTGAATCCAGCATCCACGATTATTCCAGCACTTAACAACTTTTCAATTTCTTGTTTGATTGCAACCTCCTTTTCTGTTGAGAAAATTCTTAACCTCTGCTCCTTAAACTTCATCGTCGGGTATACTCCAAGCCTGTGAATGGCCACATCCTCCCTTATGCCTTTCATGTCCTCAACCCTCCAAGCAAAGACGTCGAGGTTATGTTTGAGTAGGGTGGTTATCTCATCCCTCTCCTCAGTCGTTAGCTGAGACCCCAGTTTTATCTTCTGCTCGGGGTAACTTGGGTTGATGACCAGCTCAATCAGCTCGTCGGCAGGCTTTATTTCGAGAGCGTCGTCGCGAAAATCCATAGATTCAATCACAATTTCCTTGATCTTTTTCTTTGCTTCTGGGGTGAGGTCGGGAACCTCGTCTTCAATCAACTTATCCAGCTCTGCCCCCGATTCCTGGTTGACCAAAAGCTGTGGAGCTGCAATTTGGTCGTCCAGGAATTTTTCAACGAATGTTTCAGTCTCGTCCACATACTTGATAGTTGAAACGTTGGAGCGGGAGGTCATCGTTTGCTTGATGGACTTGGAAAACTTCACAATGTGATCAGGATCGTTGATTTCGATGGTCCGTTTGGTTTTCAACACGTGCTCAAGGAATTCTGGGGCCGTCCCCAATACACATCCGACTCCTGAGCGGGTTGGAAACTTAATTCTCTGGTGAGGGACAGACGCGACGATCCCTAGAGTGGCCTGTCCAGGTTGGCCAAGGATTGCATGATAATCACTTACAACATCAATCACAATGAAGGTAACGGTTTGTCTTAATGGATGATCTCCAATATCGACGGGCAAATCAATCTGCCCTTTAGCGTCCACACGGTGGTTGGTGAATCCTTCAAGACTACCTAAGTATAGGCTTAGTCGACTATCAGGTAGACCCATCTTTTGGTAGACGCTGTAACAAGATGTATTTTGCTGCCCCCGTGTCAATGAGTATCCTCCTTGACTCACAGTTATCGATAAATCCAGGGACGATCAAAGTTTGTTGACGGGCTAGAGGATTGGCTGACAACTCGTATGTGTAAAAACTGATGACGTCATTCGGCACATCTGCCTTCAGGGGAACATGGGGGGCTTTCTTCAAATGGTAAATAACGCTCTTGATTTGGTTCTTGCTCGCCTCTTCGGAGATGACTAGGACCATTCTTGGCTGCCTCTCCGGAGGGTCGTTATTAGCAGCTCGGTTGTTGGCCGCTGGACGATCCCTCTTTACATAATGGTCAAGTCACCCGTCGTCTATCCACCGTTGAATTATCTTTTTCAAACTGAAACACTCCTCTGTGTCATGCCCCCTATCTCGGTGATATTCACAATATTTGTTCATGTTCTTCTTCCCCTTGGCATTGGGGTTCATCTTTAGTGCCGACCCAAAATCCACGTTGCTTAAAATTTCCGCCCGCGATACAGTCAATAGAGTATATGAATCAGGTACTTTCTCAGCCTTTCCCGGCTTGTTCTTCCCTTTGTCACCGGCCTTATCCTTCTTGGATTTTGCCGCCTCGTCACTGACGACGGACTTACCATCTCGTTGTAACTTCCTCTCTTCAGCCTCGGCCACTGCATAGGCCTTAGCGTAGAGGTCCTTTCTAGATTTAGCCGGGTGGACTTGAAGCTCGTAGTCCAAAGTAGAAGATACAATACCATGCCTGAAACAGTTTATGATTTCCCGGTCCGTCAGATCCTCGTCGATCTGGTCAACCAGTTTCTTGAATCTTTTGAAATAATTCATTGAGCTTTCATTCGCTCCTTGTGTTATGTTACTTAGATCGTTCACAGTCTTGCGACGATCTCCAGCTGTTGCAAATCTACCCAGAAATTTCTTCCTCATTTGTTTCCATGAGTCAATGCTTCCTTTCGGAAGGCTTCTGAACCACCTCAGAGCTGCATCAGTCAACGTGCTCGTAAGAGCTTTACACATCACATCGTCATGTCCCGAAGTCCTAGACACCACACACATTTGAGCTTCGAGGTGCTGCATGTGATCTAATGCACTTGTTGAGCCGTCGTATTGCTTTAAGTCAGGTAATTTGAATCCTGGCTCTGGTGGTCCTAGCTCGAGCATCCATGGGGCTAGAGGTTTCAATGTACCAACATCGTCTTCAGAATCGTCATTATCCATATTGTTCTTTTTGGCTGTTAATTCCTTAACCTTACGCTTGAGCCTGAGGAATTCCCGCATTTCAACATCTCCTGCTTGCCCGGTGGGAGGAATCCTATCTCGACGAGGCCCCCGAGAAACGGTGTTCGATCGTTGCCTCTCGGAGGGGGCAGGTCGTCGGGAGATGTTCTCTCCCTCCTGTAGCTTCTAGGAGAGGATGGTCGGTACGACCTAGATGGTTCCCGTCCACGAGGATGAGAGGGAGAATGGGTCCTTTCCCTATAACTCGGCGCTCGTTCATTTCGCAATGAAGGGGTCATTTGACGACCGCGAACAATTTGGTTCTGATTATGCTCAATATTTTAATTTGCAAGAGATCTACTAGGCTCTCCATCCGCCCCGTCGCGTCGTCTCTGAGATGGGAGTCCCTCACTGCGTCGTTGATTGAGATGCTCTCTGAGGTCAAGTTGCGGCACTACCCGCTCATTTTCGGCGGCAATTTCTTCACGACTACCATCATTCCTTCTCTGGTTCCTTCTCCTTCCCGACGAGACAGTGTTATGGGATGCCTGTGGAGGTTGGGCCTCAGCCATTCGGATTAGCTCGTTCTGGACTTGCAGGAGTTCGTGAAGAGAATTCGCTCTCTCGACGAGGAAAGCGGTTCTGCCGAGATGTGGGTTAGACGGGCCTCCCACATTTCGTACAGTAGCTCCCTCGGTCCTCCTTTCAAGTGGGGGTCGTCGTTGTCGCTCAGGAGCGGGCCTTTTTTCTCTTCTCCTTGCTGTTGGAAGGCCAGTGTCATCAACCACACCGTGTGACCTGGTAACCCTCAAATTAGGGTTCCTAGGTTGAGGTGAGGGAGGTCTTAGGTTTTCCTGATGGCCTTGCAGAGGGGAAGGTGGCCGGCCTGCATCTCCAGTTGACTTACTAGCTGTGTGTCCGTCTGACACCATCTCCAGGTACTATCCGGTTGTTTTTCCTTGGTTGAAGATCACTGACGAACGATTCCCGACAATGGAACCAATCTGATGAAGCAGGAAAATGTTCGGGCTCAGCTCTTGTGGTCCAGCAGAGTATTGGGCTGACTTATGACCTGCACAACACAGGAAATAAACCGTGAACTGCGTCGGGGCTTGTCCGGCAAGGCCCTCCGGCGTGAGAATCAGTTTGGGCTGGAGGAAAGGTGGTAAAGAAAACAGTGGGTGTGTGTATACGTGAATGGGAAAATATGCATTACCTTAGCCCAAGGAATTGTTCTGATATTTATAGTGGGTGAAGGAAACTAGGGTTTCCATCTGGACCGTTGGATTTGATTGTTGCCAATCGTTGGATTAGATTTGTCCCCATGCATCCACGTGGCATCCTAGGATTGCTCCGTACGAACAAGGACACTGCTGTACCTGTCATGGACAGTGATTTGCACAATAACGGAAAGTCAAACCTGCACGCCTTTTTGGCGTCACTACTAGTTCTGTGGGGACATAAGTGCAGAGTGGGCCAGTGATAGATCTGGCTTTATCTTCGAAAGGCTTGTTGAGTAAGCTTTATGAGAAGACGACCTGGAGTTGTACGTCCAGTAAGGTCGTCATTAAGTAGACAACTCGACGAGCAAGTGAACAGGTGAGTTGTCCCGTCCTTTGACGGATTTGGTCGCTCGATGACGACGACCCTTCTTTATTAGACGGGCTATGATCTATGGATGAGATGGCTCGTCATTGGATGGGCTCGGTCGCTCAATGGCGACGACCGCCATCCGTTGTTCGACGGGCCATGATTGATGATGGCCATTTTGGGCTTTAGCCCGTGGACGGCCCGTAAACCCTTCGGCCCGTGGCCCGTATGGCCCGTGTCCGCCTGCCCGTGACCAAGCCCGTGATCCGGCCCGCCTATATTACGGACCAGGCTTTTCAGAGGAAAAGGTGGACGGAGCGGGCTAAGCCCGCGGGCTTCCAAGCCCGTCCAACCCTTTATCCGTTTGGCCCGTTTTGTTTTTTATAATTTATATTTAACGTTTGAATAATTAACACCAAAGTCATTGTGTCCAAGTGGTAAGTTTGCTCACTTATTCCACTTCACCCCGGGTTCGAATCCCCCTACCCCCTTTTCAGATTTTGAAAAAAAAAGAAGGGAAAATCCGTTTGGCCCGTGGATCCTTGGATCCGGGCCAAGCAAGCGGACTTTACATGGAAAGCGGACGGGCCGGGCCGGGCTTTAGCCCGTCTCCTCTCACGGACGAGCCGGGTTATGCCCGTTTGTCCGTTTGTCCGCTCATCACGAAATATTCCGTTCAGTGATTTTTTTTTTCATCTCTTTAAATTTATTATAGGAGAGAGAAGGCAAAAAAAAAATAATAATAATAATTGAGAGTTTCTTCCAGACTTATATTTTGAAACAAGAAGTATGAAGAAGAAACTCAAATAAGAATATGAAACATGTTTATTCAGTCCAACACAAAAACATTAACAAACCATTATCCAAACAAACGGGTTAGGTTAGGTCCCAATATAAGCCCATCCAACTGTACTATAATAGTCCACGATCACTTACATATTCATATAAATTTATTTACATTTTCAATCTTAGTCCATATTGCTAACACTTCCAATTTAACCATTATACTTTATATGCACCCTCGGTTTTTTTTTTTTTTCAAAATTGGTGAAAATTAAGGCATTTTTTAAACAATTTTAATCATGATTCTTTAGATTATGTTTAGTAAAATGAGTACGTATCTAAAATAAACCATCTAAAATACAATGGCAAAAAATGCTAAAAAGACAATGATAATTAAAAGCAGAGGAAAGCAGTGGCAGTGTGTGTGTGTGTGAGAGAGAGAGAGAGAGAGAGAGAGAGAGAGAGCGCTCGTACAATTCTTCCACAAATACCCCATCACAAGATGAAAGGACTCACTGAGATCCACATGGAAACAAAGATTCTGGGGACATTACATACTGCCTCCTTCCCGCTAATATTAGCACACTTTCCTTTTTGGGCGTTAAATAATATCATGTCTCAAAAATGAAACTTTATATTAATAAAATATTCACCCAACCCCACTCATTCTCTCTCCTACATTATTTTAATACTCACAACACCATTATAATTTATTACACCCTCCACTCATTCTCTCTCCACTCATTATTTTACACTCACAACATTTTATTAAAATATCATATTCCTTAATTCCCGCGCAAACAGTGTTTGTGCTAATATTAGCGGGACGGAGGGAGTATTTAAAATTCTTTTTTTTTTTTCACTACTCACACACACACATATGCACAGAACTCACACACACACATATGCACAGAAGCGCCTAGTAAATCATAGGAAAAGAAAGCCCGAGAGAGAAAGTCTTCCCTCTAACTTCTGAGGGGATCGAACCCATGACCTACAGGTCGAAAGCCATGAGCTCTAGCCAGCAAGTCAAATCCCTATGTGCACATATTACAAATCTTGACAATAAAAGCAGAGGAAGTGTGTGTGTTAGTGTGAGAGAGAGAGAGATCAAAATCTTGGATTAAAAATTCGAGAAATATAACAACTGTGTATACATCAATATTTGCAACAATACAAATCTAGAACAAGGAAAAAAAAAAACTATTACCCATCTAGCACATCCAAAAGGATAATCAACTTTTAACTACACCTACAACAACAACACTGCATGCATTCACTTACTTGGAAGCGAGTTCTGACATATATTTGACCACAGTTGACCAAACCCAGATGAAATAAAGACGCGAAAGGTCAGATAACCGTCTTTTGATGAAGAAATATATGCAGCATCAGGCCTGAAGAACTTGACAGTGAACAATGTGGCTCTTCAGCCGGTTCCTTCCTGCAATTGTCGACAGAAAATTAGTGACCAAAGTCTTAAACTGCCCTTTCCCAGCAAGAGTTTCCCATAAATGTTCAGCACCCGTAACCCCTCCCCCATTGTCAGATTTCGCAACATCTACAAGAGAAATACTCATGTTATTTCGAATAATGCACAACTTTCCATTCAAAGGTACAAGTGCAGCTGCCTCCAAAGCTTTAGAATTCCCCATATGCATCTTGCTATCAATATGCTTACTCCATGAGTCTTTTTCCTCATCATAAACCCTAATTTTACACCCATCCTTGCATTCCAAGGCATAGAGTTTTCCGTTTAATGAAGTGCAAGGATTTCTCCATCCTGTAACCATCCCATCGTAAACTGCCGACCAGCTATCGGTTTCTGGACGGTATACTTCACTGAGGACCTGTCTGTGGGACCCGAGCCCTTTCAAGAACCACTTCCCTTCATGAACAACCCCAATAAACGGCACCATGGCCGTGCTCATATCAGAGATAAAGGACCATTTGTTTTTGGTGGGGTCAAAAACTTCGGCCGATCTCAATGACCTGTGGACCCCCTCATTTTCTCCGCCGGCTACATATAGGCAGTTGTTTATAACACAAGACCCAAAGAAGTGTCTCCTTCGTTGCATATCTCGGGCTCGATGCCATTTGTTAGTTCGTGCACTATAATAAATGACCCGTCTCATAGATCCCTTGACTGGGTCTTTGCCACCAAATAAGTACAGGTGGCAGCCACCGAGAACAGCACAGCCGAATCCTACAGCTAACGAGTATTCTTTAGGTACAGGGGGGAGAGGTTGCCAAAGCTGGTACGTGGGGTCAAAAGCGTGCCATGACATTCTTTTATCCTTGTCTCTCTTCATAATGTATATCCATTCTTCTGCATTTTCTAGGTTTTTTCGAAGAGAATAAAAGAAATTTCCTGCCAAAAGACGGTACCATCTTTTGCAGACTAATCGAAGCTTTCGGTGCTCAATTCTTGGGACCCGGATTAAGCAAGCAATAGCAAGATCATCAGGAAGGCCAGGGAGTAGAGGGGATTGGTTACCATTTCTATCGCGTGTTGGTTTCTGCCTAGTAGGATGAATGGATGGTTTGATACTGGGTTGAAGACACAGCTTTGTACCAGGTACGTATCTTTTTGCTCCAGCAACAGTTTTGAGGCCTGCATCAACTCTACAAAAACATGCTGTACTATCAACCTGCATATATATAACATTTCAGTAAGTCTCAACATGGTCGTGTAATTCAGGTCACCCCAAAAGGGATATTCAATAAAGTACATGATACATATGATGATATAATTATTATAAATGGCACAGAACTTGGTGAACTAAAAAAACAGAAGAAGATAGAATGCTAACCATATCAAACTTGAACTAAAAAAACAGAAGAAGATAGAATGCTAACCATATCAAACTACCAAAAATCTCCAGGTTAATAAAATGTTGTAAACCACAGAACTGATAGCAAACAACAACTCTTCGTTCTTATGACCAATATGTCCTTAAGAAATCATCATTGAAACTTTAGAATGTAGTACAAACTATATGAAAGAACCACCCATATAATGACTGAGAATTGAGTTTTTACTCAACTATTTGGTGCTTCTAATGCGATATTTGCTTGATTCTGGAGATTTTCGGTAGTTTGATATGATTACGAGTGTTGCTTTGCAGTGATTACTTGATCTTGAATGCAGTTACTATATAAAACAATGACAACCAATCCCCCCACCAAAAAAAAAAAATAAAAAAAAAAAAAAATAATAAAAAAAAAATAAAAAAATAATAATAAAAAAAAAATAATAATAATAATAATAATAATAATAATAATAATAATAATAATAATAATAATAATAATAATAATAAAATTAAGATATGCAAATGGAGGAAAGGAAGAAGGACCTCAAACTCACTGGAAGCTGGACCCAGGGGAAAGGGAAGGTGACCCTTACTAATGTGCTTTGTTGAAAAATAGAATTTGGTAAAGTCACTGCACATTTCTCAAACAAGGGTTAAAGATCTGCATGGGCTTGGAATGGAGAGGGGGGGGGGGGGGCTCCTAACCGCATCACTAGGCAATAAAAGCAACTCATTAAACCTCTTTATGTGGTGCTGAGTAGTGTTAAACATCCTAATTTTAACCACCCGTCTCCCAACATTCTCAATACTAGCAAATTCACCTCAAGGGTGATTCCCGGACAGGTAGAATGTCAGAGGTTTACAAACTTCGACGACACGACATTGTTCAACAAAAAAGCCACAGCATTAGCATACCCTAAAGTTTCCAAGCAATTCTAATAAAGGTAACGTGTATTAAGAAGCCATCTGGAGATTAATTTCCAAAAGCATTCCTTTTGCAAGGAGATTTTCACAAAAAATAATGCCAAAAGGATTTCTTGAAGGGGCTAGGGGGGGTTACGCATCATTAGGATGTTCGGCTATAGTAGAAAGTGGTAAAACATGATCTCTCTCCTCTCTTTCTCATTCTCACTCTAAATCCAACTCAACTTCATTTTTCTTCTTCCTCTCCCAATCCTATCAAAATCTACATTCTCTAAATCCTGATCAAAATCCACATTCTCTTGCTCATTTCAACAAAATTTCTGCAATCTCTCACGAGTCCAGCTTCAATATCATCATTCCCATCTCATAATCTCAACATTATTACTCAATTTCACATTATACCTCTCCTCCCCCCCCCCTTTCCCTCTCAACCTTAGTTTTAGAATTCAGAATTTCACAAGCGGTACAAGGTAGCTCCCATCCCCCTCACATTTCAAGTTTTCCGGGGAAAAAGGAGAAAATGAATGCTATTATACGAAACCATATATTCTCAAAGAAACACATAAGGATCCTTTCCTATCAAAAAAAAAAAAAAACAACATAAGGATCCTTAGATAATGATGACTGAAGGCGTTAAGAATATGGCACGTCTTACTCTGAATTGACAATTAAAAATAATCCATTAGGTCTTTTGCATCCTTTCTACACACTGGAAACTTCAGACTGAACTGAATGGTCATTACGTTTATCCCTCACCTTAAGAGGCTTTATATTAACATATTAATTTCCACGACTCTATTCTAAAATGAAAAAAGAAGAAGAAAAACCACTGAGATATCAGGTCCTTGTTAGTGTTACTCAATGAACAATCACAAAAAAGGTTATAGCTATATGGAGGGGGGGGGGGAGATTAAGTAGAAACCCTTTTAGGTCGAAATCAAAACATAATAATAAAGTGATGAAATTTTTAGGCCGAGATCAGAAACATATATAATAAACTGATTAAAGTACACTAGAACGGGTATTTTAAAACAAAATTAAGAAAATATAAGTTAAACATTTAGGGGATACATTCAAGGGCTTACATCTTCATTTCATGTGCATATATAAACTCATTTCAGGTAAAAAACAAATAACCCAATTCCCCAATTAGATAAAACACACTCCAAACATACTCCAAGATGACTATAATCCAAGAAATTACCAGGGGAGGCTGAATCATTCTGTCCATTCTTTCCATTTTCAACTATATAAGCTGGCTTTCTATTTCATCACCAACATCATTCCTCAATGCAGCTTCAAAAACGCCATATTCGGAACAAAAATCTTTCAGTTTAGCATCAGATCCTTTACAAAAAAATGCAAAAATAATTACAAAAAGTCACCACAATTGTTTCCAAGTTCAAACTTCAGAAAGCACATAAAGAATCTCAAATTGACTTTCATGGAGCTAACATCCAAAATCTCACCTTTAGAACATCGATATATACTGGGAGATCAGAGCTTTTCTTCCTTCAAACCCCAACTCAAAAATTTACAAAATCCAGCTCAAAATTCCAACTACCCAACATTCAATTCAAGCCCAACTTACTAAATCAAAACCTAATTAATTCCCCAACCCCCAAACAACAGACGACTTAATGTCGAACACACACACACACAAGTCAACACACAAGACTCAAAACTGTTGCAAATTTTCAAATTAAAACTCAAAATTAGCGGCCATGGGAGAAAGGTCAGAAGAAATAAATTTCAAACCCTAAAAAAACCCCAAATGCGAGACAGCAACAAATGGGGTTCAAAGAAAAGCAAACCCAAGAAAGAAAGAGAAAGAGGAATTTCGTTTGAGACTGCTTTTCTCTCTCACCATTAAAACCTGAGTGGAAAAGAGGGCCCCTTTTAACACACCCAACGGCGCAATCTACCAAGCAGAAGTGTGTATTTGAGAAAAATCTTAAAGCTTAACCTAAACCATTAACGAAGAGTAAAGAAATGAAAGAGAAAGCTTTGAATTTGTGGAAAAATCTGACGACATTTTCTCTCTTGCGTGGGAGAAATTTTCTCTTTAGATCGGAAAGAAAACTATGCCCTCGAATGGAGTTTGTAGTTTATTTTGGAAAGAAAATAGGAGTATTGTAATAAACCAACAAGTACTCGTGCCATTGGCACGGGTCAATGAAAAGGAAGACAGTATTGAAAAGAGAAAGATACGAGAAAATTGAAATTATATGTTAATTATATGACGTTTTAAATATAATTTTAAATCGTTATAAATATATAAAATGCAAATATTCAGAAAGAGTGTAATTATTCAACTCTTCCTTTTTTAGGATTTCTTCATTCTTCTTGAACTTCCTCAATTTTTCATGCATCCATTAATTGTCTAGCTTGATTCATCACAACTCATTAATTACAACTGTATTTAATGCTATTTTATAAAAAATAAATCCCTAATAAATTACTATCATTTTTCATTGACAAGTAAATATTATTATACATTTAATATTTAAAATTTAATATAAGAATATTTTAATAATTTTAACATATTACTCCTCATAGTCAAAAAAAAAATTAGTAGACATAAAATAAGAAATGTGATGTAGGAAAGAGAAAAAGTTTAATTGTTGTGAGTATGAAAAATTAAATAGGAGAGAGAATGAGTGGGAGGTGATGTAAGAAAGAGAATGTTGTGAGTGTAAAAGTAAAGTAGGAGAGAGAATGAGTGGAGAGAATAGTGATTTAAGGTTTCTTTTTGGGAAAATGCCTTTTTAAATGGGACGCCCAAAAAGAAAATTTGTGACTTTTTCGTTGGGACGGAGGGAGTATATATTTATAGTCAACTTTCATTAATTTTTTATTTATTTGATATTTTAGTAGTTTCAACGTACTCCCTCCATCCCGATAATTGCTTCACCCTTTTGAGGTGGGCACGCAAATTAAGAAAATTGGTGAGTGGAAAAAATGTTGTGAGGGTAATAGTAAAATAGGAGAGAGAATGAGTGGAGGAAATAGTAAATTTAAAAAATGTTGTGAGTATAAGAGCATCCACAATGATAAAGCTTTCTAGATAGCTTTTTTTATATTTTCTATGAGCCACATCATTATAATTCAAAACTTAAAAATCTCAAGCACTTTTTCACAATGATAAAACTTTTCTTTCAACTTTTTTATGGATCCCATATATAAAAAAATAGTGAATGACTTGCATAGAAAATGTGTAGCATTAATGATAAAAAGCTAAAAAGCTAGCTCTTTGTAGAAAAAGCTACTCCTTACTAAGGAGCTCTTTCATCATTTCATAAGAATAAGGAGCTCTCAAAAAGCTCCAATTGTGGATGCTCTAATAGTAAAATAGGAGAGAGAATGAGTGGGTGAAATAATAAAGATTTTTTGTCATTTTAAAAAAGGTGAAGCTTTAAACGAGACACCCATTTTGATAAAAAGTAAAGCATTAATGGGACGGAGGGAGTATATTTTATTTCTATATCTCTTTTACTACCAATATTATATTATTTTATTAATCCCCTTTCATTTAATTTCGGTCTCATTATTACGACACATAGAGACTACTCCCTCCGTCTCATATTATCTTACCCAGTTGCTACAGTAACAAGTCAACAGAGATTTTTTTTTTGAAATGAACTTTTTTGACCAAATATTAATATCAATTTATTCATTCTAATGAAATTTTAATAATTGCTATTGATAAATCGTTTGGTTATTTTATGAATAACAATTTTTAAATTTTTATTATGATAAATAAATTAATATTAATTTTTGATCAAAATTAAACTCAATTGATTGAGTTCAGAACAATCGGGAAAGTAATGTGGAACTGAGGGAGTATTCATTTTGGAACCACTACAAGAGTAAAAATCACGTACTCCCTCCGATGTACGGATTCTCTAGAAGAGAGGAGTCACAATTTCTATATATTTTGATTTGTTTTTAATAATAAATGTTACATTTTCTTTCACTTTTTTTCTTTTTTACTTTTTCTTAAAAAAAACTTAATATGTGTGTCCAAAATTTTAATATCAATTGGCATGAGACGGAGAGAGTATACTTTTAATATTGTACAAATAATATACATACTACTAGTAAAATATTTTTTCTAAAATATATATTAATAAGTCAAGTACGATATTTATACAACCTTTCTAAAATGTTTACAAAGTAAATATTTATTTGGTACGAAAAAATTATTATTTGTTTCATAAGAAAAATAAATAATAAGGGTGAGATTCGCATTACTATTAAAAAGTGATTTTATAAAAATCGACTATTTGTAATAAATATTAAAATTTATAGGTATGTTTATATATTATATGTTCAAAATGATTATGAAAGATAAATATCAAAAATGACATTTATGATATGTATTTTAATATAATAAATGCACAAAAGAGATAGATGTTATTATTATAAATATAACACAAATAACAATTTTTAAGAATCATTTTCAGCAAAAGCTGGGTCATAATTGTTTTTACTAAAACAAATTTTTTTGTATTTTAATATCTTAAAAATCATAATTACTATTATTATTCAAACGTTATCAAAAGTGATTTTGAATTTAAATTGATTATAAGGCACAAAAAGAAACTCCCAAAGTCACACCAAGTAGTGTAGGAAAAAGAGAGAGAGATAGGGAAAGGAGGAAGAAAAATTGAGAGTCAAAATTGAATGCGGGAGGGAGTCTAATAAAAGGAGTATAGACAAAGATTGTAGAAAATTGAATGTGGGTCCTATCCTGGACCACCCCAATTCCACCAAATGCCTCCAACCACATGGCCCACTCAAATCATTGACTTGCCCACTCCACAAAGGGTATTTTAGTCAATTCATAATTATATTCTACTACTACATGTTTTTATGATTATAACAAAACTTAATCTAAATACAATATATCTTGAGTAACTCTTGTGAAAAATTAATTTTTTATAAAATGTTTAAAATAAATAGTTTTCAGAACAGTTCATCACTCTTATTAGTTAGACTTAGTGCTTTAAAACTAATTTTTTTCTTATGTTACGAAAAAAATTAGTTTTTTTGCAAGATTTTGACATATATTTTTGTTAAAGTAGTTTAAAATGAAAATATTAATTTATAAATAAATCTCTCCGTATAAAAAAAGAAAAAACAGTGAAACAAAAATTTATTTTTATTTTCTTATTTGTATAATTATTATATCTAACTTGTAAAATATATATATATATATATTATTATAACCTTCTTAATGTAGAATTATTCTAAATAGATTTTTCGTTGTTGTTTTTTTTTTAGTTTGTAAGAATGCAAGAATCAATTAGTCAGTTTAACCCTCCCCACCATCCACCATTCAACTGTCCCATCAGAAAACCCATTTATAACCTAAATGTCGTACAAATGTCTCACAACTAACCCATTGCCACTGAAAGTGTGTGGTGTTATACACACATTGACAAGTCAAAGATTGACTTAATTTAGATTTGTTACTTTTTTATATTAATTAATTTGGGTAAATATTGTTTATATTATAAATTAATTTTGTTTAATTAGCTAACCTACTAACAAAATATGAATTTATTTTAATATATTTTGTTTATAATTGTAAGACTCTCACATAAGAAAAGAAGTCTAAAGAAAGAAGGATTGCTTGAGTGGTTAAGAAGATAAAGAAGTCTAAACTAAAAGATGTGTTTCTCAAGCTTATATCATCCTAAACCGTGGGATTCCTTGGCTATATATATGAACATATCAATTCATTATTTCTAACGCCTTTATCGACTCTGTTCTTTGAAGGACGAGTTTCGCTTTTCGTGAGAGTTTAGTTTGTTTATTTTGTCTTCTCTTAGTTTCATTTGTGTAACCGATTCAAAAGTATTTTAATAAGAGAAGTTTTATTATCTCTGACAAGTTGTTGTAGATAAGTGTTATTTTGATGTTTTAATTCATTTTGATTTTATTATTCCGCTGCTGTTTATCGCTGATGCTAGTGCTGGTGTGATATCATCAGTACTCACATCAGGCATCTGTAACTTCCTATGCACTTCCTAGCCGCTCAATTTCTTTCAATTGGTATCAGAGCTCCACTCGATTACACTGAGTGAGATCCAAGAAAGAGTGGTCATTATGAAAGGACACTTGAATCAATATCGTTCTCCTGTTTTGGATGGAACTAACTATGCTTTATGGAAAGCTAAGATGCGTCTTTACATAAAAGCAATTGATGAAAGGGCGTGTCTTAGTATTATGGTCCCATGGTCTCCTCCTAAGGTTGAAAACAAGGATGTAGTGGGTGAAACCTCTGAAAAATCCTACAAACTTAAACCTGAGGAAGACTGGACTACTGAAAATTACCCTTGCTAATTATAATTCTAGGAGCTCTTGGTGCTATATCAAGTCATGTGGATGAACACATGTTTAGAATTGTTATAAATCAAAATATTGCAAAAGTAACTTGGGATATTTTGCAAGGTCATTGTGAAGGTGATGATAGTGTAAAGGCTACTAGGTTGAGAATTCTCATGACCAAGTTTGAAAACTTGAGGATGAATGAGATCGAAGACATAAAAAGCTATTCTGCTAAATTGAGAGAAATCTCAAACGAATGTCTCTCCCTAGGTGAGCCTATATCTAATGCAAGGCTAGTTAGCAAGATGTTAAGAAGCATTGCGATAAGTTTAATATTAAAATTGCTGCTATTGAAGAAGCACATGACACTACAACCATGAGATTAGATACTCTTGTGGGTAAACTAACCATGTTTGAGATGAACACGTATATTCAGCAACAACATAAGGCTGAAAGTATTGCTCTTGTTGATGCAGCATAGAAGCAGGAAAATTATGGTGCGGGCATTGAATTTGTAACATCCTAAATCTATCCCATGCCTCGTGGAAGGCTTCTCCCGGTTCCTGTGCAAATCCCATAATTTTCACCCTAAAATTTGTTAATGCATCATAAGGGTAAAACTTAGTAAGAAAAGCATCATGTAAAGCATCCCAAGTAGTGATGCTACGGGGAGGGAGTAACAATAGCCACGTTTTGGCTTTGTCTTTCAATGCATAAGGGAAGCACTTCAGTCTCAAATGCTCCGAGGTAACACCTTCTTTTGTAGGGAACCCACTCAAGGTAGACATAAATTCTCTCAAAAATGCTAACGCATCCTCACCAGCAAGGCCATAAAAATTAGGAATCATGTTAAAATATTGGCCTTTAATTTCATAGGCTAGTGCTGCATCGGGCAACACTATGCACGACACCGATGTGTCGACTCTTGGCCTAGCAAACGCATTCATGACTTGGTCCGCCATTTCAAAATTAAAATTTTCTTCTCCCTCGGTGGAAGAAGTCTCTAGGTCTCTTTCGAGGGGATTGCCCTCTGTCAAGTATAAATCTCGTAAATACTGACCCAACCTATTAATGTCGTCGTTCAATGGTTCCAGATTAGGATTCAAAGAACGCCGACCAAGCATGCACCGATTAAAAAAAACTTGTTAAAAATCTCAACAAGTCCCCGGCAACGGCGCCAAAAACTTGATGGACAAAAATCCACTGTGTAATAAATTACCGAGCAAGTGTACTCGCTACCGGTGTAGCAATATGCACGAGCAGGGGTCGAACCACAGAGACTCGTTGGTTTTAACAAGTTAATTTAATTAGTGAAAAGTAACCAAAAAGGGGGGTTTGTTTGTTTGATTTAAATTAAAAACTTAATTAAATAAAATACTAAAAAGAAAAGCAATCAAGCAATCAAGCAACAAGAGACAAGGATTAAAATCAGATTAAAAGGAATTCATGGATTGGAGTTTCACAGTACCAAGGATTTATGCTATTTTTAAGAATAAAATGGTCAATTATTTCCTAGGGTTCAATCACAATAATAAGGGTTGGGACGGTTTGGTGTGCGATTTGCAACCCTTCTATTCCTGTTTATTAATCTTTCAATTACGTCGAATTATTAAACAAAGAATTCAATAAGGACAAAAGATAAAAAGAACCTAACCTTCTTGACTCAGTTACGATGCCAATTAGATCTAATTATCAAAGTTTAGTCGGTGTTAATCAACCAAGTTACTGCGTAAATCAACACTCACACAATTCACAATTGACAATTGATTAGATTGACAACTCAGGAATTGAAAGAAAACCACTTTGATAAACTAGGAGAAATTAAATTGATCAAATAATGTTATAGCATAAAACCCTAATATTGCTTACATCCAATCCATGAAATAAAAGAACTTAGCTACTCATATTCATCTCTAAAGACAAAAGAGATGAATAATAAAAATACATAAACAAAACCTGGTTGATGAACAATCTCTTGAATCCTCCAAGCCCTCTCAATGTTAATGGAAATTAAAGCATAAAAAAACTAATATACTGCAGAATTCTATTTAAACTAGGGAAGAAAGGGGTGAGAAATTAGGAAAGGGAATGAAATCCTCCTTGAAAAAGGAAGCGATATTCTGAAATCGGGGACGTGGGCGGTCGCCCACCTGGCCATGGGCGGTCGCCCATGTATACAGCGGTTTGGCCTTCAATGTTAATCACACGTGGGCGGTCGCCCACATTGCCTTGGGCGGTCGCCCATGTGTACAGCAATTTCATCTCTTGAGGGACTTCAGCATGGGCGGTCGCCCACCATTCCTTGGGCGGTCGCCCACCCCAACAGCGGTTTCAAAACTTGATCATCTCTAGCTTGGGCGGTCGCCCATAAGCTCCTGGGCGGTCGCCCATCACAACAGCGGATCCACCAATTGCTTGACTTTCTCCAAAATTGCTCCAAAGTCTTTGCGAGTCCAAAATTTGCCATAATTTGTTTGTGTTTCACACCTTCCCGCATTTAGCCCTGTTCTTAACAAAACTCCAAAACATTGATTAAAACACAACAAAACCCGGGAAATCAAACTCCAAGTAAGTGAGAAAGTATAAGAAATGGGTGTGTAAAAACACATCCATCAGATGTAAGATTTTTCGAAGTGGGGCATCTGTATAAACAACAATGGGATGGGCTGAAAAATATGCTCGTAGCTTTCGTCTTTGCAATGACGAGAGCGTAAGCAATTTTTTCAGCATTAAAATAACGAGTCTCCACATCAGATAGGGCTTTGCTCACGTAATACACCGGCCTCTGTGTTCCATCCTCTTCTCTGACCATCACGGCAGCGACGACCTTGTCTCCTGCTGAGAGATAGATATATAGGTCTTCCCTGGCTACGGGGCTGCTAAGAAGAGGTGGAGAGCCGAGATATTCTTTGAGCTGATTGAATGACCGTGAGCATTCCTCTGTCCATTTAAAATCTTTGGCGCCACGAAGAGCCTTGAAAAAGGGTAGAGACCTTTCGGCCGATTTTGAAATGAAACGACCTAGGGCCGCCACTCGTCCATTCAGCCTTTGGACCTCCTTGATGCTTGTTGGCTCGGCCATATCAATCAAAGCTTTAATTTTTTCAGGGTTAGCCTCTATTCCCCTTTGAGAGAGCATGAACCCTAAGAACTTGCCTGGTGCAACTCCAAAAACACATTTAGCCGGATTGAGCACCATGTTGTTTGCTCGTAGGTTGGAGAAAGTTTGTTGAAGGTCGTCCACATGCTTCCTCTTTTTTGATTTGACGACCATGCTGTCTATGTACGCCTCCAGATTATCACCTAGCTGACCTTTAAAAACTTTGTTGATCATCCGTTGGTAAGTTTCCCTGGCGTTCTTTAGCCCAAAAGGCATTTTCGTATAACAGTAAGTTCCCCCCGCAGCCTGAAAGGCCGTCTTTGGAATATCCTCCTCGGCCATCTTAATTTGGTTATAGCCGGAATAAGCATCCAAAAAGCTGAGGGTCGTATGCCCAACAACATAATCGACGAGCTTGTCAATTCTTGGTAAGGGGTAACTGTCCTTGGGACACGCCAGGTTCAGGTTGGTGAAATCTACACATAATCTCCATTTCTCATTTGGTTTTTTAACGAGCACAACATTTGCCAGCCAAGTCGTGAATCCAGCATCCACGATTATTCCAGCACTTAACAACTTTTCAATTTCTTGTTTGATTGCAACCTCCTTTTCTGTTGAGAAAATTCTTAACCTCTGCTCCTTAAACTTCATCGTCGGGTATACTCCAAGCCTGTGAATGGCCACATCCTCCCTTATGCCTTTCATGTCCTCAACCCTCCAAGCAAAGACGTCGAGGTTATGTTTGAGTAGGGTGGTTATCTCATCCCTCTCCTCAGTCGTTAGCTGAGACCCCAGTTTTATCTTCTGCTCGGGGTAACTTGGGTTGATGACCAGCTCAATCAGCTCGTCGGCAGGCTTTATTTCGAGAGCGTCGTCGCGAAAATCCATAGATTCAATCACAATTTCCTTGATCTTTTTCTTTGCTTCTGGGGTGAGGTCGGGAACCTCGTCTTCAATCAACTTATCCAGCTCTGCCCCCGATTCCTGGTTGACCAAAAGCTGTGGAGCTGCAATTTGGTCGTCCAGGAATTTTTCAACGAATGTTTCAGTCTCGTCCACATACTTGATAGTTGAAACGTTGGAGCGGGAGGTCATCGTTTGCTTGATGGACTTGGAAAACTTCACAATGTGATCAGGATCGTTGATTTCGATGGTCCGTTTGGTTTTCAACACGTGCTCAAGGAATTCCCAGGGCCGTCCCGATACACATCCGAGCTCTGAGCGGGTTGGAAACTTAATTCTCTGGTGAGGGACAGACGCGACGATCCCTAGAGTGGCCTGTCCAGGTTGGCCAAGGATTGCATGATAATCACTTACAACATCAATCACAATGAAGGTAACGGTTTGTCTTAATGGATGATCTCCAATATCGACGGGCAAATCAATCTGCCCTTTAGCGTCCACACGGTGGTTGGTGAATCCTTCAAGACTACCTAAGTATAGGCTTAGTCGACTATCAGGTAGACCCATCTTTTGGTAGACGCTGTAACAAGATGTATTTTGCTGCCCCCGTGTCAATGAGTATCCTCCTTGACTCACAGTTATCGATAAATCCAGGGACGATCAAAGTTTGTTGACGGGCTAGAGGATTGGCTGACAACTCGTATGTGTAAAAACTGATGACGTCATTCGGCACATCTGCCTTCAGGGGAACATGGGGGGCTTTCTTCAAATGGTAAATAACGCTCTTGATTTGGTTCTTGCTCGCCTCTTCGGAGATGACTAGGACCATTCTTGGCTGCCTCTCCGGAGGGTCGTTATTAGCAGCTCGGTTGTTGGCGCCGACGATCCTCTTTACATAATGGTCAAGTCACCCGTCGTCTATCCACCGTTGAATTATCTTTTTCAAACTGAAACACTCCTCTGTGTCATGCCCCCTATCTCGGTGATATTCACAATATTTGTTCATGTTCTTCTTCCCCTTGGCATTGGGGTTCATCTTTAGTGCCGACCCAAAATCCACGTTGCTTAAAATTTCCGCCCGCGATACAGTCAATAGAGTATATGAATCAGGTACTTTCTCAGCCTTTCCCGGCTTGTTCTTCCCTTTGTCACCGGCCTTATCCTTCTTGGATTTTGCCGCCTCGTCACTGACGACGGACTTACCATCTCGTTGTAACTTCCTCTCTTCAGCCTCGGCCACTGCATAGGCCTTGGCATAGAGGTCCTTTCTAGATTTGGCCGGATGGACTTGAAGCTCGTAGTCCAAAGTAGAAGATACAATACCATGCCTGAAATAATTTATGATCTCTCGGTCAGTCAGATCCTCGTCGATCTGGTCAACCAGTTTCTTGAATCTTTTGAAATAATTCATTGAGCTTTCATTTGCTCCTTGTGTTATGTTACTTAGATCGTTCACAGTCTTGCGACGATCTCCAGCCGTTGCAAATCTTCCCAAAAATTTCTTCCTCATTTGTTTCCACGAGTCAATGCTTCCTTTCGGAAGGCTTCTAAACCACGTGCTCGTAAGAGCTTTACACATCACATCGTCATGTCCCGAAGTCCTAGACACCACACACATCTGAGCTTCAAGGTGTTGCATGTGATCTAAGGCACTTGTTGAGCCGTCGTATTGTTTTAAGTCAGGCAATTTGAATCTTGGCTCTGGTGGTCCTAGCTCAAGCATCCACGGGGCTAGAGGTTTCAATGTACCAACATCGTCTTCAGAATCGTCATTATCCATATTGTTCTTTTTGGCTGTTAATTCCTTAACCTTACGCTTGAGCCTGAGGAATTCCCGCATTTCAACATCTCACCGTTGCCGGTGGGAGGAATCCTATCTCGACGAGGCCCCCGAGAAACGGTGTTCGATCGTTGCCTCTCGGAGGGGGCAGGTCGTCGGGAGATGTTCTCTCCCTCCTGTAGCTTCTAGGAGAGGATGGTCGGTACGACCTAGATGGTTCCCGTCCACGAGGATGAGAGGGAGAATGGGTCCTTTCCCTATAACTCGGCGCTCGTTCATTTCGCAATGAAGGGGTCATTTGACGACCGCGAACAATTTGGTTCTGATTATGCTCAATATTTTAATTTGCAAGAGATCTACTAGGCTCTCCATCCGCCCCGTCGCGTCGTCTCTGAGATGGGAGTCCCTCACTGCGTCGTTGATTGAGATGCTCTCTGAGGTCAAGTTGCGGCACTACCCGCTCATTTTCGGCGGCAATTTCTTCACGACTACCATCATTCCTTCTCTGGTTCCTTCTCCTTCCCGACGAGACAGTGTTATGGGACGCCTGTGGAGGTTGGGCCTCAGCCATTCGGATTAGCTCGTTCTGGACTTGCAGGAGTTCGTGAAGAGAATTCGCTCTCTCGACGAGGAAAGCGGTTCTGCCGAGATGTGGGTTAGACGGGCCTCCCACATTTCGTACAGTAGCTCCCTCGGTCCTCCTTTCAAGTGGGGGTCGTCGTTGTCGCTCAGGAGCGGGCCTTTTTTCTCTTCTCCTTGCTGTTGGAAGGCCAGTGTCATCAACCACACCGTGTGACCTGGTAACCCTCAAATTAGGGTTCCTAGGTTGAGGTGAGGGAGGTCTTAGGTTTTCCTGATGGCCTTGCAGAGGGGAAGGTGGCCGGCCTGCATCTCCAGTTGACTTACTAGCTGTGTGTCCGTCTGACACCACCTCCAGGTACTATCCAGTTGTTTTTCCTTGGTTGAAGATCACTGGTGAACGTTTCCCGACAATGGAACCAATCTGATGAAGCAAGAAAACGTTCGGGCTCAGCTCTTGTGGTCCAGCAGAGTATTGGGCTGACTTATGACCTGCACAACACAGGAAATAAACCGTGAACTGCGTCGGGGCTTGTCGTGCAGAGGCCCTCCCGTGAGAATCGGTTGGGCCTGGAGGAAAGGTGGTAAAGAAAACAGTGGGTGTGTGTATACGTGAATGGGAAAATATGCATTACCTTAGCCCAAGGAATTGTTCTGATATTTATAGTGGGTGAAGGAAACTAGGGTTTCCATCTGGACCGTTGGATTTGATTGTTGCCAATCGTTGGATTAGATTTGTCCCCATGCATCCACGTGGCATCCTAGGATTGCTCCGTACGAACAAGGACACTGCTGTACCTGTCATGGACAGTGATTTGCACAATAACGGAAAGTCAAACCTGCACGCCTTTTTGGCGTCACTACTAGTTCTGTGGGGACATAAGTGCAGAGTGGGCCAGTGATAGATCTGGCTTTATCTTCGAAAGGCTTGTTGAGTAAGCTTTATGAGAAGACGACCTGGAGTTGTACGTCCAGTAAGGTCGTCATTAAGTAGACAACTCGACGAGCAAGTGAACAGGTGAGTTGTCCCGTCCTTTGGCCAGTTTGGTCGCTCGATGACGACGACCCTTCTTTATTAGACGGGCTATGATCTATGGATGAGATGGCTCGTCATTGGATGGGCTCGGTCGCTCAATGGCGACGACCGCCATCCGTTGTTCGACGGGCCATGATTGATGATGGCCATTTTGGGCTTTAGCCCGTGGACGGCCCGTAAACCCTTCGGCCCGTGGCCCGTATGGCCCGTATGGCCCGTGTCCGCCTGCCCGTGACCAAGCCCGTGATCCGGCCCGCCTATATTACGGACCAGGCTTTTCAGAGGAAAAGGTGGACGGAGCGGGCTAAGCCCGCGGGCTTCCAAGCCCGTCCAACCCTTTATCCGTTTGGCCCGTTTTGTTTTTTATAATTTATATTTAACGTTTGAATAATTAACACCAAAGTCATTGTGTCCAAGTGGTAAGTTTGCTCACTTATTCCACTTCACCCCGGGTTCGAATCCCCCTACCCCCTTTTCAGATTTTGAAAAAAAAAGAAGGGAAAATCCGTTTGGCCCGTGGATCCTTGGATCCGGGCCAAACGGGCGGACCTTACCATGGAAAAGCGGACGGGCCGGGCCGGGCTTTAGCCCGTCTCCTCTCACGGACGAGCCGGGTTATGCCCGTTTGTCCGTTTGTCCGCTCATCACGAAATATTCCGTTCAGTGATTTTTTTTTTCATCTCTTTAAATTTATTATAGGAGAGAGAAGGCAAAAAAAAAATAATAATAATAATTGAGAGTTTCTTCCAGACTTATATTTTGAAACAAGAAGTATGAAGAAGAAACTCAAATAAGAATATGAAACATGTTTATTCAGTCCAACACAAAAACATTAACAAACCATTATCCAAACAAACGGGTTAGGTTAGGTCCCAATATAAGCCCATCCAACTGTACTATAATAGTCCACGATCACTTACATATTCATATAAATTTATTTACATTTTCAATCTTAGTCCATATTGCTAACACTTCCAATTTAACCATTATACTTTATATGCACCCTCGGTTTTTTTTTTTTTTCAAAATTGGTGAAAATTAAGGCATTTTTTAAACAATTTTAATCATGATTCTTTAGATTATGTTTAGTAAAATGAGTACGTATCTAAAATAAACCATCTAAAATACAATGGCAAAAAATGCTAAAAAGACAATGATAATTAAAAGCAGAGGAAAGCAGTGGCAGTGTGTGTGTGTGTGTGAGAGAGAGAGAGAGAGAGAGAGAGCTCGTACAATTCTTCCACAAATACCCCATCACAAGATGAAAGGACTCACTGAGATCCACATGGAAACAAAGATTCTGGGGACATTACATACTCCCTCCTTCCCGCTAATATTAGCACACTTTCCTTTTTGGGCGTTCCGCTAATATCCGCACACTCTCAAAAAGGAAACTTTATATTAATAAAATATTCACCCAACCCCACTCATTCTCTCTCCTACATTATTTTAATACTCACAACACCATTATAATTTATTACACCCTCCACTCATTCTCTCTCCACTCATTATTTTACACTCACAACATTTTATTAAAATATCATATTCCTTAATTCCCGCGCAAACAGTGTTTGTGCTAATATTAGCGGGATGGAGGGAGTATTTAAAATTCTTTTTTTTTTTCACTACTCACACACACACATATGCACAGAAGCGCCTAGTAAATCATAGGAAAAGAAAGTCCGGGAGAGAAAGTCTTCCCTCTAACTTCTGAGGGGATCGAATCCATGACCTACAGGTCGAAAGCCATGAGCTCTAGCCAGCAAGTCAAATCCCTATGTGCACATATTACAAATCTTGACAATAAAAGCAGAGGAAGTGTGTGTGTTAGTGTGAGAGAGAGAGAGATCAAAATCTTGGATTAAAAATTCGAGAAATATAACAACTGTGTATACATCAATATTTGCAACAATACAAATCTAGAACAAGGAAAAAAAAAAACTATTACCCATCTAGCACATCCAAAAGGATAATCAACTTTTAACTACACCTACAACAACAACACTGCATGCATTCACTTACTTGGAAGCGAGTTCTGACATATATTTGACCACAGTTGACCAAACCCAGATGAAATAAAGACGCGAAAGGTCAGATAACCGTCTTTTGATGAAGAAATATATGCAGCATCAGGCCTGAAGAACTTGACAGTGAACAATGTGGCTCTTCAGCCGGTTCCTTCCTGCAATTGTCGACAGAAAATTAGTGACCAAAGTCTTAAACTGCCCTTTCCCAGCAAGAGTTTCCCATAAATGTTCAGCACCCGTAACCCCTCCCCCATTGTCAGATTTCGCAACATCTACAAGAGAAATACTCATGTTATTTCGAATAATGCACAACTTTCCATTCAAAGGTACAAGTGCAGCTGCCTCCAAAGCTTTAGAATTCCCCATATGCATCTTGCTATCAATATGCTTACTCCATGAGTCTTTTTCCTCATCATAAACCCTAATTTTACACCCATCCTTGCATTCCAAGGCATAGAGTTTTCCGTTTAATGAAGTGCAAGGATTTCTCCATCCTGTAACCATCCCATCGTAAACTGCCGACCAGCTATCGGTTTCTGGACGGTATACTTCACTGAGGACCTGTCTGTGGGACCCGAGCCCTTTCAAGAACCACTTCCCTTCATGAACAACCCCAATAAACGGCACCATGGCCGTGCTCATATCAGAGATAAAGGACCATTTGTTTTTGGTGGGGTCAAAAACTTCGGCCGATCTCAATGACCTGTGGACCCCCTCATTTTCTCCGCCGGCTACATATAGGCAGTTGTTTATAACACAAGACCCAAAGAAGTGTCTCCTTCGTTGCATATCTCGGGCTCGATGCCATTTGTTAGTTCGTGCACTATAATAAATGACCCGTCTCATAGATTACTATTATTATTCAAACGTTATCAAAAGTGATTTTGAATTTAAATTGATTATAAGGCACAAAAAGAAACTCCCAAAGTCACACCAAGTAGTGTAGGAAAAAGAGAGAGAGATAGGGAAAGGAGGAAGAAAAATTGAGAGTCAAAATTGAATGCGGGAGGGAGTCTAATAAAAGGAGTATAGACAAAGATTGTAGAAAATTGAATGTGGGTCCTATCCTGGACCACCCCAATTCCACCAAATGCCTCCAACCACATGGCCCACTCAAATCATTGACTTGCCCACTCCACAAAGGGTATTTTAGTCAATTCATAATTATATTCTACTACTACATGTTTTTATGATTATAACAAAACTTAATCTAAATACAATATATCTTGAGTAACTCTTGTGAAAAATTAATTTTTTATAAAATGTTTAAAATAAATAGTTTTCAGAACAGTTCATCACTCTTATTAGTTAGACTTAGTGCTTTAAAACTAATTTTTTTCTTATGTTACGAAAAAAATTAGTTTTTTTGCAAGATTTTGACATATATTTTTGTTAAAGTAGTTTAAAATGAAAATATTAATTTATAAATAAATCTCTCCGTATAAAAAAAGAAAAAACAGTGAAACAAAAATTTATTTTTATTTTCTTATTTGTATAATTATTATATCTAACTTGTAAAATATATATATATCTATATTATTATAACCTTCTTAATGTAGAATTATTCTAAATAGATTTTTCGTTGTTGTTTTTTTTTTAGTTTGTAAGAATGCAAGAATCAATTAGTCAGTTTAACCCTCCCCACCATCCACCATTCAACTGTCCCATCAGAAAACCCATTTATAACCTAAATGTCGTACAAATGTCTCACAACTAACCCATTGCCACTGAAAGTGTGTGGTGTTATACACACATTGACAAGTCAAAGATTGACTTAATTTAGATTTGTTACTTTTTTATATTAATTAATTTGGGTAAATATTGTTTATATTATAAATTAATTTTGTTTAATTAGCTAACCTACTAACAAAATATGAATTTATTTTAATATATTTTGTTTATAATTGTAAGACTCTCACATAAGAAAAGAAGTCTAAAGAAAGAAGGATTGCTTGAGTGGTTAAGAAGATAAAGAAGTCTAAACTAAAAGATGTGTTTCTCAAGCTTATATCATCCTAAACCGTGGGATTCCTTGGCTATATATATGAACATATCAATTCATTATTTCTAACGCCTTTACTGACTCTATTTGCTGAAGGACAGAGTTTCAGTTTTCGTGAGAGTTTAGTTTGTTTATTTTGTCTTCTCTTAGTTTCATTTGTGTAACCGATTCAAAAGTATTTTAATAAGAGAAGTTTTATTATCTACAACAAGTTGTTGTAGATAAGTGTTATTTTGATGTTTTAATTCATTTTGATTTTATTATTCCGCTGCTGTTTATCGCTGATGCTAGTGCTGGTGTGATATCATCAGTACTCACATCAGGCATCTGTAACTTCCTATGCACTTCCTAGCCGCTCAATTTCTTTCAATTGGTATCAGAGCTCCACTCGATTACACTGAGTGAGATCCAAGAAAGAGTGGTCATTATGAAAGGACACTTGAATCAATATCGTTCTCCTGTTTTGGATGGAACTAACTATGCTTTATGGAAAGCTAAGATGCGTCTTTACATAAAAGCAATTGATGAAAGGGCGTGTCTTAGTATTATGGTCCCATGGTCTCCTCCTAAGGTTGAAAACAAGGATGTAGTGGGTGAAACCTCTGAAAAATCCTACAAACTTAAATCTGAGGAAGACTGGACTACGGCTGAAATTACCCTTGCTAATTATAATTCTAGGGCTCTTGGTGCTATATCAAGTCATGTGGATGAACACATGTTTAGAATTGTTATAAATCAAAATATTGCAAAAGTAACTTGGGATATTTTGCAAGGTCATTGTGAAGGTGATGATAGTGTAAAGGCTACTAGATTGAGAATTCTCATGACCAAGTTTGAAAACTTGAGGATGAATGAGATCGAAGACATAAAAAGCTATTCTGCTAAATTGAGAGAAATCTCAAACGAATGTCTCTCCCTAGGTGAGCCTATATCTAATGCAAGGCTAGTTAGCAAGATGTTAAGAACTGTTACTGATAAGTTTAATATTAAAATTGCTGCTATTGAAGAAGCACATGACACTACAACCATGAGATTAGATACTCTTGTGGGTAAACTAACCATGTTTGAGATGAACACGTATATTCAGCAACAACATAAGGCTGAAAGTATTGCTCTTGTTGATGCTCTTTTCAGTGCCTCCAAAGTTTCTAAAGAAATTGTAGAAATCTCTAAAGATATAGAGATTTCTGATTTGAATATTGAAGATGTGGCTTTACTCACCAAAAGGTTTACATCTTTTTTAAAAAACAAAAAGGATAACAAGTTTCCATCAGATAGCCAAAACATATCAACTGTTGAAAATTCTGAGGAGGATACTGAAAATACTTATAAACAACCTAGAAGTTTTTCAAAAAGATATCTGATTCTGTTCAATGTAGAGCCTGTAAAGGCTTTGGTCACTTTGCTAGTGAGTGTGCCAACACTCTAAAGAGGAAGGGGATGAGCTTATGTGCGACCCTTAGTGATAGTGAGGACGATGATGAAACTCTAAACTTAGCAATCATGGAAATCTCGCCTCCTAGTTACAAACATCAAGCTGATGTAGCTTCTGATGTAGTCACACCAACCATCACATCTTCCGACTCTGTGTTTAACTGCTTTGATTCTTCTGTTTCTGAGAAGCCAGAGGATGAAGAGAAATGTGATGGTAATTTTGAGGAACTTCATGAGGCATATACTGATCTTTTTGCTGATTGGAAAAAACGTATTGAAAAACTTGATGTTTTTGAAAAGGTCAATGTGAAACTCTCAACTGAAATTTCTTCTTTAAAATCTGATCTTGAGAGAGTTTCCATTGAAAATGACAACCAAAAGGATTCCATAGCCAAACTCGAAGTCATGCTTACTAAGCGTGATATTGAACTCGAGAAAACTAAAGCTGAACTTGAAAAAGCAAATGGGACTTTTAAAAAGTTAAACTCTGGAAAAGCTAAACTTGATGAAGTTTTAAACTTGGGAATTCAAACTAAAACTGGTCTTGGCTATGAATCCACATTTGTAAAAGAAGTTGAAGGTACCTCTAAATCTAAAGGTTTTCAAAAGGTAGAGTCCAAACCTAGGAGAAGAAAGTTTGTGTGTCATTACTGTTTTGCTCCAGGTCATATCAGACCTTTTTGATACCAAAGAATTCATGATCTTGGAAAATCTGCCCCGCAGATGAGCCTCCGGATGTACTCACATCACCACTCACATCACCAGAAATCTGGGCAGTTTGTGTGGGCTGAGAAGAAGGATGAGGAGTGTAAGCTTGTTTTCACTTCTTCGAAGAGCAGTGTGTCTAGCTCTTGGTATTTTGATAGTGGGTGCTCTAGGCACATGACATGAACAATTGAATCCCTGTCTGATTACTCTCCTATGAATGGAGGAAAAGTGAAATATGGAGGTGGAGGCCAAGGTAAGATTGTTGGTAAAGGAACCTTGAGTGTTGAGGGTCTACCTAATATCCATAATGTTCTTCATGTAGAAGCCCTTAAGGTCAATCTCATAAGCATTAGTCATTTATGTGACGATGATATGCATGTGAATTTTGATACGCAAGTCTGTGAGGTTTTTGATAAAACAAACCATTGTGTCTTTAAAGGATTTAAAACTTCTGACAATTGCTATAAGTTTTGTGATGTTACAGGTTTTGTTGAAAAGCTGGAGATCGCCAATGAAGAAGTTACAGGTTTTGTTGAAGAGCTGGAGGCTGCCAATGAAGAATCTGAACAGAAAATTCTGGAGAGAAAGCAAGAGAATGCAGAAAGTACTGATGTACCCCATGATGTGATCACATCGCATCTCACATCAGCAGAATCTAATGGCTGTTCAGGTTCAGAGGCATCTTCCAGCAGCTCAGACAGTGTAGAAGCATGTATGGATAGGACTAGAGACATTTCAAGCAAAATACAAATGGATCATTCAATCTCACAAGTGCTTGGAGACGTGCATGCAAAGGTAAGTACCAAACCGAAAGCTAGAGTCAATTACAAAGACTCAGGTAGCCTAAACTGGACATCTTCTGTATTACCCAAGGTAAGTGTTTGTCATTATTTATCTCATTTTGAGCCCAAAATTGTTGAAATAGTAAAATATGACAAATGAATTGAAGAGTAAAATTAGGGGTTATTTTTAACTTGAAAATAACATAGTCTCTTGGTACAATCAAAACTATGCTTCTCACTCTATAGGCATATGCTGCTCTCAATTATTTTGGATGAATAAGAGGATTAAGGACCACGGGTATAAAATTAATTTCTTAATTGTCTTTTGTGATAATCTAAGTGCTATACACATTTCAAAAAATCCTTTTAAGAACTCTCGTACTAAACACGAAGACATTAGACATCATTTTATTCGAGACCTTATTGAGCATAAACTTTTTAGCCTAGACCTTATAAGAACTGAAATACAGTTGGCTAACATTTTCACCAAGGCCATTGATTGTGAGAGACTTTACACTCTAAGAAAGTCTCTCTGTTTGTGTGTCATCTGATGGTGTGATCCCCTGTGTGGTCACATCATGGTCTGCACATGTATTGTATATTTAAAAAATGAAAAAAAATGCATGCATATTAGTTTAATTTGCACGATTTCTCTCAGTGTGGTCACTTGTATTCATCCATGACACGACACCAATTTGAATTGTGAATTCTTCTTAAAAAGTGTTAACATCTGTTGGCTCAAAATTTATCCTGCTGGATGTCTCTTGGTGGGTGCCTAATCTAAAGGGAAACAGTTGCTCCACTCATGGTATGAAGTTATTTCAATGTGATCAAAATGACATCAAGAGAAAGTATGAGTCAAATTGACAAGATCATTCGAAAGAGGGCTATCCATGAAAGTAAAGAAGAATGAAAGCTACCCAAAAATCTTTTTCCACAAATAAAATATGGGTGGATGCATCCTAGAGGCCAAGCAAGAATAGATTTCAATTCATTGACTTTCTTAGAGGAGATATGTCCCTTGATGTGATCACATCCCATACCACACATATACTGAGATTTATCATTCACTTGCGTGTGCATTATGCATCATTGTATAGTCATAAATTTAGGTCATCCTTGTTCTTGGTGAAAATATTACTCAAGTTTTTTTTCTTCCCATAATTTTTCACCTAAAAAACTTGTTCTCAATGACTCTCCAATCAAATTTGATTTTTGTCTAATAGTTTGTGGTTATGGGGAGCGTGCTCTATGGTATTATTTGATATTTTTATGGCAGGTACATTACTCACAAAAGAAAAGATTTTATTGCCATATTTTTAAGTCCTTAATCTCCTTGAAATTCAAAAAGGATGGAGATGCAATTTTGGTAAGTACCATCCTCTGTTTTTCGTCTCCCTAGACCCCTTTACTCATATCTCATAGGCTACCACTTTCTTTCTCTATTTTCGTTGAAGGGAACACAAAGTATTGCATATGGTGTGAGTTCTAATGTGGCCACATCTTGACTTACATCCTGACTCATTTTTATATTGATATTCTCCATTCTGGTCAAAAAGGAGGAGAGTAGGCCGTAACAAATTAAGGAGGAGTTTGATCATTTGATAATTTAGGGGGAGTTTATATATTTGGTAATTTGGTTGATTTATTGGCTTGAGCGTAAGTTATTTATCAAGGAGAAAGGAATTTGATTTCAAAAAGGATTTTGGCATTTTCTTTCCTTATCATCTAAGGAATTCCAAAGAGGTTGAGGTGAGTTCAAATTTTCGGATGCCAAGGTATTTAGTCCAACTTAAAACTCTACCTCCCTGTGTGTCCTTCTCCTAAAAGGTTTTTCTAACATCTTTAATAAAACCCTATCACCTCGCCTTAAATCTCCACTCTATTTATCTCTCTATTTTTCTCTCTATTTTTCTCTCTGCTTTTCGTCCTAAAAGGGCAATGACGTCTCCTTCACTTTCGGCTTTCCCAAGCTTCACCATCTCTCCTCAGTCTCCAATAGCCCCAAACGACGGCGCTGTGAAATTGTTTGTTGATACAAAGGCAACTGCCTTTGTAAGCTCCATGCCTATGTCTAGGTGTTCCAAAAGATCCAAACCCTATGAATCCTCTATAAGTACACCATCTGTTGAAACTTTAGTGTCAAGTGAGGTAAAGGAGAGATATGAGTTCCTCAAAATGAATGATCCATAGTTAAGAAGGTTCTGAATCAGACCTTTGTTGAAGATGAAGTTGATATGGCTGGTGTTGGGGATAATGTGATCACATCTCAAATACCACAGATTGATCCAGCTAGTATTTATGATGAGGAGATAAATTTCCTTGAGAAGGCTATGCTTCAAACAAGGGTGCAATACATGGAATTCAAGGAAATGTCTGTCAGAAGGAACATGTGGCTGGCAGCCAAGGCCAGCCTTTCCGATCAAAAAGGGGGAGAATATAAGCCAAGTTTTTAACTCGCCATTTTCAAAAGCTATTTCTACTTTATGTTTCTTTTTTGTTTGTTTACTGTTGTTTAGGAACAATGGTTCTGTGATTTGTTTTTTGTTTTGATTATCTGAATATTTGATATTTAGGGGGAATGTTCAAATTCCTTATTGAATTTTTTTTATTAGCTATTATATGATCTTGACTTATTATCTGTTTTGACCAGAAAGCAACAAATCAGGGAGAGATTGAAAGTGTGTGGCGTCCCATACACATTGACAAGTCAAAGGTTGACTTAATTTAGATTTGTTACTTTCTTTATATTAATTAATTTAGGTCAATATTGTTTATATTGTAAATTGATTTTGTTTAATTAACTAACCTACTAACAAAATATGGATTTGTTTTAGTATATTTTGTTTATTTTTGTAGGACTCTCACACAAGGAAAGAAGTCTAAAGAAAGAAGGATTGCTTGAGTGGTTAAGAAGATAAAGAAGTCTAAACTAAAAGATGTGTTCCTCAAGCTTATCTCATCCTAAACCGTGGGATTCCTTGGCTATATATATGAACATATCAGTTCATTATTTCAAACGCCTTTACTGACTCTATTTGCTGAAGCACAGAGTTCCAGTTTTTGTGAGAGTTTAGTTTGTTTATTTTGTCTTCTCTTAGTTTCATTTGTGTAACCGATTCAAAAGTATTTTAATAAGAGAAGTTTTATTGTCTACAACAAGTTGCTGTAGATAAGTGTTATTTTGGTGTTTTAATTCATTTTGATTTTATTTTCCCCTGCTATTTATCACTGATGCTAGTGCTGTTGTGATAGCATCAATACTGACATCAGGCGTCTGTAACTTCCTTTGCACTTCCTAGCCGCTCAAGTTCTTTCAGCTGTTGAAACATTGCTATCCCAAAAACCCCAAAGCACTCAAGACCGGATTAAGTAAGAGAAGAAGATGAAGGCGGAAGCATAATACCTGTTGAGTCCATCTTATTACTTGATGAAGTTCTTCAAGGAAGGAAGAGAAGAAGAAGAAAAATGAAGGAGTGAGATGTTGATCTTTTTTATGACAAATGCCTTTCTTAGAACTCAGATTATGGAGAGAGTATATAAGAATGATGTAGTCATTTTCTAGGCTGATGGTAAGCCTCTATATATAGGAAAACAATGGCACCTCATCAAGGGACTACACCCTTTCAATTAAGCGGTGTGAAATTACCATTCTGTCTATCATAAATAGATAATTTCCACATCGAGAATTCTACACATTTAATTAATATTCTATACTTTCCAATAACATTATTATAATGATTTATACCTGTACGTCTACATGTCACTTATATTTATTAAGTATACACATTTTGCAATCCTTGTTTTTACAATCTCCCACTTGGATTGCCCAAACATGCGTTTATATTTTAAAAAATCCTCATAAAATCATATTCATAATGTAAATGACAATCCATATGTGCACTTCATTGTCATTCTAAACAATCTCGTCCATTAGTTTTGCAAGTATAGGAACTAAAGGGGCAGTCGTTGTAATTTATTCGCAACAAAACCCACATTAATCACATATATATGTTCAACTAAATGACATAGATTAAGTATAGATGTGTAGCATGAAAAACTTAATGAATATATTAAAACATGTATATATATTCCATCAACTAGTCCTAATTAACCAAATGAGATCAATATGAATAAAAAAAAAATCAAATGAAGCACAACACAAACTCCCACTATATTATGCATTATCAAAAGTCATTTCACCCGTATGAGCAGTATGCTCATGAAACATCAAAAGAGATAATGCTTTATAAAATGGATCCAATAACATGGAGTTTGTTCCTATAAGTTGTATATCTATTTGTTCATTTTGTACTATTTCTCTTCAACAAGAGACATAACCATATGATGTCTTTCGACATCTATGCATCCAGTAAAACAGAATCGAAATACCTAATGATCTCAAAATGATATGATTTTGTCTATGTAAGCATGTAGTTTTAGTGTTTTATAGGTACTTCATAATTCCTTTGGATGCAACTTAATGTTCTCTTTTCGGATTGCTTTGGTATCGACCAAGCATCCCAACAATAAAAGCAAGGTCTGGACGAGTACAGACTTGCGCATATATTAAGCTTCCTACTGCCGGTGTATAATGAATATTTTTCATATACTTGGATTCAAAATTATTTTAGGACATTGCTTTAAATTAAATTTATCTCCTTTAGAGACAGGGGTGTCATGTGGTTTACAATTTTCCATGCTAAACCTTTATAATACCTTCTCTATATAGCTCTTTTGCAATAATTCCAAAATACCTCGTGAATGATCACGATGAATTTGGATTCCTAATACAAAAGATGCCTCACCAAGATCTTTCATCTCAAATTTGTTTGAGAGAAATTTCTTAGTTTCCTTTAGAAGGTCCTTATCATTACTAGCAAGTAAAATATCATCCACATATAACACAATTATAAATTTACTCCCACTGAACTTATGGTATACACAATCTTCACCAAGATTCATTTCAAAACCAAATGAAAGAATAAATTGATTAAATTTTAAATACCATTGACGAGAAGCTTGCTTGAGACCATAAATGAATTTCTTAAGTTTACAAACTAATTGATTATCTTGATCTGAATCAGTCACCATTTCTGGTTTCTTCATATAGATAGTTCCTCAATGTCGCCATTGAGAAAAGCTGTCTTTACATCCATTTGATGAAGCTCAAGGTCATAATGTGCTACTAGTGCCATAATGATCCTAAAAAGCATTTTTTAAAGGATACCGGAGAAAATATTTCTTTATAATCAATGCCTTCCTTTTGAGTAAATCTCTTAGCGACAAGACGAGCCTTATATCTTTCCACATTACCTTGTGAATCCCTTTTGGTCTTAAAGACCCATTTACACCCAATGGGCTTCACATTTTAGGTAATGGGACAAGATCCCAAACATCATTGTTTTTCATTGATTTTGACTCTTCATTTATGGCATCGATCCATTTATGAGAATTAGGACTATTAATGGCTTCTTGGAAGGTGAGCGGCTCATCTCCCACTAAACCTAATGGTTCCTCATTCTCGGCAAGATACACATCATAATAATCCGGAATTGCGCTCCTTCTTGCTCTATTAGATCTCCTTAAGGGCACCGGTTCATCTTGATTTTGAGGTTGTTAAATTTCTTCATCAACATTTCAATATTTATAGGAGAATTTATATTGTTTTGAATTATATGTTCTTGTTGAATTTCAGGTACAACTAATTAATTTTCAACAGGAACTATAGGGAGAGGCATATAGACGGATTCCTCCTCCTCTTCAAATTCAAAACTATTCACAATTTTCCCTCTAAATCCAACATCCTCAAAGAACCTAGCAATTTTCCGTCTCAAAAAAAAGTTCTAGTTTTCGAGTTATAAATTTTATATCTCCTAGATCCCTCAGTATACCCTACAAAGTAACTACCAACGGTCTTAACGTCCAGTTTGCCCTAATTAGACCTATAAGGCCTAACTTCTGCTGGACAACCCCATACATGAAAATGATTTAGGGACGATTTCTTATTCGTCCATAATTCATAAGGAGTTTTATCGGTAGCTTTTGAAGGTGCTCTATTGAGAATATAAGTAGCGGTTTTTAATGCATCGCCCATAATGAGTGAGATAAAGAAGCACAAGAAAATATACTTCTTACCATATCCTTAAGGTTTCTATTACGTCTCTCTACTATACTATGCTAGGTTTGCCTGGCATGGTGTAGTGAGGAACAATTCCACACTCTTCAAGATAGCGAGTAAAAAGAACCCGGACGTTATTCACCCAATATGTTATACCGTCCGTAGTATTCACCACCATGATCGGATCTAACGTTCTTAATAGTCTTTCTTATGCCTTAAAAGACCTGAAAACGTCCAATGATTGAGACTTTACATGAAGAAAATTTATATCCACAACGAGAGTAATCATCTATGAACGTGATGAAATATTGTTGACCATTCCATGAAGGGATAATGAACGGTCCACAAATATCCGTATGAATTAGTTCTAATACATCTGAAGCTCTCAATGATTCAAATTTTTCTTTAGAGTTAGTAAATTTTCCTTTAAGACATTCAATACAAAAGTTTCTATCCGAAATATCAAGTTCATTTAAGATTCCTTCAGACACAAGCTTGTCAATTCTCCTTTTGGAGATATGACCCAAACGCCTATGCCATAAGGTATACGAATTTTCACTTGAAAAACTTTCGTTTTGTGTCTCTAGTTTTGGTTTCATTATTATGAGACTCATTAATTGTCTTGACTGTGTCAAGTAAATAAAGATTATCAAGATATGATAAAGTACTAATACAGACAAGCTTGGAATTGAAATAAAGATCACATTTATTATTACCGAACAAACAAGAGTAACCTTCCTTGTCCAAAACTGTGATAGATATTAAATTTCGTCTAAAAGACGGTACAATGAATGTATTATTTAGTACAAAATAATAGTTTGTACTTATTATTAATCTAAAAGTCCCTATGCCTATAACTTCAATCGGATTTTCAGCTCCCATATACATGTATCTCTCATCTTCACTGAGGATTCGGTAATTCAGGCAACCCTTCATACATGAACTAATATGAGTTGTTGTACCAGAATACAACCACCATGTATATTAAGGAATTGAAACCAAATTTACCTTAGTACAAACAAGACCAAATGACATACCATTCTGAATTCGCCATTCACGATACTTATGGTAGTCGTTCTTCATGCGAGTAAGGTCCTTCCAAAAGAAGCATTTCTTGACTTTATGATCATTAAATGATCCCTTATGATTCTTACTTGTAACCGCAATTTCCTTTCATATTCTCTTAATCCCACGAGAAGAAGTAAATGCTAAGTGAGTACTTTATAATTTAAGATATTTCATCCTATCTTCCTCTTGTGTCATATGTGAAAGTAATCCATTAATATTCCACTTATACTTTTGACATTTATAGGTAACCTCAAAAGGACCAAATTGAGGAGGAAGATAGATCAAAACTAAGTGCACGAGTAAATCTTCCGAAATCTCTAACTTAAGTGCTTTTAGTTTGATCGAAAGATGAAATAATTCAATAATGTACTCCCGAAGATTTTCGTTACCCTTGTACCGTATGGAAACAAGTTTCCACATGAATTCAAGAAAAAACTCAGCATTTTCGATCTCAGAGACATTGTCCAAAAATGTCTTCGAAACTGCATTTTTCATGATCATTAGACTCACACGGTTGGACCGTTCCTATAGCTCAACATTTTTATGTTCTATAACAGTATTTTCTTTAGTGAGAGCAGCGGGACTTGGTTCCCCTAATGCGTGATCGATGTCCATACAGCCTAAGATCATCGTTATATTATTTTTCCAAGTTTTAAAGTTAGTCCCATTAAGCATCAGAACATTGTTCATAGCAGTAGTAATAGATGAAGCGTTTATCAAATCTGTTGGGTAAGAACGAAGAATGAATACAAAAACATGTACAAGAAACTACATAATGAATAAAGTGATTAACTATATCAATGAATCTCATCAAAAAGATAATTAACATGACATCAAAAATAATCTTTGGATTGCGAATTGACTCATAATTTGATTTATCTTAGGGTAATAAATGGCTTTAAACAACACATTTCAAATACTTGCCTTCCTTTGGGCCGGTTCAAGTATAAAAAATGTCCTAACATTTAATGTATTTGTTACCCAACAATAAAAAATACAAACAACTCATTTTAAATACCCGCCTTCCTTTGGGATGGTTCAAAGTATTCAAAATGACCAAACGTTTTATTCAATTATTACCCCATAAATGCAAATATTTAGTCAATAACAAGATCTCCTTTAGGAAATTCATGTTACCACATATTAATATAAACATTCATCACTTTACAATTTCGTATCTAAACAACGTAAATCACTTTGACGACAATATTGTTTAGAAATGAATGAAATTGTTAAGCATACAATTAATCACAAGTTTAGGATTGACAATTATGTTTTAACTCAAAATTGACCCAAATAATGAAAAATTATGGAAAATATGAAAATATGGAAACATGGACTGCTCAGCCGAGCATGGTCTATGCCTCGGCCGAGCATTACTTTGTCCAAAATTTCAAAAGGCAAATAATGAAATGCACGGCCGCACCAAGGGAAATGTATGGCCGCTCCAAAGAGAAGTGCACGGCCGCTCCAAAGTGAAGTGCACGACCGCTCCAAGGAGAAACTGTTCGTACCCTTTGATTGCACCTGCTCATGAGTGCTCGGCCGAGTCAAGGAAAGTTCTCGACCGAGCAAGCCTATTTTACAGAAAAAAATTCTTCACAAGAGATTAATGGCAAGCAAAATTAACGCTTAACCAAGACATGAATACACAAGTAGATCCAACACGGTTGTGCGACATAAAACGCTCTGTTGTGTCAATGGGATAATCTTGCACTTAAATTAATATGGTCAAGCAGGTAGATCTAGATTTGCACACTCCATACATCATACAATGTTGGCTATGCAAATGTGATAATCTTGCTTGAACCATCATGTCCTATTGAGTAAAACTTCAATCCATATTCAGAATTTAATCAAGTAATGAATATTAACACCCTAGCAACGAATTAGAGCATTCAAATACCATTATAACATAATGATATCAACATGATTAAGAATCAAAGTAAAGCAAACATATGCAATATGAATTCAAACTTAATTCAGAACTTGAGAGGCTCTGATACCAATTGTTGGAACATTGCTATCCCAAAAACCCCAAAGCACTCAAGACTGGATTAAGTAAGAAAAGAAGATGAAGGCGGAAGCGTAATACCTGTTGAGACCATCTTATTACTTGATGACATTCTTCAAGGAAGGAAGAGAAGAAGAAGAAAAATGAAGGAGGGAGATGTAGATCTTCTTGATGATAAATGCCTTTCTTAGAGCTCATATTATGGAGAGAGTATATAAGAATGATGTAGTCATTTTCTAGGCTGATGGTAAGCCTCTATATGTAGGAAAACAATGGCACCTCATCAAGGGACTACACCCTTTTAATTAAGCGGTGTGAAATTACCATTCTGCCCATCATAAATAGGTAATTTTCACCTCGGAAATTTTACACATTTGAAATTGTCTATGGCTTGGAACTTGTGAGGCGAAACTCACAAGGTGAGATGAAACTCACGAGTGTTGTCCTTAGTGTTGATGACACTAACAACAACACATTCACCAATTCTAGAAAAAGCACAAATCAATAGAAATAAATATAATTTGCAGCGGAAGAATTAAAGCAATACACAAGAGTATAATTTTTATCAAGTTATATAAATATATAACTTGATGGGTGCCAAGAAGGCAAGACCTTTCTATTAATAATATGAATTCAATACAAGGTCGAAGTTGTTCCTTAATGATAAACGAACCCTGATATAAGGAACAACATATACACAAATTCTCTTTGAAAATGAACACCCAAAACCTCACAAAAATATAAAAATCTATATGAAATTCTCGAGTGTTGGATGAAGTGTTGCCGACACTGAATGGCAACACTTGAGAGCAGAATTCTACTTTCTTGTGCAGATTTGCGTTTTCTGAATTGGATGATCTTCAATGAAGATCCACTGCACTATTTATAGGCCACAAAGTCTTGGAGCCTACTCAAATGATCAGTTAACAGCTTGAAGTTTGTTTTCTCCATTTATGCCACTCACCTCTTTTGTAGGAGACCTAGTCTTCTCTTGCTCCTCTTGCTTGTACCTCTTAGCTTTGAATGCATTGTACTCTGACTTGTTCTCCCCCAGAATAGCTGAATAAAATATATCCTGGCTTGGTCATCAATTAAACAAATAAACACATGTTTATTTGTTAACTTTTTCTCCTCTTCGTGATTAACGCCTGGGCAGATTCCGTTGCTGATTTCAAGCTCATTTTAAGGTGACTAACTACTGTTATATAAACATTAATTTACCCATTAATATTTGTGAAAAATACAGTAACTAACTCAGTGTCGCCAATTCCAAATGGCAACACTTTTGGCAACACCAGTGACAACACTGGTTTGCAACACTTGGGATAACATTCAAGGCAACACATGATCTTAACATTAACAATCTCCCCCTTAGTTACTGATTTCTTCACAAAATACCAATGTGATGATCTTTTCAAGAACAGTTAGACAAACTTAACTAAAACCACAAAATGCCACGAGATTTTGATAGAGGCAACATCAACCTTCAGGCAATGTTTTGAAAATATTTTTCAATCCAAAACATCAACCATTAAGCAAATGAAGTATCAAAATCTTTACAAAAATCTCCCCCTTAATACGAAATTTAATAACTAAATAAACTAATTATTAAATTCTAAACAACCAACCAACCATTAAACAAAAACCATCCATCATGTTTTGAAGAAAATTCCAGCTGAAACAAAGAAAAAAAAACAGAAATAGAAATTGTTTAAGTATTACAAACCAAAATAAAACAAATAAAATTGTTTTTGTTCCAAACCACCAAAATCAACCACCATTCGAACCAACCACCTTTAACCTGCATTTTCAGCTCCTTCACCTCCCTCTGCTGTCCCACTTGGCCCAGCACCATTTCCAGCTCCATCATCACTCCTTGGTGGCTTATCTCCCCCTATTTTGGAAGAAATTAAATCCACCATTTTCATCATGTCAGTTCGCATATCCAACCATCCCTGAATTACTGAGTCAATGTGCTTCACTTGACCATTGAAAAAATTTAAAATCATAGCAGCATCAACCATAACAGGAGCAGTGTTGCCGAAGTGTTGCCGGTTTCGGGCGACACTTGGGGGCGACAATCGGTAGCAGCGGCAATTGGAGGAGCATTAGTAACCAAAACCCAAGGTAAATCCCCGTGCCTATCACCTTCAGTAAAGTGCTTGGTAATTCGATAGTAAAACGAGCTTTTCGGAGAGATTATCACCATTCCAAGGCTTAAGGTTTTGGAACATTAGAACTTGGAAAATAAGGGAAGGAAAATGAAGGAGGAGGTCTTTTTCTTCTTAGCCCATGCAAAGAAGGTGAGCGAATACAAGTCTCCCAAAATTCACTCTTTGTTTCTTTCCTAGTTTATACAACAAATTGGCTTGCTCAAAGGTTACGGTGTTCTCATTTGCCGTGGGAAGCCAATTTGTTATACATATCTTGTGGAGCACGCTAAACAAAGAAGTGAGATAGGTAGACTTAAAATGATCAGACCAAATGGTAATTCTCCCTCCAAGCTTAAAAGGTGGCCAAGGAATTAGGATCATACTCCAAACTCTCATCTTCGACATTAGGGAGGCCGAAGGCTCTATTGATGATCAAAGGATTAAAATCATAGATAATGCCCCTAACAAAGATCTTTCCATAATGAGGGGTATTCCTATCATCAATATTATCCCTAAGATGAGCATAGAAATTCCTAACCACACTTTTAATGTACGATGACACTTTAGTCACCGTAGGCAAAAACATCCTATCCTCCAAAAATTGATACACACCTAACTCCTTGAATTGAGTCACATATATATTCTTTTCATTCAGAATTTTCTTCTCAGAATCTTCAACAAAATTATGAAGACTTGCATCACTATAAAATTCCTCGGAAAGAAATGGACGTTCATAATATCCAAAAGACTCATAATCTGACTTTGCATCTTGAGAGGGATTAGGAGAGTGTACCTCAGGCCATGAAATAGGAGAATACAAAGGAGAACTCGACTGTGCTTTGGATTTGGCAGCAGGTGTTGCTTCAGGTGTTGCCATTGCATCGGCAACACTTGGGGCGACACCACCAAAAATTTTCTGTTTCTTCTTTATCTTGGACTGAGCTTCAGCAAGAGTTTCCTCCTCTTCCAATCAAGCATCTTCATCCTCATCAGAAGATGATGAGGGCTCCTTAGTCTCTTTAAAAGCAGGGTCCGAACCTTCCTCGGATGAAATGTTGAGCGAAGAGCTTGAAGAATCATCCACATTTACCGGATCATCAACTGTATTAGATGGTATCTTTGACCTGAACAGAGTTTTGATCCTCTCCGATTGTCTACGCACTCCACCCCTAAAAGAGCTAGAGGCATCAACCGCCTTTCGCTTCTCGGTCTTCTTCTGAGGGGCAAAGGTGAGCTCTGTGGATGGGGTAGCTTCAGGAAGATTGATGGGAATGAGAATTTGAGAAGGATCATAGACAACAATGTCTAAGGATGGTGAGGTTGAGGGTGTGGCCGAAAGTGTCGCAGGGGATATCTCCATTGGAACGGCGACATTTGAGGCGACACTAGAGGGAGCTAGAGGCGAAATTTCCATGGGAGATGAAATTTGGGGTGAATTTTTGGTGCTTGCCATGGAGAATCGAAGAAGAACGAGGAAGAAGAAGAACTGGGGCAAGGGTTTGGGATTCCGCCTAGAGAGAGAGAGAATACGGTGAGAGAGAGAGGGTTTAGGAGGGGGTTTTAAGAGTGAATAGTGGAGGGATTTAATTGATTTGACAAGGTCAAATTAATTAAACCTCCACTTATCTCTAAAAATTCCAACAATACTCAAGTGTTATTCGCCATTTTTAAAAAAAATCCTTTTTTTTTTTTTTTAATTTTTTTAATTTTTAATTAAACATAATTTTAGTAATATCCATAAAATTGAGTTTTTCAAAATTCAAAGAGATGAATTTTAAAAAATAGATATTACAAAATTACACTTAGTTTGACAAAATAAAAATTTTTGCTAAAAACCTTTTAAATTTCACAAACTCTAAATATAAGAAAATAGACTTTTGGAAATTTAAAATTTAATTAACAAAAACAAAAACAAGAAAATAAAAAATTAATGTAGCATCTACTAATGTGTTACTAGCAATGTTGCGTGACACCCAAGGCAACATTTTTAAACAAAATCCCCTTGATATTTTTTCAACATATACCTTATCATTCCTTAGGCAATTTTTAAGCAAGCTTTACACATTCTTTATTTACAAGGAAGCATCGTAGTAGCGAGCTCCGTGCCCCGAGTTTTTTATAAATGTATAAAGCTAAATGTAGTAAGTTTTATACCTTTCAAGTAGGGTACACTGTAGTAGCGAGCTCCATGTCCCTAATACTTAGTATAAAACACTACATTATATTCCCTTTGGGAATTTTCACAAGCTTTGCCTTTTTCAATATCAACAACAATATGAGTGACTTTGTCACTTTTTAGCACAAAGGGGTATTTTATAAAAAAAATGTTAACCTTAAGAATGTACACATACTAGAACAAAAAGGTCAAGAATGCCCCCATTTGGGATTAAACAACAAAGAATATATATATATATATATATATATATATATATATATATATATATATATATATATATTTTTTTTTTTTTTTTTTTTTTGATAATATACAACTCATACAAAGTATTGTGATGTTGGCAACACTGACGGCAATACTAACGGATTTATAGAAAACATAAACCAAGAGATTTTTTCAAACTTGAAAATCTCTCATGGTTCAAGGCTTTGGTCAAAATATCAGCAAGTTGATGTTTTGTATCAATATGCTCTATTTGGATCAATTCCTTTTCTACTAAATCTCTTAAAAAATGATGGCGGATATCAAATGTGCTTAGTGCGTGAGTGTTGTACAGATTTTTGAAAATATTTATAGCACTCAGATTGTCACAATACATGGTCAAGATATTACTATCAAGACCATAGTCGTCAAGCATGTGTTTCAACCATATTAGTTGTGAACAACAACTCCCCGCCGCCACATATTCGTATTCAGCAATGAGAGAGAAACACAGCTTTGCTTGCGATCGTACCATGACACTAGATTATTACCCAAGAAAACAACCTCCACTAGTACTCTTTCCTCGTCATCTATATCCCCGCCCAATCGTAGTCACTAAAACCAACCAAGTTGGTATTAGTGTCTTTGGTGAACCAGATTCCCAATTCACTTGTCCTGTGTACATACTTGATGATTTTCTTGACAAAGCATTTAGGTGAGAAATTTTAGGAGCATTGATATCTAGCACAAACACCTACGCCGAACATTATATCGGGACGACTGGCAGTAAGATAAAGGAGACTACCTATCATGGATCTATACAGAGTAGGGTCAACATCCTCCCCTGCCTGATCTTTGGTTACCTTAAGAGATGATCCCATAGGTATTTTAGAACACTTTGCACTCTCTAATCCAAACCTCTTCACCAGACTCTTAGCATATTTGCTTTGAGAGATAAAGATTCCATCATCAGACTGTCTTACCTGCAATCCTAGGAAATAATTAAGTTCTCCTATCATGCTCATCTCGAATGTTGATGTCATAGCTTCCACAAAATTTTGTAAACAAGTTTTAGATGTGGAACCATAAACTATGCCATCAACATAGATCTGAGCAATGACAAGCTCTTTATTTTCCCTAAGAATAAATAATGTCCTATCGGCTTCTCCTCTAACAAATCCATATTCAAGAAGGAAACTTGTTAGACGCCCATACCATGCACGAGGAGCTTGTTTCAAGCCATATAAGGCCTTATCAAGTCTGTATACATGGTCTGGGTGGAATGGGTCTTCAAACCCTTTAGGTTGCTCAACATAGATCTCTTTATCTAAGTACCCATTCAAGAAAGCCGCTTTGACATCCATTTGGTACAATGTGATTTTGAGATAACAGGCTATAGCAAGAAGAAGTCTTATTGACTCAATTCTAGCCACAGGTGCAAAGGTCTCGTCAAAGTCGATTCCTTCTACTTGTGTATAGCCTTGAGCCACAAGACGAGCTTTATTACGAACAATATTACCCAATTCATCAGATTTGTTTTTGTAAATCCATTTAGTTCCAATAATGTTAGTATTTAAAGGACGTGGAACTAAACACCAAACCTCGTTACGGGTAAATTGTTCAAGCTCTTCTTGCATAGCTTGAATCCAGAATTTATCATTTAAAGCCTCAATCACATTTTTTGGTTCAAGAGAGGAAACGAAATAGGAGTGTTTTACTCCGAGAGTATGTGGAGGACATACACACATACCTAACCATATCTCTCGTAGTCTATCGGCTCCTTATTTCTTGTTCGAACCCCTTCATTAACATCACCAATTACTTGAGTAATGGGATGATAATTTCTGATACGAGCCGGGTATCTCTCCCCGCCTTGATGGTACACCAATCCATCTTCTTCTTCCTGAGTCACCGCTCTCGAATTTCCAGCCACTGTTCGTTCTCCTCGTGTTGCCTCAAAGTTGCCATTTCAGGGCAACACTTGGGGCGACACTTGAATCTCGTGATCGCACCGGCCGAATCCGATTCTGTTCCAGCCTCTGTTCGACTTCTTCCAAAGCAAGGCCAAAGGTATATCATCACCGGTTCTCTCAGTGAGCACCTGCAAGCAATCGTTAAATTCAATATTTACCGATTCTTGAATCACTTTAACCTCAAGTTATAGACACGATAAGCATGACTCGCTTTGAGAGTAGCCTGCAAAGATGGCTTTGTCACTCTTAGAATCAAGTTTTCCTAAGTATTCCGGTCATTTAAAATGTAGCACAAACACCCAAACACATGAAAATAGTGAACCGTAGGTTTCTTTCCATTTAAAATCTCATAGGGTGTCATAGTTGTACCAGTCTTAAGAAAATCTCTATTCGTAGTGTGACAAGCCGTGTTTAATGCTTCGGCCCAAAAACCTTTAGAAATATTTCTAGCAATTAGCATAACACGAGCCATCTCCATTAAAGTCCTATTTTTCCTTTCAAGCAATACCATTTTGTTGTGGTGTTTTGGGTGCCGAAAATTCATGGTGTATCCCCTTTTATTACGTAATGTAGAGAAGGAGAGATTTTCAAATTCTCTACCATGATCCGACCTTATTCGAAAAATAGGAGAACAAAACATGTTTTTAATTTTAGAAACTAAGTGAGTAAATTTATCAAAAGTTTTAGATTTTTCTCTTAAGAAATACACCCATGTAAACCTAGAAAAATCATCAACTATTACATAAACATACTCTCTTACCTCCTAAGCTTTCTACCTCAATAGGACCCATCAAGTCCATATGTAGAAGCCGAAAACAATGTGTTGTTCCCTGAGTGCGCTCATGGTGTTGTTTCAACACCGTGAGCAACACGAGTTTGCTTACCCTTTTTCATACCACACATCACTCTGTCTTGAGGTCTAGTTTAGGAACACCTTCGACGGCATTATGTTTGATAATCTTCTCAAGATTTCTATAATGAGAATGACCTAACTTTTGATGCCATAACCTAATATCATCAAGTTTTGTCAAATTGCACACCGATTTATTACCAACCAGTATAGCAATTATCACTTGATCTTATTCCAACATGACACAAAAGTTAGTGTTATCAAACACTTCACAGGTATTTTTATTGAATTTTACCTCCAAATTGTCATCACATAGTTGGCTAATGCTAATTAAATTAGCAAGTAAACCATCTACGTGCAAGACATTTTTTCAAAGGAGGAAAACCAACAATATCCAAAGGTTCCTTTTCCAACTATTTCACTCTTGCCTCTACCACCATAAGTCACCGAGCCTCCTTGGAATAGGTTGGTACTGCTAGAAATGATTTTGTTCCCGTCATATGACGTGAACAACCACTATCAAAGTACCAAGTTCCCGCAATGTTAGTCCTTAAAGCCGTATAAACAACATAGCATTTCGCCTTTTTCCTTGGGTAACCAACCCTTTTTTAAAAATCTGGATTTCTCGTTCACCAGTTGTTGCCATGAGTGTTGCCCCGAGAAATTGGCGACACTTGAAGACCGGACATTTTCTTTTGAAGAAAATGCAATTTGATTTTAAATGTCCAAATTTTGTGACAAGATTCACACTCATTGGATTGATCAAGAATCACTAGGAGTTGCTACCCTTTTCCTTGACACGCTCTTTTACAAAACAATTTTTAGTTTCAACATCAAACAAGGAAGAGGTAATACTTTCAAGTGATTCTTGGAACCCAAGACCAGCTTTCAGAGGCTTCTCAAATTGAGTATTTCATCCAATTTGGATGAACTCGTATTGAGTTTTTTAAAGGTGGATTCGGCTAGGTTGAGTTTGGCCTTGATTTTATCAAGATCCAAGTCTCTCCTACCGAGTTGAGCTTCTAGCCGAGTCAAGGAGTTCTTAAGATCCTGATTTTCCTTTTTCAAGAAAACCACCATCTTATTCTCCTTTTTCCATTCCACGAGGAGAGATTTATAGAGGTTTTTTAATTCACAAATAAGCTCATCTTTATCAAGATCATCCTCTATAATCTCCTCTGAATTTAAATCAGTAGAACCATGCAAATTAAGATCATTTAAAGAATCATACCCGCCGAGTGTTGTGCCAAGTGTTGCCACTTCCCGGACGACACTTGGGGCAACACTTTCTCGAAGAAGTCACCAATGTTGTGTCAAGTGTTGTCAAATCTGGAACAACACTTGAAGTAACACTCTCGCCGAAGGTAGCTCCTCTACCGTGGCCATCATGACTACTTGCTCCGACTTTTCTTCTTTCTCCGTTCCTTCCTCCTCTCCATCACTAAGAGATACCCACAAGTTTTTGCCCGCCTTTCTCAAGGTGTTAGCACATTCATTGGCATAGTGACCCCAACCGGAACAAGCATGACATTGAATAGATTCAATGTACTTAGGATCGGACCGGATCTTTTCCGAGGATGCACGCCTAGGTGGGGTATCCTTTTGATTTGGAGGAGGACCTCTCCTTGGCACAAAACTAAAGGTTTTGGCCGTTTGGTCTTTAGCCTTTACCTGCACTTTGTTAAATTTTCTAACCATAGAATTATATCTCTTTGCAAGTAAAGCTACACTAGTATTTTCATCTAACTCCTCGAAGACTTCTTCTTCATCGTCCACACATGTGTCTGAAGATTCGACTTTTAAGGCAATATTCTTGCCTTTAGAAGCCTCCGTTTGTTCATTGAGATTCAACTCAAAGTTTTTCAAAATACTCATTAAGGAGTTGATGTCCATTGTTGGAAGATTATGGGCCTCTTCAATAGATGAAACTTTAATATTAAAACGTTAGGGAAGAGTACGAATAGCTTTTGAAACAAGTTATTTATTTGTAAAAGGCTCCCCTAATACTTGACAAGCATTTGAAATATCAATCAACTTTTCAAAATAAGACGAGATGTCTTCGTTTTCACCCATTCTTAATCTTTCAAATCTACTAGTGAGACCTCTAAGCTTTGTTTCTCGGACACTGCCATCTCCTTCACAAAATCTTTGTAAAGTATCCCAAGCATCTTTTGCAGAGGGACTATTTTGAATGAGTTTGAACATATGCATGTCAACCCATTCATAGATGGCATTCAGTGCCTTTTCATTGAAACTAGCAAGATTATTCTCTTCAATTGTCCACTCGAATTCAGGTTTGACTTGAACGTCACCATCGTCATCCGGAGGAAGCATTGGAACAGAATAACCATTTAAAATAGATCGCCAAGCCCGAAGATCAATTGATTTGATATGCGAGCGTAGGCGAATCTTCCAATAAGCATAATTAGATCCGTCTAAAACCGGTAATCTCTTTTGATTAGGGTTTGCAGGATCATAAGCCATGACAAAAGGATCTAAACACTTAGTATATCAAGTGCTAGGCTTTGATACCAATTGAAATTGTCTATGGCTTGGAACTTGTGAGGCGAAACTCACAAGGTGAGATGAAACTCACGAGTGTTGTCCTTAGTGTTGATGACACTAACAACAACACATTCACCAATTCTAGAAAAAGCACAAATCAATAGAAATAAATATAATTTGCAGCGGAAGAATTAAACCAATACACAAGAGTATAATTTTTATCAAGTTATATAAATATATAACTTGATGGGTGCCAAGAAGGCAAGACCTTTCTATTAATAATATGAATTCAATACAAGGTCGAAGTTGTTCCTTAATGATAAACGAACCCTGATATAAGGAACAACATATACACAAATTCTCTCTGAAAATGAACACTCAAAACCTCACAAAAATATAAAAATCTATATGAAATTCTCGAGTGTTGGATGAAGTGTTGCCGACACTGAATGGCAACACTTGAGAGCAGAATTCTACTTTCTTGTGCAGATTTGCGTTTTCTGAATTGGATGATCTTCAATGAAGATCCACTGCACTATTTATAGGCCACAAAGTCTTGGAGCCTACTCAAATGATCAGTTAACAGCTTGGAGTTTGTTTCCTCCATTTATGCCACTCGCCTCTTTTATAGGAGACCTAGTCTTCTCTTGCTCCTCTTGCTTGTACCTCTTAGCTTTGAATGCCTTGTACTCTGACTTGTTCTCCCCCAGAATAGCTGAATAAAATATCTCCTGGCTTGGTCATCAATTAAACAAATAAACACATGTTTATTTGTTAACTTCTTCTCCTCTTCGTGATTAACGCCTGGGCAGATTCTGTTGCTGATTTCAAGCTCATTTTAAGGTGACTAACTACTGTTATATAAACATTAATTTACCGATTAATATTTGTGAAAAATACAGTAACTAACTCAGTGTCGCCAATTCCAAATGGCAACACTTTTGGCAACACCAGTGGCAACACTGGTTTGCAACACTTGGGATAACATTCATGGCAACACATGATCTTAACATTAACAACATTTAATTAATATTCTATACTTTACAATAACATTATTTTAATGATTTATACATGTACGTCTACATGTCACTTATATTTATTAAGTATACACATTTTGCAATCCATGTTCTTACATCAGCCACCATAAACAATGACCATTCACTACCATCAACGCCCATATAACATTCCACCATTATCACAACAAACAAACATCAAGATTTCAATTCTTGGCTTTAACAAGCTACATAAAGATCAACATACAAAAGAGGGATTAACATATTGAATTCAAAATCGCAGATCAACGCTATATCAAAAGTTGGGCTTTAATCAATGACTAATTCAACACACATTAAAATCCCAAATTTGGGATTCATCAAAATCCTAAGAATTAAAGTTCTATATCACAAAAAAGGGGTCAAAATCCCAGATCTGCAAACCGATTAGATGATGTTGAGGTCCGATGAAAAAATTATTAGTGTTATGCCCTAGGCCTATAGTTGATAGACTTATGTGTTGACATCATTTATTATTATATGAGATGTTTATTATTTGATTATTATATATTTTTTATATTTGTTTATAATAATCTCCGTCCCTAATTATTATGTGAATAATTAGTATAAATGTTAATGGATAATCATATGATGATTATATGCATAGAGATGCACATTAAATTTATGGGTACTTGTTAGAGAACAAGTGACTGGACTTGACCCGTATGAGATATATGTCATGGTCAAATGTCATAATTAAATCTCATAAGGTCACTTTATTTAGTCTCTAGACCTGAGATTATCATGACCTTACATATGATGAAAGTCATGTTTGATTTTAGTCAAACGATATCTTAACACGATATTTATAAAGGCTATTTTTGGCTATGACTCGGATTCATGGATGGGAAGGATGAAATAAGTCAAGATGGAATTTATCCTCTCGAAAGCAAGATTTAAGAAAGCAGCTAGGCGGATGCTAGGCCCAGCGGGCAGCCCAAGCGCTGGCGAGGACTAGTCGGAGACTAGTCGGAATTAGTCGAGATTAGTTGGAATCTAGAGCGGGGCTTAGAACTAGGCGTTGGAGGGAGGGCCTAGCGTAAGCGCCCTTAGGCAGTCGTTTAGAATTTTTTTCCCGAAAGAGATGTTCTAAAAAAGCGCCAAAGTGATGCTAGCGCTGAGCCGGAGCTTCACGGCTTCAGCGAGGACTAGTCGGGACTCAGCTGAATTAGTCAGATTAGTTGGAATCTAGGGCGGGGCGAACTAGGCGCGAGAGCTCCCAGCGCCCCAGCGCCTTGAAGTGCGGCCGCTAGAACACTGCCAAAAAGAGATACTTGGGCCCCTCGATGAGTTGATAATGATGAAAGCCAGTATGGCTACTACCCTAATGCGATTGGATTATCAATATACTCGGAATCGAGAAAGCATTGAACAAAGACAAAGTTAGCGAGGATCATGACTTGTGTTTAATATAACATCGTGAGACAAAGGGAGAAATGAAAGTGTACCATTGAAACGTGAACTCTTACGTTATATTATTTGGGTAGACATAATGGCTTGCAGAGTCCGCTTATGTCTTATGCAGAGTCGATAGTGATCGAGGCTCATTGCACAACATGTCACTGTAATCCTACTAAGGTCACACACAACTTAGAATGAATTGATTAAACCTGTGGAAGAATGATTGGAGAAAAACCCGATGTGGCATGTTACATCGAAAGCGACACCAAGGCCACGCTGGCCACGTGTGGTCGTGCGTGAGAACAAGACAGCTAAAGCGGTTTACATAATCCTTTCCTAATTTGATTAGGAATCATATACTATACTAATGTAGTATAAATGTGAAACATCATTATCATCCCTAAAAAGCTAAGTCAAAATTCTCAAAAGAAATTCACAACAATATTCTCAATATTATTCCAAGGTTTAAGAGATCTAGCAATCTTCAAGAAGTCATTCTTGGTTTCCATTCAAAATGTGGACATACCGAAAGTAGGGTCTTCATTGCGTTCAACGATTAAGGCCTAGAGAGTTCAAGCAATCTGAAGAATGAAGTTTGTGATTCGAAATCACATTATTAAATCGTTAGATAGCTCAAAGAACGAAAAGCGTTCACAAGTTGGTTGGTTATTTTTATCTCATAGGTTCAAGTTAATTGTATAAAGAACGGATCCTAGGCTCTTTGGTTTTGTGTTAATTAGATGCTTTTGTTATTCCACGCGCATGGACCCATAAAACCCAGCAAAAATTGGGAGTAGCGTAAGTACCTCAATCACTGGATCACCTTCTTCCAGATAGATGGTCTGCGAAACACTCTGTGAGACTTCTCACAAACTTGCCTCTCGAAGACCTTTGACATTCGAAAACCCTCAAAAACCCCAAGCCAGACCAAGGGAGGAACCTTTCTAGTAATTAAAAAGGGACAAAAGGACCTCTTTAGAATTTTCAAAAATTGGAAAAGCAACATGAGGTCCGTACGGACCTCTTTGTTTTAATAATTAATTGAATCCCTCTTAAAGTCCACAATATTCCCTCAAATCCCGGGAACATCATTATCAATGGAATGTATGGTTGGTCCGCACGGACCTCTTTGCACATGCCTAGTTGAGTAAAATGGACCTCTTTGCAAAGGAGACATCATCATTCCGTAATATTCTCAATAATCAGTTCCCTCAAATCGAGGAAAACGAAAAACTAGATTACCTAGAAGGTTCGTGACGAACCTTCCTTGCAAAGCTTTTCTGGCACTATAAATAGAGGGCTTCCCTCTCCTCATTTTCACACATTTCCCTCAACTTCTCTCCACTCTCCTGGCCCACGGCCTTCAGCTCCCCTCTAAGACCCTTTCGGGGCACTCCCGGCCCTTTCCGATCCTTCCGAGGCCTTCCGAGGGCCCTCGCGGTGCTCCGAAGCCTCCCCGAGCGCCCTCTGCCAGGCGACACTCCTCGCTGCCTCTGTGTGGCACTCTGCAGGCTACTCTGGGAGGCCCTCGTGTGGTACTCCGAGGCCCTTTGCCTCGGTCTTTCCCGAGGAAAGATACCTGCTATTCCGAGTCAGAAGCCCGACGATCCCACGAACCACGCGTAGAACACTCCCGCCGAATCAAACCAGGCAATCCCCAAACCATCTTGAGACAGCCTCTGCCCGAGATCCAACCAACGATTTCCAGCGCACGCGCGAATCCTCTCGCCCAAATCCAACCAACGATTCCAACGCACGAAACTTCCCATCTCACTTTGAGACAAACCCGGCCCCTTTTCGAAGAAGAATCTCGGAAGTCGTCACTTAACACTAGATCCTCAAACGCCTATTTCCAGCGGAGACTTGGCCGGGATAGACGGGCCACGAACCAATACTTGGTAGGCTTTTTCCTACACTATTTCAATACATTACTCAATAAGCCGTTGAAGGTAGCAATCGTGAACATTCGACACAAAGCATGCATTTCCTTTAAAAAGCACATACACACACACCGCATTAAGGTTAAAGAATATTAGGAGGTATCCAGAAAGACTCGCTTCATTTAATGGGCGACTCGGGTGAGCTCAAGATTCTAATATTCTCTTCTCTCAGAGTCTCATTCCTGACCTCGAACTCAAAATCTATCACACAAAAACAGGTTTATTTTTAACCGATGCCCTTTTCAAAGGGACACAAAATCTACATGGCAAGCATCAGATATGTCAGTACATTGTAGACATCCTGGCCCAACCAACGGCGGGCCTCCAATAAAGCGGAATAAGCCGGATCTGGGCGCAGGCAGCACGCCTCTCTCGGATTCGGGCGACTTTTTCGAATCAGCGACGCAACAAAATCTGCGAGATGCACCGGGTGAAATTACCCTGTGATCCTGGCCATGCGCGCGGCTTTTGCCGGCGTCTCGCGTTCGATCATTTGTTCGGGAAGTCGCCTTGCCGGATCCGAGAGGTGCAGCTGCGTTCGCGCCCCGGCATCCGGCTTATTCCGCTTTAGCGTTGCGTGTTGGAGGTGTCTCGGTGTATTTTGCTTTGTAGCAGTCGCCCATACGCCTGGTTTTTTGTTATAGCTGGGTTAAGCCCATTTTAAACATTGAAAGAGGGCACTCGTTTAAAGATAGTTTTTTAAAGCTGTTTTTGTAGTGATGAATTTTTGAGTTCAGAGGTCGATTGACTCCCCGGAAGAGAATATTAGGAATATTAGAGGCTCACCAGAGTAGCCTCGTAAAACTAGTCTTTCGGATACCCCTAATATCCTTTAAATGTTGTGCTGTGGCAAAGTGTGCAAGGCTTTTAAAAATGCATGTCAGTATCGGATGTCTACATTGTATGCTATGTGTGGAAGCCTTGTATTGAAAATGAGTGGTAGGGAAGGAAGCCTTACCAATGTTGGTTAGGTGTACGTCTTCCATTGCTACTGGGAATAGTGTTTGAGGCCTGAGGAGTAGCGTTCCTGCATTGGTCGGGATTGCTTCGGGAGTGGGAGCCCAGGTTGTGCAACGCTGACGAGTTTCGGCGTGAGTTGAGGTTGTAGGGTTTGCGTTCGGGCTGGGAGAGGTTCGAGCGTGCGTAGGGATCGTCGGGATCCCAGCTCGGGCGCAGGTTCGGCGTGCGTTGCGCTAGGTGGCAGGGAGTCACTCCTGGGCGGGTTTCGCGCGTGGCCTGGGATCGTGGTTGGCTGACTCGGGAAAGCAGAGGCGGGACACCGTGGAAAGACCAGCAAGGCCTTCCTGAGTACCCACGTAGTGGGCCTGCAGAGTACCTCGAGAGTGCCTCTGGCAGCGCGGGAGCGTCCTCGGGAGGCGCTCTGGGGAGAGCTTCTGAGCACCTGTGGCGCAGGGGGCTCTAGAGGCCTCGGAAGGATCCGAAAGGGGCCGGGAGATGCCTCTAAGGACTTAGAGGGGGAAGCCGGAAGGCCTAGTGGAGGAAGAGAGAAGTGGGAGATGTGTGAAAATGAGGAGAGAGAGGGAGCCCTCTATTTATAGTGCCGGTAGAATAGGTGCAAGAGGTCAGAGTACGGACACTCACTATTAATCCAAAAGATTTTGGTTTTCCTCGATCTGAGGGAATACAACTGATGATGAAGGAATATTTGCAATTATGGTGTCCTCGGATGCAATAAGGTCCGTACGGACCATCTTGCATGCAAAGAGGTCCGCATTTGACCAACTCACGAGGGAGAGTAATCATTTTCCCGGATTTGAGTGGAATATTGTGGACTTTAAGAAGATTCAAGTAATTATGACAACAAAAGTGTTAGGTCCGTGCGGACCAATATTGCTTTCCCAATTTCCCCTCAAAATTCCCGAAGAGGTCCTTTTATCCCTTTTATCCTGCAAAGGCTCACTCCTTAGTTGTTCGGGGGTTTACGTCAGAGGTTTTTGAGTGAGAGAAGTCGTCGAGGAATTCGCGTTGATATAGCCTGGGCGATTGCTTCTTCTGCCGTGTGTTTGAAAGGGTGTGATCCGATTGGGGTACTTACAACTCTGGCTGCATTTAAGCTTCTTATGAAGTGGCTAGATGGATAATTTCAGTTGGTGACTCACATTTGGAGATATTTTGTTTTAAAAAACTTTTAAACAAAACAAAAAGATTTTTTTTTAAAAACGATGATGAGGGTCAAACTTTCATTTTACCCTTTCTTTAACTATTGTCCATGTGTGTGCGTGTGCGTGCAGACAGAAAGAAACTTTTACTTTTTTTATTTTACAAAAAAATAAAAATACAAAAAAATGCATCAATATACATCTCGCATACAGTTTAAAATTCTTCGTAAAACTTCGTTTTACTCGGGAAAAGAATTTTAGAGTACCGCACACTACGCGCAGTGCTACCTCGGTTACACTGCGACACTACTCACATCTGCTTCTCAGGTTACACCGGGGCACGCCACGCTGCACCAAATGCCTGCATATTTAACACCTCACACTTCAAACATGCTTCTCTGACCCTTAACCCGGGTGGTCTTGGGGTTACAGTTCGTTTGGCCTTCCTACGCCTCTCCCGGACGCGCACGGGATCATTCCAAACATCCCATCCCTAGCCAAGCTGGTCAACCCCGCACGTTCGAGTCTCGAGTCACACTGTCCGGCACTCGGTTGGTTTTTACCCACCAGTATTAAATACGGCACGAAGCATATACCATGCCGGCCAAATATTTTTCGAGAGTCGAGGCTCGAAACTCCAAGAGATCACCTGCCGCGTTGCTAAAAGCTGGCGGAAGTGAAAGAGTCATGCTAAAATCTTGACTCGATCATGATTTCCGAAGCTACACCACGATGGTCCGTCCCGGATATCGTGAACATCCATGCCTCGCTACGAGACCATGTCATCAAGCCTTTGATACGTCGCCATGACAGATAGGACCTAGCCAACGCCTAACGTCATGTACTCCTCATGGCGCAAGTGTGTAAAGAGAGGTCATGCTAAACTCGACCCGATCTTGACCTCGGGAATGGGATCGCCCGGCCACTATTCACGGGCTAACGCAAGCCAAAAGTTAGGAACGAACATGATAAAGCCTGGCTCTTAGGGTTCGATTTTTCTTTTAGGCCGGGTGGAAACCGCTTG